>CM059218.1:26314736-26407236 GCA_030347435.1 Clarias fuscus
TAACAGGGGCAAGCACTTCTAGCTGATTAATCATCAAATTGAAGATGAATCATCATTCCGTTTTGGGAAACCTTCTTGACCTGTTTACTAGGCATGACCTGATTTTAGGTAGAAGATTCTTATACGTTTTAAGCATTTTAAGCCTTTATATATTTTTTAGCATATGGAACCTTTATAAACCTCCAGAAGATTTAGGGAAAAGAGCTGTTTTATGTAGTTTTATGAAAAATGTGAGCCAAAATCAACCATTTAGGAGTGATCCAGGACCTGATACATCATGCCGTTCTTCATGATTTACATGCTAAAAAAAAACAAACAAAAAAAAAAAACGAATGATTAATGAAAATTCCCTGTGTCTGTTATGGCCAAAGTTTGGTCAGATGTTATTTGTAATAGACTTTATTTACAGCCATTATCGAGCACATCTCATTACAGCCACCAGTAACATCGGAATAGTGCAGTACTGTACAACCGTGTGCACTGTGACTGAGCTCGGCAGGGTTATCAATCTTCATGAACGGGAAATGAAGATTGACAGTGCCAGTAGACAGTAATGGGGTACTGTAGAGCTGGCATTCTTTTCATAGAATAACTATGGCATAACCTGTTTTAATCACTGACAAAGAGCTTAAGGGCGTAATATTCCTGATTACGGTTTCAGCTGCCTGTAATTATTTTAACCCGAACTGTCAGAAACATGTCAGCATATGGAATAGAGATCAAGATAAAATTTCTGGTTTGCGTCAGGCAAAGAAAACAACTAGGGAGATTTGGTTAAGAACTGTTTGACATATTATTAACGCCGGAGAGATCAAGTAACATCAAGGGACCCAAATCAGACACAGGAAGCAAAGGATAAGCCTCAGAGCTTTAATTAAGACACCGGATAAAGTGCAGACAGAAACCCAAGTGTTTGCAGCACTGTGAAAAAAGAAGGGAAACTTCATAAATGGTAATAGTATTCAGCAGAGGTATTCCAAACATTTCACCAAGTCTCATACGCCAACAATGATGGGCTTGGTCAAATATCAGGAAATATCCAGAGCAAGTCTTGCAATCTTGTAAAATACAGGTTTGGTCAAAAAAAAAAAAAAAAAAAAAAGAAGTCAGAATGTTGCATGGTGGTCAGGTGAAGCTGCATTGTGAAAAACAGACCGTGTTAATCACAGCTATGTTTAACAGTAAAAGAAAGCATTTCCACTCATAGGATTGACACTAAACAGTTGTGTGGCCATAAGAAATCCACTTGTTTGTAAGACTAATCAGACAAAAAGAAATAAAAGGCTTTAATTTCTTAGAAAAGTTAAATATTGAGTTTTTGGATCAGGTCCTTACCTTCACCCCATTGAAAGTACTTAGGGGGTGCTGTAAAATACTCTACGAGGTGACTTGCCTTTTCCGTCATCAATTCAAGATAACATTGAAAACAAATGTCGTGACGTACCGTATTGCATAGGATTGTCGAAACAATACCATGGCGAATCCAACTAAATAATAATGAGTATTGATTTTTTGGGCCAGGCTGTGTATAAACAAATGAAAAAAACTCATGACTCACACATATACATCACATTCGATTGTTACGCATCAAAGTCAGACAGTATCTAATGCACTCCAGAACATTAAAGTCAGTCCATAATGAGCTCCTAATCATTTCATCTTAGCTGTTTCTAGGAACCTAGAGCAATACTTTTATGATTTTATGATCATTTGAGCATGAAGTTCTTAAAAAGAATAATAATAATGTACGTATGTGGGTGTTCATTTATGTGTTTCCTTGTGCTGGTTCAGTAAAGATCTTGCGCAAATGTCTATAACTATTATATGCATGCATTTTAAATGGACACACTGTGTATGTACAGTACAGTATGTATACGATCACGTAAGATGTTTTAAGCCTACCAGACTTTCACTCCTATGTACAGTACGCTCATCCGCAGCAAGGACTTTCACAAAGTTTTGGCTTTCGTCTGATGCCGGAGTAACGGCCCCTGCAGTAAACTACAGACTGAAATATGACCCATGTGGTGTTAATAAATAGGCACGAATACTGTTTATTTTTTAACCTAGAAACCGTGACCTCGCCCGGAAGACTTATGCGCTGCCAGGGTCAGGTGTAAATCTTAAACTCTAAACACCTTGTAGATCTTAAATTAAATTAGATTTTTAAAAAAAAAAAGAAGTTTTTTTTTCTTTCTAAAAGAAGAATTTTATTTTTACAATGTTTTCATTATGCAGATGGTCTTACTGCAGTTTTACAGCCACAGAACCTAAAGGGAGCCAAAAGCAAAAGGACAACTCGAGAATTTTTATTTTTAAGTATTTTGTGAGACAGTTGAATTTTATCCAGAATAATTAGTTAGTAAGTTAGCTAGTTATTACTGTATGTAAATTCATATAAGATGATATAAAACATAGATAATATAGGACGCCTTGCACCTCCAGGGTCAAGAGTCTCTCGTCACCTCGGGGTCTGGTTGCATGGAGTTTGCGTGTTCTTGTTCGTCCTACAGTCCAAAGACTTGCAGATTACTGTAGGTTAACTGATGCTCCAAATTTGCCTGTAGTGTGTGAATAAGCCTGTGAGAGAGTGTGTGTGTGTGTGTGCTCTGTGATGGATTGGCACACTGTCCAGGGTGTACCCCACCTGGGATAGGCTCCAGGCCCCCTGCGACCCTGTATACAGGATAAAGCAGGAAAGATAATGAGTGAGTGAGTGATATATATTCAGTACTGTATATGTGTAATAGTTATTACTACTTTCAGTAAACTACTGAAATACAGTGAATAAAAACGTATGACTCAAAACACATATAAGGTTCTTTTTAGGTATAAACATCTACCAGCCTGTCAGATATTAAAGGCAATTTAATATATACAGTATTTGCATTTATTCTATTAATAAGCCTGGGTTTTATCATTTCTTTCTTTCTTTTTCTTTCTTTCTTTCCTTTTTGCATTAGGTGCTTTTGAAGCGAAGCAGTCTTACACATCTGCCAGAAACGTTAGCGCTGACCAAGAATTTGATGCAGGGACTCGTTCAGCGTAAAAATACTTGGCATTTGCCACCAGGACGGCAGTAAATGTCAGGCTGCTGGATGAATATAGAAATTGAATTTGAATCAGACACTGAGAATTGAATACTAACGGACAGAACAGAGTTTGCAACACATACAGTATCCCGTTTGTAGCATTTTATTATACGCATTGCGTTCTGTCTACAATAAGTGATTTTGCCGTAAGATCTTAAAACAGTCGGTGCTGTCATAGGTTACAGTTACTGTTACTATTGTGAAGTGTTTTATTCTTCTCATACATCAACTTGCCAAAGATTACAATTAGGAACGGATGAAATGTCATACTAAATAAATAAATAAATAAATAACAGTCACATTGCATCTTGTGGATCATTCTGAGAAATAACACAGTTCTGGCATTCCCTCACCTGTCACCTGTCTGTCTCTTGTACTTCATAACGCAAAAACCTCAGCTAATCATGTTACTAAGAAATCAGTCGTGCATAAACGGCTTCTCACTGAAAACCTCGTCATAACGTATTTGTTCTTGTTTTTTTTTTTTTTGTTATTTGTTTTTTTTTTTCCATATTTACAGTCTTTTTACAGTATGTGGCACATCTCACATACAATCCCTTGATACAGCTTTGTAAACCTTATAAATCTTATAACCAGAACCACAGTGGATGAAAATGAGTACCTTCCATGCAGGGGTGCTAAAAAGGATCCAGAAAGACCCGGCGTGGATGCAGGCTTTTGTTCCGAACCAAGCAGAAGCCACACCTGACAGTTTATTAAGAACCAAAAACGGGTTAATTAAACCGGTGGAATCGGGTGTGGCTTCTCCTTTGTTGGAATGAAAGCCTGCACCCACATCGGCCTTTTCTCGATCCAGTTGGACACCCATGCCTTGAATTAACACCTTCTAGTCAAACTGGGTGTATGTCTTATTACTGTATATTACGTAATATTCTAAAGTGATGTAAAAGTCGAAACTCAGATAAAATAAACATGTTGGGTATGATCGATAAAGCTAATTCAATGCGCATGAAATATGCATACTGTATGGTTTTTCTTTATTTTTCTTCATCTTTTTTTTTTTTTCTTTTCTTAAATCCGGTCATGCATCTTGTCATGCATGCCATGAGTAAAGAGCTCCTGTTTTTATTAGATCAAGGAAAGCTGGCCTACGTCCACCTCTGGAATATACCACCGTTTATAAAGCATAAAACTAAAACGACAGGATAGATTGATTGTGCGTTATCCGCTTGAGCGTTATTCAGTCATCTGTTGCACGACTGTGAAAAATGTAAGAATTATGACTTTTTTTCCGCTTGTTTCCTGTTGTTGATATTAATTTTAAACTCCAAAATTATAATTTGAGTAGTTTCTATCAAGCCTTTAGGAAATGGGTTATACAGTATGTGTTCTCATCTTGTCTTTAGCCATAGTCCATGGTAATGCCTCTGCGCAAATTGTTAATAAGGTCATGTAATTAAAAATACAACTTTTATGTTTCTTTGCCCCTATGTCCTTTGCTTTGTCCTTGTTCTTGTTTGCAATCCATTTAAAACTGAAAAACAATTTTTATGATGTGTTGGGTAGGGGAGTGGTGGCTAACGCCCTGTGTTGGCGCTTTGAGGATCCGGGTACGAGCGTGGCAGTTGGAGGGTTGCCACACCACCATACCACCAAGACCGGTTAGAAAAATGGCAGGGTTGTGTCAGGAAGGTTGTTTCATTTTATTTTTGTTTCATTCCTTAAGTGTTACAAAACACAAGCATCAGATATGAATATAAGGTTTATAATACTGATTTATACTCTACGAGGTAGATCTTTGTGGAGTTCTTTTGATCGGCCAAGGCCGAAGAAAAAAAGACTTGCATGCATTCAAATAATAAATGGATAATTTAGTTCATTTTCAGTAAGTGCTGTATCCTGGTCAGGGACGCAGTGAATTCAAGAGCAGTGCTGAAATAAATCCTACCAGACAGGACAATTCCCAGTAATCAAGCTGCGTACATTTTTCTCCATGTCATCAGTAGATTACGAAAGTTCAAGACCAGGCATCCAAGAGAGGGAGAGAGAGAGAGAGAGGAAATCATTTCCCCCTGCTATGTAGGGTAATAGAATTGCACTTTTTTTTCTTTTTTCCATTCCAGCTCTACATTTATACGTAGGATTATGCAGACGAAGACTGCAGAAGTGGTGCTGGAAAAGTGTATTTTCTATTAGAAAAAGGACATCATCAGGACATCATCAGGGTTACAGTCCAGTAGGTCTCACCAACGTGATGATGGTGTTTAGTTAAACATTGTTTGTGGGGATCAGTACAGCATGAATTCAAAGGTCTGTGGTAAAGAGCTAGGTATTTGGTGTTTATTTGAAGCTTCAGGTGATAGGACAGCCAAGGGGGAACGTTCTTCCCAAAAAATTCTTCCCACCTGGGAACCAGGATATTCATGTTTAATTATTATGAGAACTCAAAGGACGCTCACACAGACTTTTGGGGAACATATGAATCATCTACTCATAAAGTCACCTTGAAACACCCCTGACCAAAAACAACAAAAACAAAGCCAATAAATCCGAATGATGATTCACTGAGACTTTGTAGGGACTCTCTCATTACAGCTTCAGAAGAAAATCCACGGTCTCTGTAGGTTCCAGACGATAAAAGGTGTTTTAAAGACTCCTACGTAATATCCTACTGAATTTTACTGCATCAATTAAATCTATTTTAAAAAACCAGCCATCTCATTTCATTTTCATGAACCATCACAGGGCAGCTAGAATGTCCTCATAGGAAAGCTCGAACTACCGGTTTATTCTTACATCGGGTGTCTTGGGTCTTCAGGTCTACGATTGATTGGCATCATCATAATTAGAGACGGATGGAAAAAGGAAAGGAAGAGATCCGGCACTAATTATACTCTCTTTCCAAATTATACTGCTGGTCATGAGGTGTTGATGAAATGAAGGAAAACTCAGAAAGAGCAGGTTCATGACTAAGAAGTCGGGATTGTAGCTGTTTTGTACAGTAGCTCCAGTTTTATGGAAATTCCAAATCTATGTGAGCTTGATTAAATAGCATTTTATATCAAATTGAGGCAAGTTTTTAGTAGGTAAAATTCATAAAATTCAAGTGACTTTGTATGTGTATGTAAATGAGCAGGTGTGTGTGTGTGTGTGTGTCTGTGTGTGTGTGTGTGTGTGTGTGTGTGTGTGTGTGTGTGTGTGTGTGTGTGTGTGTGTGTTTCTTGGCAGCAGGGCTTGGTAGCACGTGGTTAGCAGCTGAGATCTGCCCCCTTGGCCACTTCCCATGTGGAAATGTGAGCATGTGCCTGCCTCAGGTGCTGCACTGTAACGGCCAAGTGGACTGTCCGAACGGAGCCGACGAGGAGCACTGCGGTCAGTCGATAAAAAAACTTCTTGCTTGCATTTACACCAAACGTTAAAAGCACTTACAGGTGACGTGAATAACACTGATTATCTTGTTAGAGTGGGATATACTGTACAGTATTAAATACAGTAATAAAGTTGGAAGCGGCGGCAAGTGTACGGATCTGAGCGAGCGCTAGATGACTGGCACGTCCAGAGCGCGTCCAGATGTCAAGAAACGGCAGGTCTTGAAAGCTAGCCACATCTGGTCTGATTCCTTAGAAGAGCAGCTTCCCACAGAAGCGCAACGCTCCATGGCATCGTTATTCCCTAATCAGCCTCATGAGGAGGATCATGTGTCCTGACCCACTGCAAAATTGTTCAGCAATGTTTTGAGGAACATAACGAAAAAGTTAAAGGCCTCAGAAATCCCCAGATCGCAATCTGATCATCTGTGGGATGTGTCGGACAAACGACGTCAAACAAACTTATAGGGCTTGAAGGATCTCATGCTAGTGTCTCGGAGCTCATACGTGTACCTCGGCAGGGTCGGGCTGTTCTGGTGGCACGAGAGGACGTACACGATGAGAGCGGCAGTAGATGATGTTAACGTTATGGATGGTCTGTGTGTATCTTTTCATCTCAAAATAATAAATGAATGAAATATACACAGATAGTGTCACGTTTCTCGTTAATGTATTCTACGTATTAATGTATTCTTCCATTTCCCTAGACAGTGTTAAGTTTCCCAGGCTTCTCTTTCCATGGTTCCCCCGACTTCCTCCTCATTCCTTAAATGGCAGTTCTTCCCATGGCTCGCTGGAATCCTTCTGTTTCCCTGGATTTCTATAGACCGTGCAAATGTCTTTGATGTACAGTAGTGAACTCAGGAAATAAGTTAGTGCTTATATACAGTACGTCCTCGTCCTGTAATTAAACTAAAGAACATTCAGACGCCATGATGTGCATCTACAGTATGTGAGCTGACCGGCAAGCATATCGAGGCGTGGCGGACACAACAGACAGGAATCGCTATTTTTTTTTGGTGGAATTCCTCTAGAATGGAGGTCTAAGAATATGTATTAAATAACCACAAAAACATTAAGGTTAAATAAATAATTCTAAATTGATTGATTGATTGATCATCTCTAGTCCATTTAAAACTCTTAAAGAAATCTTTAGAATTACTCTTTGTACCCCCTCAGATTTGTTCACCTAGGGCAGCCCTACCAAGAGCATGAAGCTCTAAGAGACACACGGATTTCACCAATGTACACAGGCTCATTGATCATACAGTATAAAGCTCTCATCTTCAGGGTCATTTCCCAATTTGTTATCCATTAGCTACAGTAGCTCACTCCGCCTCATAATCCAGTAGGCGTAAAAGGTGTGGGATGTTTCCTCCAAGACACATGAAGCTAACATGTTCTTCTCAAACCGCTATTCATGATACGCTATGATGAAGTGAAACAAATTCATGCTGCACAACCAAAGTTGCTGTCTTGGATCCGTCTCCCACGGCACCACTCAAAAGTTGACTAAGCTTTCAAAGATGGACTACTTTTCCAGAGGGAGGAATCTGGAAATGTTTAAAATGTAATCACTACCTAGAGGATAGCAGCTCCAAGTATACTCGAGAATGTTTCAAAGTTGAAACATGATCATGCACCAGAACTTAAGTAATCAGAAAATCTTTCACGGGTTTTGCATAGATTTTGAAAAAGGAAATGATTAAGCTTGACAAATCGAATTAAAATGCTTCCTGTTGTCGATCTCGTAATGTCACCACGTAATGTAGACTTTATTCGTCAGGTTTCACTTTACGGTATATATGCATGCCAAGAAAAACACCCAGAATCCCTCCTAATCCCCTTTTCGTTTGCAGGTAGAAATAGCCGCTGATTGCCACGTGCCTGTCCTCACCAGGGTGCAAATAGACACTTATTATTTTTTTTGACACAAGTCCATGTGTTAATGCTCTTGGAAAACATGATCGCGATCATTTAGATCTCTTAGGACAACTGCAGTATATTGCATGTCTCAGAGTGTGTTTTTGAACAGATGTGCATGTCTGACCTTTTCCACAAGAACAGCTTGAGCACGATTGCTAATCCTCTCTGTGTCCTGTAGGAGATAACAGCGGCTGGGCCAATTTCTTCGACAGGACCATTCAAATAACGGCCCAGCGTGATCTGACCACCGCCTGCTGTAAGAATCTCATTCGTATTCTTTCCAGATCCTTTCAGAATCAGCCTTCACGACGTTGTCTATCACTTAACATCGCTTAACTTTGTGTAAAGAATTTGAAAGCAGTGCAGTTTTTGTGAGTTTCATGACTTTACGTCTCGTTCCGTCCTCTCTTGCTTTCTCCTCCTTCTCTCTCCATCTCTCTATCTCCCTTTATTTGGACGCAGTTCTCCATCAATATCCAGATCGCTGTCAGTGCCTCGAGCTGGAGCTCCAGTGTGTGCGCATCGGTTTGACTTCCGTGCCGTATGTGTCCACCAATGTGACCTCCCTGTATGTACTTCCCGTTATCAACTTGCACCAGCTTGCATGCACACACAGCGGCTGCCACGATGCCACTTCCACAACTGCTGATAAGGACTTTAGCCTAATCCCAACTGTAGACAAACACTCAGGCAGCTAGTTCACCAAAGGCGCTAAGTCTGTATTATATTTGAGCATTGCAATAAGAAGGACTGTGTTGTTACTTCTTTTCAGGGGAAATGCATGATCAAAAAGTTACCAGATGATGTACAGTAATAGTTGCATTTGATTTGCACATCAAAACATGTTGCATATTGGGAACGATTATGGATTTGGTGGCATTTTGCAACTATTTTATAGCATAATTATTTTTGCATATACATTTTAATGTATTAATTCCACTGTGAGTGATGAACTGAACCATTTTATTGCTAAGATCTGTATCATGTAATGGTTATACGAAGAATTTTCTAAGCTTGTATCTATATCTTGTGTGCGTATCCCCGATGATTTTCATTCGGAAAAATATCATACATATCATTTTAATGATTTAAATGATTCATTTTAACAGAATAACAATATACCGTAGCATAAGCTATTAGAGAAAACCAACATAGACAATTAATCACCTAAAGCTATTTAAACCAGCAGGGAGAGTCTAATAATTGCTACTGTATACTATACGGCACTATTACGGTACTATAATTAGAGAAAAGCTGTGGGCCATGGAAGCTAATTAGCTTGCATCCAAGAGGTATTGCTTCTCATTGGAAAGGTGATTAGTACCAAGATGGAGTTCAAGCTTGTTCAGGTAATGTATCAATCAAGCGTTTGGGCAGGCCTTCTAATGCCATGAATTTTTCCAAAATATGCAATAATCTCCTTTGAACTGTTGATATTAAAATGTGTCTGCTACTTGTTATATTATATTATATTATATTATATTATATTATATTATACAGTATTATATTATATTAGGTTCAACTTTATTATCATTTTGCAAAGTACACGTACAGGGCGAATGAAATGCAGTTAGCATCTAACCAGAAGTGCATCATTGGCCTATTTACATTAAATATCAATATGTTATACTGTAACAAACCAAAGTACAGTAGGTAATATATACTGTATATTATGCAGTGGATAGACATTTCGAGAAGAAAACATTCTCAAGTAACATAATAACCATGTGTACATATATGAGTTCTGAATAACATGAATTTGTATGAATTTATTCCATTCATACTGAATAGATATGGGTGGAATATGCAGTAGTGCAGTGATAAACCTAAGTTATGGATATGGTGTACAAGACAGTGGTGAGACCAGCGATGCACTAGGGCTTAGAGACAGCGGCACTGAAGAAAAGACAGGAGGCAGGGTTGGTTGGAGGTAGCGGAGATGAAGATGTTGAGGTTCTCTTTGGGAGTGACAAGGATGGATAGGATCAAGAACGAGTTCATCAGAGGGACAACCCATGATAGATGTTTTGGAGATAAAGTCAGAGAGGACAAATTGAGGTGGTTTGGACATGTTTAAAGGAGAGTTTGTGAGCATATTGGTAAAAGGATCTAGCTGCCAGACAGGAGGTCTAAAAGAAGAGGAGATTTATGGATGACGTGAGAGTGGACATGAAGTTAGTTGGTGTGAGAGAAGAGGATGCAGAGGATAGAGTTAGATGATTCGCTTTAGTGACCCCTGAAAGGGAATAGCCGAAAGACAAAGAAGATGATGGATGGTGCAAACATGATTAGTAGATCAAGCAGTGCAGTAGTTAACACTCCATGATCAGCTGTTGAGTGGGCTCTGATGCTCCTGAGAGTCCATGATTGGGGTGAGAGGGTATTAATGCCTCTCACACTTTGCTGACAGCGCTGTCCTCCAAGGTGAGTAGCTTGGGTGGTTCCACCACCCTCTAAAGGGCTTTATGGTCCTCAGCAGTGCAGTTGCTGTACCACACTGAGATGTAGCTTGTAAGGATGCTCTCAATGGCAGAAAGTTCTGGTAAAAGTTCTCCAGTGTCCTGGAGCACAGGTGGGAAGCCTTCATAACGGCTCTGACCTGAGGTGCTGTTTGTTAATTGGTGATTTCTGAGGCTGGTAACTCTAAATGAACTTCTCATCTGCAGCTGAGATACGTTTTGGTCTGGGATGGTCTTCATGAGAGCCAGTTTCATCATGGTGCTTGATGTGTTTTGCAAATGCAATTGACAAAACTGTTCTTTCAAGATCTATTTCAGAACAGCAGTCCTTCATGTCCAAAAAAAACAGCTGATGTTATTGTTGTTGGTGTTGTTATGTAGTTACCTAATGCCATATGAGTTAGTTCGTAGTTTTGAAAAAAAAAAAATCCAGTATTGTTTTATAATGAATAATAAATAGAAAATAAATCACTAAACAAAAAACACTGAATTAGAAGGTCTGTCCAAACATTTGACTGGTACTGTACTTAGAAGTCCCAAAAGAGGTGTGTATTAAAGGCCCAGACAAAACAGGGAAAAATAAAGAGAGAATTACATTGATAATAAACACGAGCATGACGCCTTACGTCCCACTTTTCCATGGCAAGTGAACTGAAAAATTTTAAACAGGACATGTCACATAAATCACCAGGGCCAGTCTGTTACTAAATACGATCCTAAATATGTTAACCATACTGCAGCTCAACATATAAAAGTGCTTGCATGTGTCTTAAAGTAAAATAAAAATGGCGCATAATGTGGGGTCTGAGACCACACTGGAAATCTGGGATATGAAGGAAAAAAAAAACTGCACTGTTTCAAGGTTCCTATTAAAATATAATCAAATCTTTCTACATGAGTCAAAAATTATTCGCACTCTGGTTATAAAACGTCTGTTATACAGTCTTATCTGTCTTATCTTATTCTGTTCAAGGCTACTGTCTCCCCAGTCACTGATGTGCAGGTGTGAACGTGTTAAATCAGTTCATTTGTAACTGCAGTGCGAGCAGAAATGTACAATATGCTCTTCTTGTCATTTGTAAGAAGAAAGAAGTGTTTTTTTTTTGTTTTTTTTTACATGAGGGTGTACCTGGGGTTTGGATATCTGCAAACAAAATTTAGACTCTAGGATACTCTAAGGAAGGTAAAAGTTTTTTAAAGAGAATCATTACCGGAGACGAGAAACGGTCTCGGATTCATCACTACGAGTCTGAGAGTAAAGTTCAGATTATAGAACAAAAACATCCCCAATCACCGACCAAGAACTTTCTGCTGCTCCAGTCAAGATGTCGCCACCTCAGACTATCCGATCCCCACACACACCACCTTGGCACAGGTTTTAGGACGGATGCTCTTCCTGACGCATCCCTGACATTTTTCTAAACATCCTTGGGACGGCACTGCATGCAGTAGCTGGGTAGATTGGGTGTGGATCCTCAGATCCTCAATTCAATAACCTAGTATCATGACCTCGCATGACAATGTACATCTGCACACTTCTGCCCACACTGTCCTATCTGTAGTCCTGATCTCGCACCATCAGACGTTCGGAACATTTTTGACTTACGTACACTTGTTTCTGATGACTTCTTTGTATAAAAGGTAGAATTGCCTTCTTTTTTTTAAAGAGTTGTTCAGAAGACTATCAGATGCATTTGATTTTAAATAAGTCATTAGGTTTTCCCCAAACTGCAGGAGCCACACAAGATCCAGTCCCACGCAAAGTGAATTTAAGCCCTGATTAGTCTAAATAATAAAAGTTGTTTCATTAAAGAAATACATCTCAGTAAAGATATGCATTTTGCTACAAGCTCATTTCATTCGCCTACATCCGTCTCAATTTGTCTCTTTCGCAATATGCTGGATATAATAAATCTCTCAACCTTCCATCTATTGATCCATATCCAAATTAATAACTATTGTTTTTTTTTGTTTGTTTGTTTGTTTTTACCATTAACCAAACCTGTTGTTTTCTGATGCTTTCCCCTCCATTTTTTTTGCAGGTCTCTTAAAAGCAATGAGATTCGAGTATTACCAGAAAATGCTTTTCTTAGATACACAGAACTTCAAAGACTGTAAGTCCCTATAAATCTTATAAAACTTTTCTTTTCATGTTGCTTTTTTGTCTGATTAAAAAAAAAAAAAACTGAAATCTTTAATCAGCATAGATTATCTCTTTTAGTACCTTCAGTGCTGTAATAAGTGCTATTACTGTAATGTAAAAAAAAAAAAAAAAAAAGATTCAGTTCAGAACACACATTTAAAAAGTTTTTTTATACCACTAATTAAATGTTAAATTTGTGTTCATCTTGTGAACTATGGCTGAACTGACTGATTTGTTAAAAATTATTTAAATACAGCAAAGATAGCAAAGGTGGCTTAAGGCCTTTAGGGTGCGGGTTCGATTCCCACCTCGGGTGCGTGAAGTTTGCAGGATCTCCTCGTGCTCGGTGGGTTTCCTCTGGGTACTCCGGTTTCCTCCCGCAGTCCTAAGACATGCAGGTTAGGATAATTGACGTTCCTAAATTGCCCGTAGTGTGTGAATGACGGTGTGAACGTCCTACAATGGCCATAAAACAGGAATAAATACAATGCTTATACAGTACATGGTCCATAGTTGGACTATAGAGGTTCCTAGATGGATGGATGGAAGGAACGATATCAAAGATAAAGAAAGCGCAAAGAACACAGGGCCATATACTGTGTTCTTTGTGCTTTCTGACAAAATATGTTAATGACATGTCAGCAAGCTCTGATCAAATGACTGTCTTAATGTGGAGTGCACAACCAGAACAACATTATACAGTATCTTTGTACATTTCTCCCCCGCTCAAGCCTACAAGATAGTTACTTTGGCGAAGTTAGGGAGCGTCTAAAAAGTCAAGACCTGAGTGACTATGTAAACTTCTACTAAGATTAAAGTTTCTACTTTGCAAAAAATTTAACATATTCTAGTGTAACGACACAGTATAAATTAAAGCAGGCTATAGCGATTCAGTGTTTCCAAATTGCTAACTATATCTCAGGGCAGCCTGACAACACTGCAAAACACACTGTCCTTTCGACTGATGTTTTTATTTAAGAGGGAAAATTCTAAGACTTTTTTTTTTTTTTTTACTTTTGTGATGTTTAATGTTTTTTTTTTTTTTTTTTTTAGTGTCGTCATTTCTATGATGTAAATTGAAGTTACCATAAATGGTTCCCTGCCTGTCTAGGCATTATGTTTACCAAAAAAGAAAGAAAGAAAAAGTACATATAACAGTACAAGTTTCTTTTTTTTTTTAATCACAGATAAAATTATCCCACATCTTAAAAGTAAACATGTGCAAAAATACCAAAATTCTTGCTGTTACTTTTTCAATTCATGATACTGGAACTGACATTTTTACCAAATGTGGTTTTTCACCTGATTAAGGGATAAACAAACTTACTTCAGTATATTCCAGCTCTAATACCTACAAGATAAAATATCTAATAAAAGAAAGAGGTAATTTCATGCTGCCCTGGTTTATCAGTCTTCAAGCACAAATTAATGAATGAGCAAGAAAGAAGAGAATGCATCAGTGGACACCCTGGAGATGCTCAATTGACTGTCAGAGGTACTGTACTATCGGCGATCCCACAACAGTTGGCTCCTTCGTCCCCCAAGGACCAAACTGTGTTTTAATAGGAGACTGGTCCTCGCATGTGGAATTCCCTCCCGGACCACTTACGCTCCCCAGAGTCTCTGTCTGCTTTTAAATCAGGCATAAAAGCTCCCTGTTTAATAAGGCTTTTATAGGAGTGTATGGTTATTGGTGTATTACTGGTGTATTATTAAATTAATCATTTTTCTTAGGTTTTGCGCTATGGCCAATAGTGTGCAGTAGATGAAATGTACACATTTGGTTTGTTGATAAATACCCGGTCTTCCTGATCCTTCAACAGAACTGAGAATGTTTTAATCCTAAACATTGTTTTAAAGTACTCTAATAAACACTATCCAAGCTGGATCACTTGCAATAGATAGACTGCCTTTTTTTTTTGTTGCTAAAATTCAATTCAATTCAATTCAATTTTATTGTCATTGTTAAAAATAACAAGTATAAATAACAACGAGATATCCTTTGGCAACATCTCCCGGCATGTAATAAAGTCCAATAAAGATAAATAAATTAATAAATTAAATTATTGAGATAAATAATTTTTAGGTGTAACAGGAAAGTCCTGGTATCAAAATGAGGCTGTTACAGAATCCTTAGTTACATATTCTAAAATTAGGATTAAATCATTTTTTTCGAGCCCCTGCCCCTAAACAAACTCGCCTGAACCAGGTATCTGAAAAATATGAATCACTCAAATCACACAAAATGTGACTTAATATTTGTTCCGATGTGTTGGGTCAGATTGAATGGTTATACTAAATTACACAGAATTAATTCAAATTTATTATTTTTTTAATTGGCCATAAACGAATATACTTTTTTTCTTCTTCTTTTTTTTTAAAGTCATTCTAATAACTGTATTTAAATGTAAACGGTACAATTCGACACTTTATGACACTGGGCTGTACTCAATTGCCTGCTTATGATGCGATGTTAGTGTAAACAAAGAGAGATGCCTTCTATTCTTCTATCGTGGCATCAATTCAGATTGAAGTCAGACTTGCACGGATCATTAAGTAATCAAGTTCCTAAAGCTTTGATCCATTCTTCAGTCTCATTAATTCCATTGGCCGCGTCCTGAGTTCTCAGGGGTGGACTCATGGCCAATTTACCAAATGCAACATGTGCTAGTAATTACCACAACCTTAATAATAAAAGAAATTCCGTTGAAATCTGCCTGTTACCGATGGACTGTATTGTTGTGTTTCAGATTTCTTCAGGATAACTGCATAAGCTCTGTGTCAGATTGGGCTTTTAACGGATTATTCAAATTGCAGAAACTGTAAGTAAATTTTGATTGAAGAAATGTCACCGGCTTCCTGTTGATGAAAAGTCAATTTGAAGTGTGTGTGTGTGTGTGTGTGTGTGTGTGTGTGTGTGTGTGTGTTCCTCATTTATATGATTATTTGAGTACAATTAGAATGATATATCCCTTTAAAGTGATACTTAAGTTAGGTTTTTGTTTTATATTAACTCATCCTATACACTGATGCTTTTGGCAATATGCAGGTTTTCCATATTGATATTAAGAATATTTTACTTTTGTAAGCATACTTTATTTAAAACATCTATACATGTATACATATGCATTCTGGTGACAGGTTCACTGAGAGCAGCTCTGATTGTGCAGTCTAACCGAGCTAATCAAACCTCTATCGATCAGTGCTAAACCTCTATCAAACCTCTAGCTTTTAAGAGACCGCTCTGGTTCTTTATGTCAATATTTCTATTTCATTGCAGGTCTTTGAGCCAAAACTGCATCACTTTGTTAAAACATGGAGTCTTTGCTGATCTTCACCAGCTCAACTGGCTGTAAGTAGAACAGTCCATTTACTCTATATGCAGAAAACCCTTACTTGTTTACAGTCGAGGTTGTGCTGTTATACTGAATATCGATATATGATCTCTTCTGCACTCGTGCTAATATTCAGTACAACATCACTCCTTCTCATAAAAAAAAAAAATTACTTTCATCTATGATATTGCTTTCATCCAACAGTTCCACAAATGCCATGTGTTTCTTGTTCCCTGTGCCAAGTAGTGCTCTTGATTAGAACTAGAGAGGGATTTGGGATTCAGCCCTATGTTAGAGGCTAGTTAGCTTTCGAGCTCATGTTACACATGAATAACAGAATAACACGCAATTCAGAACGACTTAGTTAAGTCGTTAAGTAGACAAAGTGTGGTTGAAGGTGGCATAACAATTTTAGGTGTCTTTTCTTGCTGAAAGTGCTTCCATGACTGGTTTGGAATGTATTTTCTGGCAGGCAGCTGTATAGTTACTGTAGTTCCAGTGCTGCTATATCATACATACAGTAAGAAAATATATATTTTTTTACATTCGCGCATACATCTGGTCACAATGTTAAAGTAAAAAGTGCACATGACCATATGCGCACTGAGACAGCATGGGAGATGATTACCCACAATCCCACAGCGCGCGAGAGAGAGAGGAACCAATGGCTCAGTGACGCTCACAGACAGAGAGTATACACACTAAAGTATTCGTATATATCACAATCTCGCCCGATTTGTAAGTTTAAATTTAGTAAAAGATTTTGCTCCTCTTGCAAAACGTTCACAGACCAAGTTACTCTTAATCGAGTAGTCACTTTTATCACGCCATTAAAGGCATTGATGTTCTTATGTAGACCAAAGCTAAGTGGCGTGGCTGTGGCTGTAAACCCCCTTTATGTATCTTCACACATGCGGAAATGAACTCAACCGCCTCTTGATTAGCAAATGTCCTCTGCTTGTGAACATTCTGTTCCTCCATGTTTGTTTATAATATTAAGTTAAGCTCTTGGCCTTTATCTATATGATTTTATTCAATGCGCCTCTGCCATGCAGTATAATTACTTGGTTGGATAATGGCAGATACGAGCAGGAAGCATTCCTATTATAGTTGTTTAAAGCCACAGTTTCTGATTTATTTTCAGCATACAGATGAATAGCAATTCCCCCACACCGCGCTACTTCTCCACTCCCTGCACTGGCTTCCTGATAGCTGCCCGCATCAAATTCAAAACACTGATGCTCGCCTACAAAGTTAAAAACGGCCCAGCGCTCGCTTACTATCCCTCTCAGCTCTAATGACGCACCGCACCGCACCGCACCACGTTCCTTCTGATCTTTAATACTTCTTTACTGAAGTGATTTTAATTAATTCAGTTTGTCAGTGCCTACACTAGCACTTCATTAGCAATTTATAAAAGTAGTAACACCAGCATGGTGCATGGCAGCAAAGTATTTCCTTCTCTTAGTCATTAGCACTTATGTGTTGCACCCCCAGGGTCCTGGTTCGATTCCCACCTCGGGGGCTGTGTGCATGGTCCTTGGTGGGTTTCCCCTGTTGTATTCCAGTTTATTGGCATTCCTTGTAGTTTGCCTGTAGTTTGTGATTGTTGACCCAACCGTCCGTCCAACCACGGACGCAAAATGGGAATAAATACAATAGTAATCACCACTGCCTTCCATGGTTCTTAGTTGGATCTACAGAGGTTGCTAGATGGGTGGATGGAAAAGTAGTAACTCACTTGTCAAGAAAGCTAATAAATGCATTCAGTATTAATGATGGTCTTGGTCTCACATCTTTGTAAGTGCTATCCATATTATTTATACAGTATGTTCCTTTTTTTCAGAATTCTGGATGACAATCCTCTTAAAACCATCTCTGTGAACACATTCACTGGCCTGAGATCTCTCTTCTTCCTGTATGTCCCTTTTCACCTGCTAATTTAATGATTTTTTTTTATTAATGTATATACTTACTGTGAATAATTCTGGTTTATTAGTTAGATGTCTACAAAATAACCCATCTGTACACTGATATCTGATATCTGATATGTTACAGGTTACTCATTAAGACTCAAGTTACATTTATGTTCTCAAAGTTTAGAGGTAAAAACTGCAGCAAGGTGAAATGGTATCTGGGTATAATGGTATCACTTGTGTGTGTGTGTATATATTGGTGTGTGCAGGTCAATGGTGAACACCTCGCTTGAATGGCTTCCTTCATCCAGACTTTGCAGACACATGCCCTTCCTCAACTGGCTGTAAGTGTGCTCTGTTCTCCTGTTGATCCCTAAAATATGAAATGAACCATTTTGTCTGTTTGTCCTTTTACATTTTATTATTATTGTTTAGAAGAACAGTTGACAAATTCAACCCAGGTGTTTTTAGTAGTGCACCCTCTGTTGGCTGATTGGGTGTACTGTACAGTATGGACAGTATGTAAGGATGGCTGTTTGGGATACTAGACAGAAACGGTTATCATGTAATACCTAGACAATAGAAGTTAAAAGGAAACTATTACACCCAAAAACATAGGCACACATCCGCACCTGCATTTATGATTTCTTTCTTGTTTTATGTTTATCATGTGTGTGTGTGTGGAATCCTTCACTGGTTTCATGCCATGTTTTCTGAGACAAAGACATCTGTGATATACAGTACGGTCTTAGGCGCCAGATTATCTGTAGTACAAATTTTGTTATGTAAGTTTATTATGTCTGCATTATTATATACAAGACCGTTCCCTACAAAGATACTAAAATTAATGAATAAATAACATTACAGAGGAATATTTGCATGCCTGTAAAGAAAGCGACGTATTACATGACAGATGGGAAGAAAAAAAAATTCAATAATGTCGACTCCTGGGTTTTGCATGAAAATAGAAAGCAGCGAGTGTGACGAAGTTACCAAAAGAGCTCATATCCTCCAGCATGCTCATTAAAACTTACCAGCTGTTTTATTTACAGTACTGCGCAAAAGTCTTGGGAACATCCGAACAAAAGCCACATGCAATGGTGCGTTTGAAAAGATTTCTACATGAAAATAAACTTCTATAAAAAGCACTAAGTAATAACATAAACAATAAACGGTCAATATTTGGTGTGCAAACTCTTTGCTTGAACATAAACGCTAGTGTTCGATACAGATGTGTGCGGTATTCTAAGTAAAACAGCTGTTAGGTTTTACTGAGCATGCTGGAGAATGCGAGTTCTTTTGGTAACTTCGTCACACTCGCTCCTTTCTATTTTCATGCAAAACCCATGCCGATGGTGTTACGCGAGCAAGAAATCTCTGGCCTCTTCTTCACATTCTCTCAATTATTTTCACTTTTGTCGCCATCATTATTGCTTTGTGCTTCTTAGTAGCACCAGCTTCATCGGCGCTGCTTTTACGCTCATTTTGTCTTTTCTGTCCTCAAGACGTTCCTCGTTCCTGTACTGTCGTACAGTAACGCTTAAAAATACAGGTTTGCCTTTGACCTACAGAAAGTGAAGCAGGTGCTGACAACGGAGCTTGCTCACAAAAATGCTAAACAACATCTTAAAGAAAAATGACCATATCACTTATTACACGCATTTTAACCTGCCAAAAACACATCAACACCTTAATGACCAACAGGAATTTAACAGCTCCGTGCTTGTCTGTAAAATCTGTCAAATCAAATGTAGTTTAGCTTGCAGCAAATAACGGATGTGCTAAAACCTTTTGAATAGGTGGCATTAACTTGCAGGGGTTATGGACCGCTGGAGCGCCGGCATCTGTTGTGCAATCTAGCCCTCAATAATGTACAATAATGATCATTTCCACATCTGCGTGTTTTGTAGAGGAGTATACTGTAAGCTGATGAAAAATTGGTACTTAAAAAGAAATACTGTATCCAAGTATAAATCCCATGGTATTCCACGGTAATCCAGACCAGGATTGGTTATATTAAAGCATGACCGGCTAATGTAAATAGGATGATAAGCTATAGACATCACTATAAATATGCAATATGCTAAATTGCATATGAAAAGATTTATCTCATTTAACTAATATTTGTAATCTTCTACGGAAATTTGAAGTGAAATGTTTAAAAAATAAAAAATAAAAAAAAGTGTGCATGTACAAGACAGCTCGGTTATTTTACCTTTTTTTTTTTCTTTCTTCCTTTCCCCGGCGCTACGCGTCCACCTGGCACACTGTGTACAGATGAAGCTGTTGCCCGCTGCTAAAGAGAAGCTATTCCTCCTCATTTTTCTTTCTAAAGTAGCACAGGACATTGAATCCTTGTTCTTGTAATCCTCTCAGGTTCTCCTTTTTGTCATTCTGTCTCAGTCTTGCTCTATCTGTCTGCTCCCTGGCATATATTAAGCTGACAAGGATTCCTCACTTGTGGTGCAGTGATATCTTGCACATGAAGCAAAGCACTTTTGTTGTTGTTGTTGTTGTTGTTGTTGTTGTTGTTGTTGTTGTTGCCCTGAAGGTGACTTCAGGTCATACGTACTGTATCAATCAAAGCTACAGTATGATTGATTTTTTATGTTATGTTATGTTATGTTATGTTATGTTTTACAGGTAATATGAAAAGGAGTTGAGTCACGATTTAAACCAGCCATGTTATTTTTGCACCTGTTTCATTTGCGTTAGAGTGATTTTTCTGTATCGCTGCTCATGAGTAAACTCGTTACAAAGAAACGCTTCGTTGATTTAAATGAGTGCTTTAAATGTGCACGGGAATGTAGCGCGCCGAGGGCTTGGAGCGTACCATCAGGAAACGGTGCTGCAGGAGATGAGGGTGAGAAATTGGTTTGGGATTATTTGCCTGTCAGAACGTTTCCTGTCTCAAATGATGAAACTTGTTCCTCCACTGCAGCTGTAACACACAGACTGGCTTTACCAAGCAGTGTTCTAACTGAACGCCTGAGAGGCAGAAAAATCAGCCGGTGTTCCTCTATTTAAAAAAAAAAAAAAAAAAGGAATTAATGCAACTCGCTTTTGCCATAGACCAAATAAATAAAGAGCTGAACAGAGATTATAGAGAATACTTTATACTTGAACGGACTGAATAACAGTTACCACTGTACCTCCAGCAGCTTTTCACTGAGCACATAACGTTTATCAAGCAAGAGAAACGGCGTATTATCTCCCTCTATATCTCTCTCTCCCGTTCTCTCTCGCATCAATCCTATCACGCATTTGAAAGAAGAGGCTGTAAAGGAAAGGAATAGGTTTTAATGCCAGCCGAGTGAGATAACATTTCCTCTCCAGAACAAGAGTCACTTTTACAGTGTGGTTACTGCTATCTGCTGAAGAAGTAATGGCCATACTGTACAGTATTATCACATTTAGAGAAACACACCACAGGAACATAAAGGTTTTTGATTCGTTTATTATTACTATTATTATTATTATTATTATTATTATTATACCAGCAGCTATAATAGTTCTGGCACTAAATTCTGTTTCACACTGCCTGGCAAAAAAAAAAAAAAATCCTCATTTGTGTTTAAATAAGCATAATAATACTTATGAGCCGATAATTACTGCAATGATCAATATGTTCCATGAGGCAACAATTCAATAACTTGAGACAATAACTGATGTAGTGAGTACAAGCTGGAAGATGTATCTTTGAAAAGATGTTACTTTGTTTTTCGAAGCAACTAAGAGGATTGCTGGAATTACTGGAAATGGGTTTCGAACTGGCCAACACATTACTGGATAGTGAAGGATAGTGCCGGACCATTAACTTTACGGAAAACATTTCGTCAGATAAAAATCATAATTGGCCATGAATGGAGATCGCTTAAACACTTGGTGAAGAAACGTTGAAATAAACACAGTAGAAATCGCAGCTATGTGTAATCGTGAAAGCGATGCATCCATCAAGCCTCTGGAGATGTTGGAGTGTTATGTTCTGAGGTTGCTTCAGGTGATCAGGTCTAGACTCAGCAATGTTATGTGGCAATAAAATGATGTCAGCTGATGACCTGAATCTACTGAATGACCAGGTCATCACATCTATGGAGTTTTTTTTTTTTTTTTCTTTTTCATTTTTGATTTCACAGCCATATTCCCAGAGAACAATGTCAATATTCATCTCAAATTGTAAAAGAGTGGTTTTAGGAGCGTAAGAAATCATTTTCACTTATGAATTAGCCACCACATAGTCTGGGAGTTAACACCTTACTTTGAAAGTCTGCAGAAGACTTTACGACTCTCATATGCCATCAATACAAAATCTGAGATGAAAAGTAAATGCAACTTTGGATGGAAATAAATGTTGTGACATTGCATAGGGTTTTTGAAACGATGCCACGTCAAATAATGGCATAAATCAAAACTAAAGGCAGAATAATAATAATAATAATAACAAAAAATAAATACATAATAATAATAATAATAATAAAATAATAATAATAATAATAATAATAATAATAATAATAATGATGATGATGATGATGATAATTCAGTATGCATTTTTTGGACAGGCAGTGTATATTAATATGTTTGTTTTAAAGAAATGATTGTTTCTCTAATGCAGCTCAATACTGTAATTGAGCAGATTTTTATATATTTTTTAAACAGTATTTTAGTTTTTTTGGAAGGAGTCTCCAGCATTAAAGGTATTTGACGATGGAAATTCATCAATATAGAGGGCTTGCTAAATATCAGTAACCTGACAAGAGGCTGGCGGGAGACATTCAATTACTGGAACAAACTTGTTTTCCACAACATTACACATAATTAGAGAAATTAGAAAAAAACTTTAGAACCTAATTTCTTTTTTTAATCATGCCCTGTTATGTATTTACTTTAAAAAATATATCAACAAATGCAAGTTGTGTTGTTTCTGAATATAAATAAGCGAATATTCTTCTGTCATATGTTGTAGCTTGTGTTTTTATTAGGTGCTTTTATTAGCTCTTATTATACTCCTGCTGCTTTCTCTCACCACTTGGTGTAAAAACTGTTGCCTGTGAAAATCTCAGTTTCTAAAGTAATCAATCCAGCCTGTCTGGCACCAACTAACCATGGCACGGTCCAATACACTGAGATCATATTTTTCTGATATTTGATGTGAAAGTTAACTCAAGGGCTTGATCTGTTGAGTGTGATGAGTTTATGCATCGCATGCTGCACACTATGTTGACTAACTAAGAAAATTACACGGCCATTCCTAATATGTTCCTAATAACGTGAACATCAAAGTATTACCCACAGAATTACAGAAATAAATAATAAAACTTTTGTTGCACAATTGTTGCACAGTTTTTGCTCATACTACAGCATATATTGCTATTCCATATTCATTAGAAAAATATGAATATTAATGAGGATGTGGTTGATGGTGTTTTTGTATCAGGGGAAAATGAAAGTTAATTGCTTTAAAAAATTCATCGTCAGTTATTCTCAACTTATATTACATGCAATGGCAGATGCTAATACGTCATGTGTCTCTAAAGGTATACTTTTGAGAATTTAATTAGTGCACATCTCCAAACACCAGCCGTTGCATGCAGTGCCGGCCCCAAGCCCAAGGGCATCCGGGGTGAAGCCGGGCCACATAGTGTGCGGATCGGATTGTCCCCTGTGGCGACCCCTCGACGGGAGCAGCTGAAAGACGAATGAACATGCAGTAGAAGAATAAATAAAATCTCGTCTATCTTCTTTTTTAAAATGAAAAACACACATGGAGAGAATAGGATGAGAATGCTGTAGGAATCTATCGAACCAAACTGCGAACATCTGCTGAATTCTAATAGCGCTGCTTATTCCTTTCAAATAGAGACTTCCAAATATCTACGTATTGCAATTAAGTAAATTCCAGCAATTAGGTATTCCTTTAAATAAACACACACTAGGGGAGCGAACAATAAGAGCTCTTGTACACCTTTTTGGATTTATACTGCATTTTCAATCAGCTGTACTGAAACCCAGTTGAATTTTCCCCAAACATAATCCATTTAAGCATTGGGTTAAAGAAGGTAGTAAAACGCCAAATGGTGCTCTAAGTTTGTCCCTCATGTCGATGCGTGTACGATGTGAGAACAGCATGTTCTCATTTACCGCCTATAATTTGCCGAACTGATTCATATGTCCTCTGCCCTGGACTGAAAGTTACCACTACCGCTACCACTACCCCAACTTTCATATTGTCCACTTGCTCTCGACATCATGCATCATTGAAAAAAAAAAAAAAAAAGTTTCAGTATTCAAGTATTCGATATATACTTGACCTTGTGTAATGTATAGCAAAAGCTTTGTTTTAATAGTTAAGGAGCATATACTGTAAAAAAATGTATTTTAGAAGCTTTTAAAATCCTCATGAATCGTTTTGTTTCCCAGAAGAGTAAATGAAACACAGCAAAGTTTCCCAGGCGCTGTCTTTTAGAAGAAAAGAACGTACTGTAGAGTTTACAGAGAATCCCTGTTCCTCAGCTCAGACGCGGCTCGTCAGGAATGTCACGAACCATAACGACTTATTCTGCTACACATGGGAGATTTTGCAAGAAACGTCTTCCTGCCAAAACCCACAGCACTCGATCTCCAGTCAGTTGGTTCCCGCTGGCAGACGCCCACGATCATGCTAACTAGCGGTAATGAAAGATCGAAACAACATTCAGATGCAATTCAGTCAAACCGGCCAACTTCGAAAGCAGTGTTGTTTAAGAGGGTAACGGTATCAGATGTGTTTTCTTGCTGAAAATGTTTTGAATGTGGGTTTTGGCAGGGAACTGCTCTTCTTTTTTTCCAGTACTATGTAGCGCCACTGAATCTTTCTACAGTATCTTTCTGACCTACTGTAACCCATGCCTGTGCCGGATATGTCAGACAGACATGGGGATGACATCATGGGGACGATGTGGGCCCACAAATTCAACTTTTAACTTAGATACACTAAACCGCATTTACTTACAGAATGAAATGCATGCAATTGGATTTAAAGATTTATAACTGATATAAAATGTAATATAAAAGGGGTTTTCTGTATTATTGATTTTATTATTATTATCATTTCATGTTTCTTTTTTTAAAGGGATTTTGAAGGGAACTGCATTCAGAGGCTGAACTACTCCACCCTGCTGTCCTGTAATGAGCTCACTGTGCTGTAAGTAAAAAAGGAAAAAGGGAGGATAGAGAAAATATTAGTGAAGAGGAGAGAATGGCTTGCTATGAGATAGGCAAAGAGAGAGGGAGAGAGAGAGAGAGAGAGACCCAGAAAACAGATGGAAATAGAAATATATTTTATAGCAATCAAAGGAAGAGACAGATGCTCTAAAGCTATTGAAGTATTAGAAATTTCATTATCTAAATAAGATGGTGCAGCAAATAATTTTAATTGAAAATTCAAATAACAAATTAATTCATATGACAAAAATAAATGATTTGGATAGCTAAATTACAACAACAACAACAACAACAACAATAATAATAATAATAATAATAATAATAATAATAAAAACAACAACAAAAGTAAGAATTTATTTGGATTGCTAATTCATATAACAAAAGTATTTGCATCAATAAAAAAGTAATTATAAATAATAATAATAATAATAATAATAATAATAATAACAAAAGTAGCAAATTATTTTGATTGATAATTCATATATAATAAATGTATTAATATAATAAAAATAGGAAACTATTTGGATTGATAATTCACAAAGAAATAAATGAATGAATTTAATTGATTAATAATAATAATAATAATAATAATAATAGCAACAACAACAACAAAAGTAAGAATTTATTTGGATTTATAATGCATATACCAAATTAATTCATATAACAAAAATATTTGGATCAATAATTTGCAAAAAAAGGTATTATAAATAATAATAATAATAATAATAATAATAATAATAATAATAATAAAAGTAGCAAATTATTTAAATAGATAATTCATATATAATAAATGTATTAATATAATAAACTATTTGGATTGATGATTCACTAATAAATAAATAAAATTAATTAATTAATAATAATAATAATAATAATAACAACAACAACAGTAAGACATTATTTGGATTCATATAAAAAATCAATGAATATAACAAAAATAAGAAATATTTCGATTAATAATTAACAAACAAATAATAAGAATAATAACAACAAAAGTAGCAAATTATTTGGATTGATAATTCATATTTAATAAATGTATTAATATTATAAAAATAGGAAACTATTTGGATTTATCATTTACAAATTAATTAATAAATAAATAAATTAACTATGATAATATTAATATTCATAATAATAATAATAATAATAATAACAACAACAACAACAACAAAAGTAAGACATTATTTGGATTGATAATTAATATAACAAATTAATTCAAATTAATTCATATAACAAAGATAAGACATTTCATTATCTAAATATTTATTTATCTAAATATTAACTGAATTATTTGGACTGATAATCCATTTAACAAATGGTCCATATTTATTTCAAATTAAAGCCTGTGTCATGGTTTGTTAATGTTGTTATTGTTGTTGTTTATTTTGCCAGCATTAAAGCATGTTACAACATATCCTTCATTACGGCACGGAATAGTTTTTTCGACCTTTAATTAAGTCAGGAGTCCTGGGGTAATGAAGAAGCATCGAGTGTAAACACACAGGTCCAGGTTTCGTGTAAGAATGAAGTCCCTTGACGCATCCCCTGTGCATTCTCAGGCTGTTCCCATCAACTAAACTGAAGCCAGCCTTAATCGTTTCTCATCATGCAAGTCTATTCAGTACACGCTGTTTCATAAACAATAAAAACTAAAGAAAAAGTAAGCATGCAAGTGTATGAGTGCATTTGTAAGATGGTTAGTTTTTATTCATACCACCGCAGCCTTTCCACATCATAAAGGACGATCATTTCACAGTTCTTTGCTCTGCTCTTCTTCCTAGATCACTGCGAGCAAATCACATCAAGAGGCTTCCTGAAAACACTTTTCATTCTCTTCATTTGCTGGGAGAGCTGTGAGTGTGACATCAGTGCATGTGCCGACTTCACTCAGTGTTAGATCTTATGTGATCCCCCACATTTCTGTGTGATTCCACAGGGACCTTTCCAGTAACCAACTCATAGAGCTGCCATTGAACCTCTTCAAGGGACTTCATTCTTTACAGATACTGTAAGTTAACTTTTGGAACAAAGTGAATATCCGAATTAGGGCTTCATAAATACAGTATGTGCAGTTCATGGGTTTTATAATATCTAAGCTGGTTTTTGAATACGTCATATAGTGGTGCTACAATTTGGAAAGATTTACTTGTAAAGATTTCATTGCATAATGAATGACTTCCGTGAATGGTTACTGATAGCGGTTTTTATTTGCTTAACACTTTGTGACAATGCTCCTCATTTTGTTTTCATGTTTTTGACTTTTCTTTAAAACTGTCCCTGTCATTAGGGCACTAATCAGACCAGAGAGGGTAAATTAAATAAATAAATAAATAAATAAATAAGGTGGGGGAATAGAGGTGACCACTGTGGCCTCTCACCTTCAGGGTTAAGGGTTCGATTCCCCCGGAGTATGCATGTTCTCCGTGTGTTTGTTGGGTTTTGTTCAGGTACTTCAGTTTCCACCCACATTCCATAAAGATTATTTTAATTGGTGTTGCTAAATTGCCCATATTCTCTGATCCAATGAACCGCCTAAATAATTTATAAACCACATCAGATCATTGTCATGATGTCAAACAGAAGCGGTTCATGTTTAGGAATCTAGAGTCTACAGCATTTATCAGCTCTGTTACAATAGTTCATCATGTACTTACCTAATAATACTTATTACAAATAATATTTGTAATTGATCAAACAGGACTAGTCCAAAGCTTTGTCTCATACAGTAAGTGCTCTGAGTTTGTAGCTTTACTGTATCTTTAGGATTAAAATTGTAGTGCCATATCATTAATAAAGCTATTTGTACTCGATAAACAGTCTGTGTTGTATCTTTTAGGGAAATTTTACTTTTATATACCTTAGGGGTCCAATTATGTAAAATACCACATCTTGTTTTCTGTATTTTCTATTAGATTTTGTACCGTCATCCACTGTGTATAATGTTGTTTGAATGTTGTGTTTCACTGTAGGAATCTTTCCCAAAACCCACTGAGCCACATCCATCTGAACCAGTTCGATCATCTCACACAACTCCAGTCCCTGTGAGTAAAGAGTCGGTGAATTTACCAGCTATACTAATATGATATTAATCTCTATAGTTGATTTTATGCTCTTATAATACACTTAAATTCTTACATTTGATTGATCAGAATTGCTTTTAGTTCTTTAGCATTTTGCCTTTGTAACTTGATAAAAATGTGGTTTTTCTACGCTATTTGCCATATGGTAAGTAAGCAGGTAATTGCTTGAGTGGAATTTAGCAACTAGGGTCAACATTTAACTCCCAAAATATAAATGAATAGAATTCAATATTGGCCATAGCAGCAATTCAGTAGTGATAGTAGCATGTTGAATATTAAGCTAAAATAACGCTTTTGGTAAAAATATTAACTTGGACTAAAAGGTTATTAAGTAGAAATTAGATTATTGGAAAAACGAAAAATTTACTTTGAAACAAAAAATAATTTGACATTAAATAAAAAAAAGAGATACTCCTTTGAAATCACTGATGAGCCATAATGCTGACACCACAAATATAAAAGTAAATTACATTACAATTTATAATAACATACATTAAATATCGATTACATACAGTGTGCCTTGTATATGAATTTAATCCGTTCCAGAGACGAGTTCTTCGTATTGCGAAACACACTTTCCCATAGGAAATCATATAAATGCAGGTAATCCGTTCCACCCACCCAAAATTATTCCCAATGTTATAATATTATAATCATATTTTTTGCATATAAAAACAATCCAAACATTTAGAAAAGACATGTAAATGATGTTAAATAGGAAATATACTAAACTTAATTTATGATTCCTCTTGCCACCAGCTGCTTTAAAGATGAAACTTTTTGTTACCATCCTAGCTAGCATTCTTGGGACCCATACTGCCATGTCTTCACTAAATCTTGAACAAAATGCAATATGTAAAAAATATATTATATGTATACACACGTGGACAAAATTGTTGGCACCCTTCGGTCAATGAAAGAAAAACTCACAATGGTCACAGAAATATCTTTAATCTGACAAAAGTAATCATTTAAAAAAAATTCTATGAATGTTAACCAATGAAAGTCAGACATTGCTTTTCAACCATGCTTCAACAGAATTATTTTAAAAAATAAACTAATGGAACAGGCCTGGACAAAAATGATGGTACCCCTAGAAAATATTGAAAATAATGTGACCAAAGTGACATGTTAATTCAAGGTGTGTCCACTAATTAGCATCACAGGTGTCTACTTGTACACAGTCAGTGGGCCTATATATAGGGCTCCAGGTAGTCACTGTGTTGTTTGGTGACATGGTGTGTACCACACTCAACATGGACCAGAGAAAGCGAAGGAAAGAGTTGTCTCAGGAGATTCGAAAGAAAATTATAGACAAGCATGTTAAAGGTAAAGGCTATAAGACCATTTCCAAGCAGCTAGATGTTCCTGTGACTACAGTTGCACATATTATTCAGAAATTTAAGATCCATGGGACTGTAGCCAACCTCCCTGGACGTGGAAAATTGATGACAAATCAAACAGACGGATAATCCGAATGGTAACAAAAGAGCCCAGAAAGACTTCTAAAGAGAACTTCATGCTCAAGGAACATCAGCGTCAGACCGCACCATCCGTCGTTGTTTGAGCCAAAGTGGACTACATGGGAGACGAGCAAGGAGGACACCATTGTTGAAAACAAATCATAAAAAAGCCAGACTGGAATATGCCAAACTACATGTTGACAAGCCACAAAGCTTCTGGGAGAATGTCCTATGGACAGATGAGACAAAAATGGAACTTTTTGTCAAGGCACATCAGCTCTATGTTCAAAAATGAAGCATATCAAGAAAAGAACACTGTCCCTACTGTGAAACATGGAGGAGGCTCTGTTATGTTCTGGGGCTGCTTTGCTGCATCTGGCACAGGGTGTCTTGAATCTGTGCAGGGTACAATGAAATCTCAAGCCTATCAAGGGATTCTAGAGAGAAATGTGCTGGCCAGTGTCAGAAAGCTGGGTCTCAGTCGCAGGTCATGGGTCTTGCAACAGGACAATGACCCAAAACACACAGCTAAAAACACCCAAGAATGGCTAAAGGAAAACATTGGACTATTCTAAAGTGGCCTTCTATGAGCCCTGACCTCAATCCTATTGAGCATCTTTGGAAGGAGCTGAAACATGCTGTCTGGAAAAGGCACCCTTCAAACCGGAAACAACTGGAGCAGCTTGCTCATGAGGAGTGGGCCAAAATACCTGCAGAGAGGTGCAGAAGTCTCATTGACAGTTACAGGAATCGTTTGATTGCAGTGATTGCCTCAAAAGGTTGCGCAACAAACTATTAAGTTAGGGGTACCATCATTTTTGTCCAGGCCTGTTCCATGAGTTAATTTTTTTTTATAATACCGTTGAAGCATGGTTGAAAAGCAATGTCTAACTTTCATTGGTTAACATTCATAGAATTCTTATTTATTATTACTTTTGTCAGATTAAAGTTATTTCTGTGACCATTGTGAGTTTTTCTTTCATTGACCGAAGGGTACCAACAATTTTGTCCACGTGTGTAAATATAAAAGAACTAAGTAAATAAGAACTGCCGAGGTGCTGCTGTAAGTAAACTGGTGACAGGGTCATGGGCACACAAGGTTCACTCACTGGGATACGATCCTGGCGCCCTGTGATCTTACACGGGATAAAACGTAATAATGTATAATGGATGGATGGATAACAAATTCCCTCAAAATATGAACATTAATCTGAAATAAAAGCATAGCACTTCAGCATTTTACCCTATTTAATGACAGACTTCTATATGACATTAGTTGATCATTCAATCAGCGTAGAAATTCCACAGTGTTATGTTTCAAAGTATATTAAAAGGCAGAATAGATGTTATTTAGTTCTTTTTGAAAGGTTGATCTATTTTTCAATCTACCATTTTGGTCAATGTTAAAAGAGGGAAAGGCTAGCATTGTGCCCAAGTGTGTGTGTGAGTGCTGAAATACGGTGTACCGTTTCAGCCCAAGGGCTGTAACCTCATAAAAGAAAAACAAATTAAACAGAGAGCCAGAGTCTGTGCCAGTTCAACCTAAAATTAACTGAAGCGCAGAACTGTGGAGACTTTGTAAAAGATCTATAAAAACTACTGATACTGGTTTTCACTTCTACAGGGGCTTGGAAGGAGTGAAGATCCCAGACATCCAAACCCGTATGTTCCAGTCAATGAAGAATCTCTCGTACATGTAGGTCACTGATTATCATTACATAACAAATCATCCACCGATGGAAAATGACATTATCCCATTAATACTTAGACACATTCATTCTTTGTTGCGCTGCATTTACATCATTTACATTAGAGAATTATATTAAAATCATGTTGCCTGTGTGCACTAATAATAGAAAACTGTTTTTGTTAACATTGACCAGATATTTTAAGAAATTCCAGTACTGCTCCTACGCCCCTCATGTTCGGAAATGCAAGCCCAACTCGGATGGCCTTTCATCTTTTGAAGACCTTTTAGCAAGTGTAGTCCTCCGTGTCTCTGTCTGGGTCATGGCCTTCCTCACCTGCTTTGGGAACCTCTTCGTTATTGGCATGCGCACGCTCATCCGGGCAGAAAACAACCTGCACGCCATCTGCATCAAGGTTTTGTGTTGTAAGTATCAGAGGACTACAAATACAAATTGTTCTGTGTCAGAGATACAAATTTTAAAAAATGAAATAAAAAATAGATATTATTTTAATACACTGATAAATATCTATATTTTACTGATCCCCTAAAGAGACATGGGTGGGAAAAAAATTACTTTGGAGGGGAAAAAAAAAGAAAATTCCACCTTGAGAAAAAAATAATTAAAAATGCAAGACAAATTTTTTTTTTAAAAATAGGCTAATATGATATGGGTGAAAAAGAATTTAAGCTAGGAATTTTTTGGTTGTTCGAAAAGTTCGCGAGATCTCGCAAAACTTGACTCTTCAGCATTGACGATTTAGTCCAGCAGGTGGCAGCAATGCTCCTAAAAGCTTGATCCTTGTCCGTGCAATACCGATCTAGTCCAGTGAGGGTCAGTAATGCACCTAAAAGCTGGCTGCCAACCGCTAAAAAAAAAAAAATAAGAAGAAGAAGCATAAGGGAGAACGATAATATTCGGATTAAAGTTACACGTGCGTTGTTAAACAGACATGGAGAGAATTACTGAGTAGCTGAGTTTTACTTTCAGCTTGGCCTAAAATATAAAGACCTTCAGTTTGTACTCTGAGCTTGCCCTTTTCGTATTTTGGCGCCGGAAATAGTCACGTGGTCTCGATTTTTTCCCCTCCTTTTCTTCCCTTCCTCAAGTTTTTGTTTTTACATCCAATGTCCCGGTTTTTTTTTTTTTTTTTGTTCCTTATATATTTTTTTTCTTCAGTTATTTTTCCACCTCACCCATGTCCCTTTAGGGGCTCCGTAATACTTCACCTCCCAAGTTTTTTTTTTTTTTTAATAACTAAGTGTATTAAAAGAAATCTGGCTTGTCAGTCTGAACAGACAGAACTCTTTTAATCTAACTGAAGCCAGTTTTTTTTTTAAGTTGATGCAAATCATTTGAAGAGAGGAGCTGCATTTTATTTTAACTGAAATAATTTTATTTTTAAGTTGTTAATATTTTAAATATTTGAATTTATTGTCCAGTTTTTATCATTGAATGAAAACAATATGTACGGTATCAATAACACAATGCACATCGGTTTTTTGCATTTATCAAATGAATTGTTGCATATAGCACAAAAAGCCAAATCCTATTCATAATTTGTGAAAATACCCAAAGCTATGAATTATTTGAACTAGTTTCAAGTTGGTGAACTTTATAATTCTGAAGAAAATGAATGAGAGCATTCTTTGAATTTCCACATCTACAGTATATAATGTCTAACATAAAAAAGAGAGGGGTAAATGTAAGGCCGTCATTTGTTTGGTACAGTATATGGGATTTGGTCAGCCATGATTTGATTCTAGCATCATCGTCTTATATTAAGGTATTTTGACCTTACAAATAACATATATCACAGATGCAAATACAAAACAAAACAAAAACACTCTAACTGCCACTTCCAAACTGAAACAGTACAAACAGTATACTTTTTTTTCTTTTTGGACTGTTTCAAAATATAATTGAGTTTTTTTTTCCTTCATTCCTTCCTGCACAAAGTCAATACTCACTTACCAGACACAGATCATGTTTCTTGGACGTTCCAGCGGTCTTCAGAAAGAGTTTGCCTCAAAGCACAAATAGGATTGAATCTTTGTAAAAGGTAATGTTTGCCTTAAATTAAGGGAATGTAATGTAAGGCAATGTAAATATCAAAACTCACATTAATGGTACATTTACTGGACGTGTCATTGGTTAAGCGCCTCCTTGGTTTCACAAACCACAGTTATCTAATTAACTGTCATTGAAGGTAATGCTGAGCAACAGAAAAGAGTAGACATTTCCACTAAAATTTCTATTAAAGTATTGTACACTTATATAGTTATAAGTTAGTTTTATATAGTATTGTTGAGTTAGTTAGTTAGTTAAGTAGGTAAGTACTGTGGGTGGGTAGGGATGCCTTTGCCCGTGAAATTACTGTTATTATTGTTCACTGCTTTTTGTAATATTTTAAGGATTAATATGTCGTATATCTTGAAGTGAAACTGATGTATTCTAGATTAATTAAACATTAACCAAAAGCCTTTTTTGTTTAAGTTGATTAATGACTGTAGATTATCGCTCATAAAAACAATCATCCTTGCTCTACAGCAGTTATTTGCATCATTTTTCTCACATTCAATAATCATGGTTTACAGTTCAGAATAAATAAATGTATAAAAAATAATATTACATCCAGTGTTTCAAATTATCTCAAATTATATATTTTTTTTGGCACCATGGTTTCCGGACACATGAGAATTGCTCATAGTGAACTTGCCTTTTTGTCATAAGTCATGCTGTATCTCACAGTTGTTTCTGTTCTTTAAGGATTTGGATGACTTATGGTCATTTTTGTGTCTTCCACATACTTCTGTGTATTTACAGTGCACTGTCCTGTTGATTGGCTCTGTTGAATGAAGCATTATAGCCACAAAAGAGCTGTACTTGTCCAAAAAAGCCACAGCTGCAGTGACATAATATGGCACACAACTACTCTTAACCCCCCCCCCCCCATTTTACTCAACATTTTGCTTTCATTTATGGCACAGATTTAATTTCAGGCAAATCAATGGACTGGCAAAATTTCATTCAGTTCTGTCCAGCCAGTTTTGCGTGATGCTGTGACAAAATCAGACAGACAGACATCAATTTTTCGGTTTCAGTTTCGGGTCCTCCAATGTATGAAACATAATGATATAATTGAAAGAGCGAGTTCTGACCAATGTACAGACAAAACCTTTCTTTTATTTAAATAGATTATTGCATCAAGGCGTGAAGGTGTGGAGGTGTTGAGGCCTTATTGAAGTTGCTTTGATAGCAGCCTTCACCTTGTCTGCGTTGTTGGGTTGGGTGCTCCGCATTTTCCTCTTAACAATATCCTGTAGATTCTCTATGGGGGTTCCTGTAATGCGAGTTGGCTGGTAAATCAAGAACAGTAATATCATGGTCAGCAAACCATGCAAAAAAGTGGTAGTTTTGGCACTGTGGGCAGGTGCTCCATAAGCCTTGTCAGCAGATGAAAGCCCAAGAGACTTTAGGCTCGAGGCAGAGTACACCCTGAATGTGGTTCCAATCCATCACAGGACACACACACTATGGGAAAATTGGGAATGCCAGTTAGTCTAATCTGCATGTCTTTAGACTCTGGGAGGAAACCGGATTACGCAGAGGAAACCCAGCAAGCACAGGGAGAACATGCAAACTCCATGCACACAGACAAAGTCGGAAACACTAAGCCACCGTATGCAGTAATAGTAACTTATTCAAATTTGAAATAATATACTGGATTTTTTATTTTCATGAGCTGTAAGCCAAACGCATTGAAATGTAAGCAAAAAAATGTTTTTTTTACATTTTATCACTTTTCAGGTAATGAAGCTAGAATATTTAAGAGTTTCACTTTTCCAATTAAGTTACCAAACAAAATTATGTTTCAATATGAACATTTTTCGCACTGTGTGTGTGTGTGTGTGTGTGTGTGTGTGTGTGTGTGTGTGTGTGTGTGTGTGTGTGTGTGTGTGCGCATGTGCGTGTGTGTGTGTGCATACGTGCCTATGCTTCATGGACCCCCCTGTGCTTCCTTATCCTTCTTGTCCTTAAAAAGCCTGTCTCTGATACTACGGGTGAAAATCAACTCTGCCCCTCAAAATCCGCCGACCTGCACTCTTATTTATCCTCAACAATTACGATCCCCTACTTTTATAAAGCTTGTTATTTATGAATACATTTCCTTGAGGATGCTGTTTTCAAGTGGTCCCAGGACCACTCCGGTCTCCGGTGGCTTGTTTATGACTTTGAAAATGTTCCCCTAATACTCAGTAACGTTGGTTATTTAGCAGTACATCTGGTGCAATAAAATAATTGCCTCACTTTCTCCCATTCCACATAAGAGGACAGGAAATCGAAAACTGAAAGAGATTTAAAATTCCCTTAGACACTTCCTCCATCTTTTATGATTCTCTCTCTCTCTCTCTCTCTCTCTCTCTTTCAACCCATCTTTCTTAATACCCTATGATGCATCTATAGGTGACATACTGCAGGTTTGCCATTCGGTCACATTGAGTTCTTGTCTCTTAACAGAAATTCTGTAATCTTGTGTCATCTTGTCAGTTCCCCTGATCCTCTTTTAGACCTTCATCACATTATGTCCCATTTACTCATCTTTCTCCTCATTCCCTCGGGAAATAGGTCTCAATGCTTTCAAGCATCCTTTTTTTTTTTGTCAGTGGGCAGGGTTCTGAAATGTTGGATCACATAAAGGATGGATAATTCACGTATGACGAAGTCCAACTGTCTACCTTAGTCTGCTAGGTAGAAGTTGTGATGTTATATCAAAAGCTTATTTCACAACATTAACAATTGATGGTGTTTATGAGAGCGCTGAAGTATGCCCCATTAAATTGATTGCTTCTCCACGAGCAGAACATTGCGTTATGTTGTGAATTGCCAAAAAGAGATATGCCTCATTAGATATCAGTTACGGAGTAAATATTTTGCAGTATCACAGGACAATGCATAGCCCGAGAGGGCAAAATAATCTATGGCATTCATTATGCCGCTCCGGCAACACTTCATCACCACCGCACCGCTGCGTGATTACTAACATTGATGGCTTTTCAAGTCAGACATGCTCCTTGATGTTTTAGAGAAATAATTAATGACATGCTGGTATTGTGGGAACGATCGCAAAGGAGTTTCTAATAACAGCATGTCACAAAGGCGGCACAGTGGCTTAATAGTTAGCAATGCCGCCTCCCGGGCCCGGGTTCGGTGTGCATGGAGGTTGCATGTTCTCTACGTGCTTGGTGGGTTTCCTCCAGGTAATCTGGTTTCCTCCAAAAGTCCACAGACTATTTGGAGGAACTAGCAGATTAGGCTAATTGGCGTTCACAAATTGCCCGTAGTGTGTGTGTGTGTGCGTGTGTGTGTGTGTGTGTGTGTGTGTGTGTGTGTGTGTGCGTGCGTGCGTGCGTGCGTGCGTGCGTGTGTGCGCTCTGTGATGGATTGGCACCCCGTCCAGGTGTACCCTGCCTCATGCCCTCCTCATGCCATCATCTCCTAGGAAAGGCTCCAGGCTGTGCCAGGATTAAGTGGTATAGATGATGTGAAAAAGTGTCCTCATATGCTCAAAAAGTTAGAATTTCTTTCAATTTCAGCAGTAAATAAACCCTTAGACTTTCCAGTGCTGACACTGATAACTCATTCCATAAATGTATAAATAATAAATTAATGATATTTATTTATTTATTTAGCTATTATTGGGCTTTGATTATTTGACTCATCCATATAAGTCGCCGTGAATGACTTGTTACACAATAGATAATAATGTATTAGAACAAATATATTCATAAAACTTGTGAAATACCTTACAACCAATCAGAATTGAACGTTCAAAAAGAGCATGATATAACAACCTTATAGTCAACAGTATATATTTACCTAGTCACATCCCTACAGTAGATATCCTCATATGATATGAAGTTCAATTAAATCTGTTTTATTTTGTAGTTCCTATTCAGGCTTTTTCTTTTTTTTTCCATCTTATATCCTTATGCAGTCATGCTTTCTTTTCCTTTTTCCACGACACTCTGCTTTTTAGGTGCCGATTGCTTGATGGGCATCTATCTTTTTTTCGTGGGCGTCTTCGATATGAAGTTCCGTGGAGAGTACAACAAGAACGCCCACGTGTGGATGGAAAGCCTTGAATGCCGCACCATCGGCTTCCTGGCCATGCTGTCGTCCGAGGTGTCCGTCATGCTCCTCACCTACCTGACCATGGAGAAGTTTCTGGTCATTGTTTTCCCACTGAGTCACCTAAGACCAGGGAAAAATCAGACATTCAGCATTTTAGCTGTGATCTGGCTGATAGGAATCTCGATTGCCGCAGTGCCGCTGCTGAATGAAGAGCTCTTCGGGAACTACTACGGCCGGAACGGCGTCTGCTTCCCTCTGCACTCGGAACGTGTGGAGAAACCTACAGCCAAGGGATATTCCACTGGCATATTTCTGGGTGAGTGCAGAGAAGATGGAAAGCCTCTGAAATGCAACTTAGTAATTCTATTCAGTCTAAGGTGTGTATTTCTCTTCTCTGCTGTGCTGTGTGCAGGACTCAATCTAGTAGCCTTCCTCATCATCGTCATCTCCTACTCCAGCATGTTTTACTCCGTTTACAAGACGGGCATTAACGCCACCGAGCTGCGCAGCCGCCTGCACAAGGACGTGGCTGTGGCCAACCGCTTCTTTTTCATCGTATTCTCTGATGCCCTCTGCTGGATCCCCATTTTCCTGGTCAAAATTCTCTCTCTGCTCGAGGTGGAGATTCCAGGTATACATATAAAGGAAACACCCAGAATTTCCCCTTTAAAGATGACAGTATGCATGCGGATATTAGGATTAAACACAACATTACTAAATATATGTAATGTGCAAATGGGAATCATTCGAATCAGTGCTCACCATTGTAAAGTAAAAAAAAAAGTAAAGCCTTTATTTTGTCACATATACATTACAGCACAGTGAAATTCCTTCTTCGCATATCCCAGCGTAACTGGGGTCAGAGCGCAGGGTCAGCCATGGTACAGAGCCCCTGGAGCAGATAGGGTTAAGGGCCTTGCTCAAGGGCCCAACAATGGCAACCTGGCTGAGCTGGGAATCGAACCGCCGACCTTCCTATCAGTAACTCAGTGCCGCCCCTAATAGTCCATAGTCCCTGGGTGGACTAAAAAGTCTCCTGATGAATGGATGGATTTATTTATTTTCTACATTCTCAAAAAATACTATATTTTTTCAAAACTATGTTTTTTTTTTTTTTAAACAAATGTCATCAGGTCATTAAATACCAATAACAGTAAATTGTTAGTCTAAGGCACGAAAGTCAGCTTTTCAGGAAAAGTTCTTGCAAGAACAGTATTGTCAAGTGCATTTGCAAAACCCGTCAAGCACCACAATCAAACTGGCTCTCATGAAGACCTTCCCAGGAAAGCAAGACCACACAGCTGTTTAGTTGTCACCACATTGAGCGTGTTTGTAGAAATCTCTTTGTTTTACTATTAAACATGGCTCTGATTTCAACTGTTGATTTTCATGACAGGGCAACTTCACCAAGTGTTAAAGTGATCTTAGATCCCAGTCATTTTTTTCCTGGCCACAGTTAAGTATTTCATTCAAATAGAACTTTGACATGGTGGCACCTTGCACCTCCAGGGTCCGGGTTCGATTCCCGGTCTGGGTTCGATTTTCAGTCTCTGTGTGCATGGAGTTTCCCTGTGTTTGGTGGGTTTCCTCCCACAGTCCAAAGACATGCAGATTAGGCTAATTGGCGTTCCCAAATTGCCCATTGTATATGTGATGGATTGGCACTCTGTTCAGGGTGTACTCCTCCTTGTGCCCTATATCTCCTGGGATAGGCTCCAGGCCTCCCTGCGACCTTGAACACAGGATAAAGCGCTATAGGCGAGTGAGAAAGTGAGTGAGAAATTTGACATATGTAATATTTATTCAGAAAGTATCTGTAGAAATGTCAGAAATCATTGGTATATTATAAGAACGGTATAAGAATTATAAAAATGCATGAGCAATCCAGAACAATCAAGCAACAAAGAGTGCATTTGGTGTACTTGAAATCTGTTGCAATACTAAAGCAACAGAATCAAATACAAAATATACAGTGTTATGAAAAAGTGACTGTGATTATCAATCTGTTCTGTTATCTGTTATCAATTTGTCAGAATTCATTGGCAGTGCCATCTGTTTGATTTCTCTGCACACCTCGAAATGTCATGCTATCCATCAGTTTGTGAGATGTGCACTTCTTCTCACGGTTTTCCCCATTTCCTTTCAAGGGACCATTACATCTTGGGTGGTTATCTTCATCCTGCCAATCAACAGTGCCTTGAACCCCATCCTGTACACCCTGACCACGAGCTTCTTCCGAGAGCAGGTGGAGCTGATGCTGTGCCAGTGGCAAAGACACTCCACCCTAAGGAAAGAAAGGAAGAGTTTATCCAGCTCGGTCATCGACATTGAAAACTCACGACGGCAATACTGCGCACGTGGCATCGTGCCACGGAACTCCATTTTAACCTTTCATGGCAATCTCAGATGAAGCTTCTCATTCTGTGAGTTTATAAACTGGTGGAAGAGAAGTCTGGTTCACAAGTCAAGTGATGCTTGGATATGGGCTGGTACCGTGCCTTGGCTTTCCATCGAGCTCTATGCTGATCCAAGATATGAAAGCTAGTGTTGAACACGTATAGGCAAAAGCCGAGGCGACCCCAGCACGAGCACAGAGTGGGTCTTGTACAGACTGCAACTTTACTAGACATGATATTCATGTACACAAAATATGTTTTACAGAGATTCAACTATCATTTTATGGAACAATGCTAGTTGCCAAGCAACTAGCACCTTACTCAGTAATTAAATATAAGCTAAGCTTTTTTTTTCTTCTTTTTTTTTTTAAATCAATACCTCATACAACTTTACCATAAGCATTTCTTGGCCATTACTTAATAAAATAAAATTTTCATAAAGCTGACAGAGTCACATTAACATGTGATTGAACTGACAAGTGATATTATGTCCTTATTTCATGCTCATTTACATGCTCGTTACTTTAACACATTATTATGAGTTTTCTCATTATTTCAACATACTGTGTTACCTCGGCATATTCTCAAGAAATAATGAGTTATTCAGTTGAATTAACACCATAGCACTTTTCCACGACTGGTATTTCAGGGCTTTTAACATTGAAGTAGTCAAAGCTTAATTCTAATGAAATGAATATAGATTCAAGATTATTGTGGTTGTTAGTCTTTCAGCTGCTCCCTTCAAGGGGTCGCCACGGTGGAACATCACGGCCCGTATTCACAAAGCTTCTTAAGCCTAAAAGTTGCTCCTAATGATAAAATTCTTAGAAAAGAATAAGATATTTATTTATAAAAGAGACTTTGCATAAAGTAGCCTGCATTCATGATTATACAATGTCTTTACATACAAGCATTATGATTTCACTGTCTATTCTATTATCATATATTCTATTTTCACGAAGAGCACATTTTAGGACCTTTACAGATTTTTTATCAACCAATCACAGTCCTTGAATTGCTGCGTCATCCGTAGCAACGGGGTCAACCACAACCCTCACTAAGATAAAGTATTTTTTATCTTTCCTTACTCAGAGTTGCTCTGAGAAGATTCCTAAATCACTTTTAGTCTAGGACTCCCAGTTAAGCCTTTTTAAGCTAAGATACTGTACATAGAATTCTCTGAGAGAATTCTAAGAAGCTTTGTGAATACGGGCCCAGATCCGCACACAACTTGGCACAGGTTTTATGCCGGAAACCCCTCCTTCCTTTATCCAGGCTTGGGAGCCATACTGCATCCAGTGACTGGGTTTGTGGGCATTGGGTGGGAATCGAACCCGGGTCTTCTGCATGGCAAGATTATGATCATGCAAAAATGTCACATCTGCCCCGATTATGTCCAGATTGGCCTTCCATATTCTAGCCCTTCTCTCTCTCTATTTCTCTTTTTTTTTATCCATTTTCCATATATGGTCATTGTTTCCTGTTTTCATTACCTTGGTGCCAAGGTAGTTCATTCCTTTCACCTGCTGCTTGTTAGAATGGTCTAGTTTGTCTGTTTAAACCCTCTGGCTTTGCTGTTGAGTTTCTGAAGCTCTGCATGTGCAAATCTCTGTTACTAAGCAGTGGACATTTTCCTGTCTCTAGTTTTTTGGTCTTGATGCCACAGAACCAGAGGTTTGTAGCGAAGTCATGAGGCATGATGGCTGGTGCTATACGGGTTACTGCTGTCATGTTGCTAAACTGGGTTGGGTTCCTGTCTGATGTACCCGATTAATCCCAATGAATGTGCTTTTAGTGTGTATCTCTGTCCCGTGTCCTGCAACGATCCTGTTCTGCACTGCATGACAAAGATTCTGTTTAGATATTTTTGTTGTATTCCGTGATATTTATAAATCTAAAGAACTTACAGTCAAACAGGCCCACAATCTGTTAAAGTTACAATGTTATACATTTTAGAAATCTTTTATTTTGCAGCTTTGTAATATCAAACCCTTTTTTTAAGTTGCAGCTTATTTATACATGTAACAAGTTAATATAATGTTGTCCTGCAACTGTAATGGAATCAGTTTTCATTGCTATTTAAAACATACTAAGCAAATAAAAAAAAAAAAAACGTTTTTAATTATTGTGACTTTTTTTCTCCAAAGCAATTCAATGCATTACCTTGTAGAGGTTCATATTATTATTAACGGTGTAATTTGTTTCCTGCACAGATGAGACGCAGTATGATTCTGGACAGTATGATTAGATGAATGCCAAACACGATCGTGTTAACGTTTTGTTTCTGAGTCTGTTCCAGTATAGCTGTATGTATAAATCTTTTAAAGCTACAATGAGACCGCCGGCATCCAGGTAGAAGGGTTTCTCAGTCCTCTGGAGCCAAGATCGGACTTCCAGCATTACGTCCAGCATTCTGAATTCCTTTAATGTCCTAAACATGTGGAAATAGGTTGGAGTGAGGTCAGGACTGTATGTGGAAAAGTGGCAATAACTCCCAGCTGAGTTCCTCTAAAGTCTTGCCTTGTCCTTCACAAACAGAATGTCTTCGGTGATCAAACCAGGCTGTTTTTTTTTTATTAAAGGATTGGGCCATTAAAGGAGTTCCCGGGAGGCCAGTGTTTCATGGCTCATGGCTCTGACGCACTGAAAAATCTTCCTACTGTACCTTGATGGTATCAGCACTATTGAAATATGAGAATAAGTGCATAAGTGCATTAGAGTAGCAGGCGATTATATAGAGAAATAAAGGTAATTATTACTTTCATAACTGGTTCTGTTATTCTGCACAATCAAAATTCCCAGTTTGACTTGAACACTGGAAAAATGGTATTGGGCTACAATTGTGTTCAAGTGTGAGGTACCAAATACCCAGAAGGCCTCTGTTTGAGAGGCCTTGATCCACTCACAGCAAAAGAAAAGGCGTCTGCACGGCAAATTGGGGAAGTGAGGAACATGCAGGCAGAAGGCAGGGATAGGAAACAAAGCAAGAAGTAAAATAATCATACTAACAAAATATAATAACTAGCAGAGCAATACACTAATAATATTTACTATTTTTATTTTATTTTATAGTTATAACTAACGATAATCAAGCAAAAAAAGTATGCAAAGTGTGACCCGAGAACGACCCGTACACACTGAGTGCAAGAAATTGAGGAACTTTAATGAAGTGGAAAAATACAGAAAATGCAGGGAGAGATCCAAAAAATAAAAATACATTTTCGCTTCTGCTTTGATTAGGACATAGTTCAAAGAGCTAGACTTCCACTTTTAAGAGCGAATAAAGTAATAAAAATGACATAGATCATATTTATCATGCTGGAAAAAGGAAAGAAAAATCTAATTAATGTCTAATCCTCAGCAATACCCTCATCAGAGGAATAAGTGCTCTGATAAGGCGATGATTGTGGCGATTTGGGTAAGGCAGGGAGTAACCACCTGTTCCCAGAAGGATCCTCAGGCGAGAGGAGCGGCGCGGCCTGCGAGCTAAAATTAAAGCAAAGAGAGAATTTTAATAAACATAGGCCCAAAGAAAAATCAGAAAACTTCAAAAAATGTATATAACTCGCATAGTAAAACTGAAATTAATCTTTAATAATTATTACTCCTATACACAATTATAGTCTACTATATATGCATATTCTGATCTGAATAGTGTAGGGTTCCAAAATAACAGAACACCTACCATTGATTAGTTTACCGGTACAGGTACAGACAGGGAATGAAGGGAATTTATAACTAATGTAATAACCAAAAATGTGACCCGACAAGCATGTCCGTAGTTTATCCTTCCATGTCCAGCAAGGATACATCTGAGGAATGCTCCTAGTGCCAGAAATCATATGCTCTAGTGGAGGTGACATACAGGAATAATTACCTGAGCAATAAAATGTGGAGGATTTTAGTCCAATTCCATATCTGTAATTAAATGGAGAAACATATTTCTTAAAGGGTCATCAGTCTTGTAATACTCTTTAGTATAATCGTAGTACAGTATATCTAAAAGTATTGTCCCCTCCCAACATTCCTTGCACTGATAATGAAGATTTGTGTGCTTTTGCATTCTTTTACAAAATATTATAATGTAAAATACAGCGGGGAAAATAAGTATTTGACACATCAGCATTTTTATCAGTAAGGGGATTTCTAAGTGTGCTATTGACACAACATTTTCACCAGATGTAGCCATCAAGCCAAATATTGAATTCATACAAAGAAATCAGAACATTTACGTAAGTATACAAGTTGAGTCATAATAAATAAAGTGAAATGACACAGGGAATAAGTATTGAACACATGATGATAACAAGGTGCAAAGTGGCATAGAAAGCCAGGAGATCACCTGAAATCTGTCGGTATTCAGAGAGAAACCCTGCCCCCTATCAGTACTAATTGATATCAGCTGCTTTAGTCCTAATTGATGGCCTATAAAGGCTTCTCTTTACCCAGGAGGCTGAGGAGTCCAAAGAATAATCAGGAGAGTTCTCCAAGAGCCAAGAACCACTCGGGAAGACCTTGAATCAGCACCTACTGTTGTTTCAAAGAAAACTATAAGCAATGCACTGAACCGCCATGGCATCCATGCACGCTCACCACGCAAGACTCCATTGCAGAACAAAAAGCATGCTAAGGCTCGATTAAATTTTGCAAAACAGCATTTGGAGAAGCCTGTGGATTATTGGGAGAATATAGAATGGCCAGATTAAAGCAAAATTTTAATCTCATTCTCACTGCCCAGCACCCCAAGAGTCACCACTGCCCAACACCATACCAACAGTTAAGTTTGGGGGTGGTGGAAGCATCATGGTTTGGGGCTGCTTTTCATCAAGGGGTACTGGCAGACTTCATATTATTGAAGGCAGGATGAATGGAGAAATGTCTACCAGAAAGCTGAAAATGAAAAGAGGGTGGACATTTCAGCAAGACAATGATTCCAAACACAAGGCCAAGGAAACAATGAAGTGGTTTCAAAGAAAGAAAATCAAGTTGCTTGAATGGCCCAGTTGATCACCTAACCTAAATCCCATAGAAAACCTATGGAGAGAACTGAAGATCAAAGTTCATAAAAGAGGCCCAAGAAACCTTCAAGATTTAAAGACCATTTGAATCACTCCTGAGCAATGCAGACAAGAGGCGTCTAGAAGCTGTAAGCACCAACAAAGGCTTTTCTACAAACTATTAAATAAAGTGTGTTCAGTACTTATTCCCTGTATCATTTCACTTTATTTATTATGACTCAACTTGTATATGTAAATGTTCTGATTTCTTTGTATGAATTCAATATTTGGCTTGACTTAGAAATCCCCTTACTGATAAAAATGCTGATGTGTCAAATGCATATTTTCCCCGCTGTACATACAGTAGGCCAACGATTTTGCGAGGCTCCCAGTGACCTTCTATACAGGATTAAGTGATAAAAACGATGAGTGACTGAGTGAGTAAATAAGAAACGTCAAATTTTTGCACAGTGAGAACATTTCAAAACCCAAACGTTTTTTTTTTATTATTTATTTTTATTATTATTATTGTCTGTCTGTATATACAGATTCATTTGGTCACATTTGCATTGAAATGTGTCACATCCAGGTCTGGTCAGCATCACTGAAACAGCAATCCACATAACAATATGAGATCAAAATGAGTCAGTGTCAGGGACCCAACAGTCTCATTCTGATATGGTTTCATTCATTCAGTCTCCTGCATAAAGTGTTGTTGTTGTTTTTTGGCACTAGAAAATTCCATCATATACTGGTGGCCAAAAGTATTGAGACAAAAGTGAAATTCTGTGTTTTCATGAAATTGTCAATTTTTTCAAACATTGACAATCAAAGAAATAAGAATCATTTTATGCAGTGAAATTGCTATACAACAATAAATATTTAGTATAAAGTCATTTATTATTCAAAACCTACTGGATCAGGGACAAAAAGACATCTGCAGTACTCTAGTGTATCTCGCTCAATCCACAGCTGGTTAATTGTTTCCTGAAGATCATGTACAGACATTTGCCATCGAAGTTCACAATTCACTAGTGATTTCGCGAGCTATAGAAACTAAAAATCCTGCCACTTATTTGTTCCATCCATTAACTAAACTAGCTGATTCTAATTAGCACAACTCTTACCAAACCAGCTAGGTTTGAACTTGTTAGTGACATCAACTGTTTCAGTGCACAGGGAGAACTATAATACATACAATACATAATACATGCTGTCTTAGTACTTTTGACCACTGCTGTATTTTTTTGGCAAACAGGGATGCCTTCGTAGGAATATGGTAAGTTCTTAATGTGAAAAATGAAACGCATACTACCTTCATGAATAATTAATTATTGTACTACTCATAGCAAGGAATGGACTGGATGTAGTATTTTCCTAACACAAGGAGCAGGTAATTGTGTACAGAAGTGTTGTGTAACTATTTGGAGGAAGCCAAATAGCTTTTATAAGATGCTAGGTACAAAAATATTTTTTTTTACATGCAGGGTTTCCCAGTTTTTTAGACTGTGCTTGTCCTTTAAAACATTTTTTACAGGGCGTGAAACAGCGCCCCCCTAAATCATGTGTGGTAAATGTGTGGTGAAACACGGTATTGCATTAGGCCAAATTGGCTTCCCTTTCTAAAAAAAAATTATATATATATAATGCTTTTTAAAGTACATGATTAAATGTAAATTTTTTGTGAATTTCTTTCTTTTTTTTCGCTTGAAAATTGCGAAATTGAATCAGAATTGTGACCAATAAAATTAAAATTTCACTAAAAATAAAATAATTTACTCACCCATTGTTAATCCTGTGTGCAGGGTTGCAGGGGTCCAACAGCCTATCCCAGGAGACTTATGGCATGAGGCACACAGACCAAAGGCAGGAATCGAACCCAGACCCTGGAGGCGCACGGCCACAGTGCTAACCACCATGCCGTATACAATAAAAGAATTAAACTTAGTAAATCGAAATCGAATACAAAAATTATTCAAAACAAAAACTAATATCAATATATAAAAGAAAGGTTTTGTCTGTATATTGGTCAGAACTCGCTCGTTCAATAATATCTCTACATTTCATACATTGGAGGACCCAAAACACCCAGGGTCTTTTCTTTCTGTCTGTATGTCTGTTTGTACATCTATATGTCTGTCCAGCCAGAATTTGTCACAGTATCATGCAAAACTGTCCAGACAGAAATTGATGAATCTTTGGCAGTACTTTGAAAATTAAACATCTACCATAAATTAAATCACAATATTGAGAAGAGGTGAAGTTATGAGCCATTAAGTGCCAGATTAGAAACCACAAGTTTTCTGTGGGCGCGTCTTCAATCGACTAGACAGAATTTAATTAAACTTTTTATGTGCCACATTTAAAAATCTACCTTACAATAAACTACTAATAAGCTACTTGCTTAATGTAAACAAACACCTTTTCTGAATATTTTTACTGGGAAAATTAATGGCGAAATAACAGTGCTGAAGTGGTATAAGTGGTATAAATTTTGACGCCCCGCAGTCGAAAATAGTACAATTTTGTGTAAAAAAGATATAAGATACTCAACCTTGCCAAAATTGTATTTCTTTGTATTAATAGTTTAGACAGAGGATTCTGCCATACAGAAGGACAAACAGACATGTATGTGGGCTTCAACCTCAAGTAATAATATCAGTGATTACATTAAACCTGACCATCTTATTTTTAGCTTTAACCATTTAAACAAACTTTTTACCTGTCAATGACGTGTACGAACACTGGTATGAAATTAATTACAGTTTTCTCAATTCATTTGTTTGTTTGTTTGCTTGCTCATTTTTTTATTCAAAATTTATTCTAAGACATACAGTATATATCGGCTTAATTTCGTCAATCATGTTTCCTTCGGGAATAAGTGACTTCTATGATTTGACTCTTTTATTTAAACTCTCTGATTCAGGTCTTTTATTAGAAATCTTTGTTTCAACGCTTTTATTTAAACTCTTTGAATTGACTCTTTTATTTGAACTTTTTGAATTTGCTTTTATATTTAAACTCTTTGATTCATTTTTTTAAAAACTTTTTGATTCTGCTCTTTTTATTTGAATTTGACTCTTTGCTTCTGCTCTTTTATTTGAACTCTTTGATTCGGCTCTTTTTATTTGAATTGAACTCTTTGATTCGTTTTTTTTTTTTTTAAACACTGATTCGGATCTTTTTATTTCTATTTGACTTCTTGTTTCGGCTCTTTTATTTGAACATTTTGATTTGGATCTGTTTATTTGAATTTGACCATTTGCTTCGGCTCTTTTATTTGAACACTTCGATTCGGATCTTTTTATTTCTATTAGACTCATTGATTCGGCTCTTTTATTTGACCACTTTGATTCGGCTCTTTTTATTTCTATTTGACTCATTGATTCGGCTCTTTTATGTGAATTATTTGATTCGGATCTTTTTATTTCTATTTGACTCCTTGATTCTGCTCTTTTATTTGAACTCTTTGATTCGGCTCTTTTATTTGACTCTTTGATTCGGATCCTTTATTTGAACTCTTTGATTCGGCTCTTTGAAGTGAACGTTTGGAGTCGACTCCCAGCTTTGAGGAGCCCTTCAGGTTATTGAACTATCAGTAATGATAAGAATCGTTAAATAAGAGTTCGGGGGGAAAAAAAAAAAGGTTAAATAGTAAAACTTTAATATTCTGCTTTTTCCAGTAATGCTGAAATATTGAACACACACATGTGAACCTGTGTATTTGTGTTACGCCTACAGTGAATAGTGATAATATTTATTTAGGTTGGGTACAGGAGCAGGTGGCGCGCTCGTGCTCTGCCAGTGAGAGGGAGATAGAGGACGAGGATGAGGAGGAGGTGGGGAGGAGGAGGAGGAGGCGCGCGGCGGGGGCGCGCAGTACCGCGCTCATGGCCCAGTTGCGTCTGAGCCGCAGCTCCAAGCGCGCGACAGCTCTATGGACTCGGACCGACCCGTCAGACCAGAGGATGCTGTAGAGCGCGGCTTCCCCTACGGTAGGTGTTTATTCCATGTCTGAGGAAATGATCGCAGTGACGCGATGGAGAGGCTGCAACCTGTTGCGCACTTTCAGGATTTCAGTATTCAAGCTGCAGCATCCTGAACAGAGAGACCGGGGATGCATCACTAAGTCGTGGACACGTCTGAAAGCTTCACTTTCCGTCCATGGCTTCTGTTAGTGCTGTTAGTGTGATGTTACGGGGAAAAAAAAAGATCTGGGTGAATTTCCCTACTAAAAAAAAAAAAAAAAAACAGCAAGTATACACTAAATAAGTCACCAGTGGAGTAGTTTTGGTTAATCACTTGGTTAATATTTCACCATTTATCTGTTTGTGGGTGACACAGCTGGAGCACTGGCCATAACACAAACCTACATCCTGCAATAGATTAAAAAGTATTAGAGAGAGAGAGAGAGAGAGAGATCAGATGAATCATGCTTTGATGTGCACTTTGATGAATCATAACAGTTTCAAAAAAGATGAAAGCATACTGTATGATGTGAAAGAATTTAAACTTCAGTAGAAGTCACTCTTAAAAGTAACGAAATGTAAGCTACTATAAGTGTACTGGTCATGTCTAATTGACTTTAAGCCTATACGTATTTACTACCCTAGCCATTGCATGCGTTTACATGGAATGTTAAAATTGCATCAACACGTCACATAACAATATCGATGTGAAAGTGATTTTAAAAATGATAAAAATCCGAAGTGTTAGGACATATTACTTTATTCAATAGAATAGTCTTCTTGTTTCTTAGGCAACCAGATATGTGTGCGTTTAGTGCTCTGCTATAAATATGCGTGTGTGGGTTGATCGCAGTGCTGATACCAAGCATTTACATAACCCTGTTCCTCCTCTGTCGTTTGCTTTGCAGTGTTATTTTTCATGTTCATCCGCCTGCGCGAATTTCCACTGAATCTATTGATGCTGCATGAATACGAGCTTCTAAAAAAAAGTAGGCCTGTGCATGAGCAAGTCTGCATAATGATGTGACTCACACACACGCACACATGCAGTACAAAAGTGACACAGTCTCGGTCACATAACTAGAGCGGTGTCATGACACACGAGTCGGTTGACAACGGCGCAAAGGTGTAATGCTCCTTTGTTTGGCTAGATCATTTCCTTTTCCTGTCCAAATATGGATGGACAATGAGCGCTTTTTACGCGTATCAATGACCGACGCAAGACGAACCTAATCACCCGCCTGTAACCGGAGACTCAGAAGCGGAGCCTAAGATCAAGACAGGCTTTGCACCTGGTTCCCTGCGCCGCTATTGGCTAATGGGACTTTATCTCCTTGACTGAATAGTCACTCTGCGTTAGCATTTGCCCAAGCGCGTGTTGGCTCCTCCTTGCACTGTTGACGGACAGACGGTTTCGGGGACAGGTGCAGAATGAGGACCCGAATACTCTGAAAGCCCTTATTATAAGTGAAGCAGAAAGCGTTAGTCCTTTGTTGGAGAGCAGTCTCAGTTCTGGGAACAGTACGCCAGTCCATGTCCCTTTGGATTTCAGAACTAGTTTCAGAGCACTGACGGCTGGTCGTGATATTTGATGAGGGAGTTATACTCTAATCTTTGTCAATAACTCCAGAAATAATCCTACAGTAGATATCAGATATTAGCAGTTTATTATATCACATAACCTTATCTATAACATGAAAACACATGGTCTACAGTCTGGGCCAGAAAGAAATTCCAATGTATTCATACCCACCAGTCGAATTTGTAGTTTTTGCAAAACTGTTGACCGTACTGCTTTTCATTGACATTGAAAAAAAAAAAAAAACAGTGAGAATAAAGTTGTATTATTTTGAGAAGTATTTTATCAGAAAAGTACTAAGAACAAAATGTTTTATTCCATATGAAATGGTGCTCTCATACATCATGCACTGCCCGGCCAAAACAGGTCACAGACGCTAATATTTTGTTGGACCGCCTTCTGCTTTCATTACGGCAGGCGTTCACTGTGGCATTGTTTCAATAAGCTTACGCAATGTCACAACATATATTTCCATCCAGAGTGATAGTAATTTATCTCCAAGATCATGTATCGATGATGGGCGAGTCGGATCCCTGAGTAAAGTCTTCTCCAGCACATCCCAATGATTCCCAATCTGGTTAAGATCTTGACTCTGTAGCATGTCATGCTTGCTGAATCATCAGACCACATGACCTTTTTCTAATGCTCTACAGTCCCACTGAAGTGGTTTTCTTAACGCAGCTGTTTAGTCCCAATCCCTTGAGTTCTCATGATATCATGCATGTGGAAATGAAGATCTCAGCATCTCGCAGATGATGGTTCACTATTATTCTGCCAGGTTTTAATGATGTGTTTTTCAGTTCTTAAACTAATTTGATCACTTTCAGCAGTCGCTTTAGATCTTTTCTTAGCTTGATGCAGGCCTATAATTTAACCTTTGTAACATCTTTGCCACGACCACAGGATGCGTCTTTCTACATGGTTGTGAGAAGCTTTTTACTGCATCAGTTAGGGTTTTAAAAAAGTCTGCTAGTAGAAACATATTAATCACTGCAATAATTATCCAATAGAATGGTCGTACTGTATGTATTTGCTTAGTTAAATCCAAATGTTGATTTTTTTTCATAGTATTATTGTCAGGGATAAGCCCTATAGGGCGCCTGGCGCCTAGAGACTTAGTTTTTGCTAAGTTTGACTGCATTTCCCAGAATGCACCTCGGTCAGGTGATGAGGTCTCTCACCTGAACCGAGGTGACTGGCGATTAGTTTCTTTATCATTAGCCTTCCTAAGTTCAGTTTCTTTGTCTTGCATCTGTCGCACTAGTACTTGTGAAATGCTGGTTAGCTTTAGTTTTGTTAGTTTGTATAGACTCCTGTTTGGTTTGTTTTCATGTTAAGTTCGTTTGTTTATGTTTGTTCCATTATTATTAAACACCATCTTTAAACATCTTAACCTCTGCATTTATGCCTCGCCTACACCACCAACACGTCCGTGACGATTATGATTTTTTTCTCAAACAATTGCGCATTTTTCTGTCATATTATGACATATGATTTTTTTTTCTTCATCACAGCTTTATTGTTTATACTGCAAGGTTTCTTTTACACACGTGGACAAAATTGTTGGTACCCTTCGGTCAATGAAAGAAAAACTCACAATGGTCACATAAATAACTTTAATCTGACAAAAGTAATAATTTTTAAAAATTCTATGAATGTTAACCAATGAAAGTCAGACATTGCTTTTCAATCATGCTTCAACAGAATTATTTTAAAAAATGAACTCATGGAACAGGCCTGGACAAAAATGATGGTACCCCTAACTTAATAGTTTGTTGCACAACCTTTTGAGGGAATCACTGCAATCAAACGATTCCTGTAACTGTCAATGAGACTTCTGCACCTCTCTGCAGGTATTTTGGCCCACTCCACATGAGCAAGCTGCTCCAGTTGTTTCTGGTTTGAAGGGTGCCTTTTCGAGACGGCATGTTTCAGCTCCTTCCAAAGATGCTCAATAGGATTGAGGTCAGGGCTCATAGAAGGCCACTTTAGAATAGTCCAATGTTTTCCTCTTAGCCATTGTTGGGTGTTTTTAGCTGTGTGTTTTGGGTCATTGTCCTGTTGCAAGACTCATGACCTGCGACTGAGACCCAGCTTTCTGACACTGGCCAGCACATTTCTCTCTAGAATCCCTTGATAGTGTTGAGATTTCATTGTACCCTGCACAGATTCAAGACACCCTGTGCCAGATGCAGCAAAGCAGCCCCAGAACATAACAGAGCCTCCTCCATGTTTCACAGTAGGGACAGTGTTCTTTTTTTGATATGCTTCTGCGAACATAGAGCTGATGTGCCTTGGCAAAAAGTTCCATTTTTGTCTCATCTGTCCATAGGACATTCTCCCAGAAGCTTTGTGGCTTGTCAACATGTAGTTTGGCATGTTCCAGTCTGCCTTTTTTATGATTTGTTTTCAACAATGGTGTCCTCCTTGGTCGTCTCCCATGTAGTCCACTTTGGCTCAAACAACGACGGATGGTGCGATCTGACACTGATGTTCCTTGAGCATGAAGTTCACCTTGGATCTCTTTAGAAGTCTTTCTGGGCTCTTTCGTTACCATTCAGATTATCCGTCTCTTTGATTTGTCATCAATTTTCCTCCTGCGGCCACGTCCAGGGAGGTTGGCTACAGTCCCATGGATCTTAAATTTCTGAATAATATGTGCAACTGTAGTCACAGGAACATCTAGCTGCTTGGAAATGGTCTTATAGCCTTTACCTTTAACATGCTTGTCTATAATTTTCTTTCGAATCTCCTGAGACAACTCTTTCCTTCGCTTCCTCTGGTCCATGTTGAGTGTGGTACATACCATGTCACCAAACAACACAGTGACTACCTGGAGCCCTATATATAGGCCCACTGACTGATTACAAGATTGTAGACACCTGTGATGCTAATTAGTGGACACACCTTGAATTAACATGTCCCTTTGGTCACATTATTTTCAGTATTTTCTAGGGGTACCATCATTTTTGTCCAGCCCTGTTCCATGAGTTTATTTTTTTAAATAATTCTGTTGAAGCATGGTTGAAAAGCAATGTCTGACTTTCATTGGTTAACATTCATAGAATTTTTTTTTAATTATTACTTTTGTCAGATTAAAGTTATTTATGTGACCATTGTGAGTTTTTCTTTCATTGACCGAAGGGTACCAACAATTTTGTCCACGTGTGTATATTTCTGTCTCGTCAGATAATTAATACCAAATATTAAGAATTTTTATTTCTTCAACTATTACAAGTTTATTCCCAAAATATTTCAATTTTATATATATTTTTTAACAGTGGCCATTAAATGTCGAACAGTTGAGCTTGCAAATATTAAATTAATTACACAGAGACGGGAATCGAACCCGGACCCTGGAGGTGCAAGGCGACAGTGCTAACCACTACACCAACGTGCCGCCCTCCATATAAAATATAAATAATTTAAAAGAAATTTAATTGAACAAGATATCACCCTTTGACAACCCACCCCACCCTTTGTCTGTTGTCACACTGGCTTATTATACAGAGAAGTGGCTGATGGGATAAAAATTATTTTTTTGCTGTTACTTATACCCACCTGGACCTGAAGACGTTGGCGTGATGCCATGGCCTGAAATTCCCTAAAAAAAGAGATGTGGTGGTTTAAGTCATTTCTGACAAGGCACGGGTTCTATAAATGTCACTATTACTTTCCTGCTTAGAACCAATAAATTTACTGGCAACATTCATAATCAAAAAGCGTGTGTACTACCATGCCAACAGAGACTATCATATGTTATATATCATTTATTTGATGTACGATGTTAATGTTGAAATTGCTCAGTCGCTTGTAGAGACACAGTAGTGAGACTGCAACTTGTTGAACATCGTTAATATTTCATTAGCATCCTAATGTAGGGAAACAGTAGATGCACCACCGAGGCTTGTGCAGATATCTGCATGTTATATTTTTGGTTAATATTCACTCTTTATCTACATATTTTGGAAAGTGCAGCACTTTGACGCCTATATAGTGAAAAACATCTTGTAAGAGATTGAAAGATTTGACCAACTGACTAAAAATAAAAATAAAAAAACTCATCATTATCCATCGTAGAATTACAGTACATGACCAAAATTCTCCCAAGATACCAGAAGGCATCCGAAATAATTATTAAATGTCACGCTTCACTTTAGGTCTGCTTAAGTCATAAGTGAAGCATGCAGTGCAAATGTGTATGATGTAGTATTAGCGTCTCACTGACCTTTACCGCTATACATATTTATTATCACATGCATTTACTGGTATATGGAAAGTCATACAAAACGTCCACTAATATTTTTCTCATTGGAAACTGAGCACAAAAGCAAGATGGCAACATTCAATTCAGAACTCGATGCCGATTAGATTCAAAGTGATGTATTTTTAGCATCGGAGACTTAGCCGGGTGGATTAGCCATGCTAGCACTTTTACACCAGCCAGTTCTGTTTCAGAACAAGTTAATAAATACTGTATGGAATGAAGTTCTTACTAATGAATGCATCATTAGACTCTTATTACAAATTAGACATGCATGTATTCTTCAGACGTCTGGCAGATGTGTGTGTGTGTGCGTGCATGTGTAGGAAAATGGATGCGGTGGACATTTTCACACACGAAAGCGGTAAAGCGAGTGTGAGCTCCAGGTGGCATCCGAGACAGAAAAGGCCTGCTCTGTTGCTGATCTTCGAGGCCGAGGCGCGATCATGCAGCTAAATTCTCAAATTCTTAGCAGCTCTGAGTTGAATGTATTTTAGGGGTTTGTAAGCAGATGGCATAGTGGTTTAGTGGTGAGCACTCTGTCCTGTCGCATCCAGGGTCAGGGGTGCTTCGTGGGTTTGCTCAGGGTTCTCAGGTGCTCACAGTGTGTGAGTGAGTGTGTCAGTATGTGTGTGCTTGTGTGCCCTGTGATGACATGGCACCCAGTCCAGTGTGTACCCTGCCTAGTGCCGCGACTCCCCTGGGATGTACTCCTGTACAGGATAAGCGGTGATAGAGAATGAGTGAGAATGAGAGTGAGGTTTGTACGTGATAACTGATGGAACTATAAAGTATGGTATTTTAAACATTTTTTAATAATAAAAAATAATAATTGAGAAATCACTGTGTCTTAAGGGGAATAAATACTTTTGGGACATGCTGTTATTGGAAACTAATCATGCTTCCCATTATGATTATTGTTCTATAACCAATGTTTTATTCCTTATCATTTAGTCAATAACCATTTATGTTTGGTGGCCTGGGAAACCCCTTTCCTACTATACACACAAACGCTGATCAGCCCGAACAGGGGAATTCGGAGGCCCAGTTAACACCTTGCAGTCTTTCTCAAACTGTTTCTGCACGGGTTTTTTTGGTGTTATCCTGCTGAAAGATGCCACCGCCGTCAAAGAATACTCGACCGTCTACATCTATCAGCCATGACCTTAAGACATTCACATTGATTATGTATCAAACATATACCAGTAAACTGGTGACAGCATCATGTGCACCCAAGGCTCATTTATACTGTACCTTTGGGGAGCAAAGGGCAGCCCATCCATTCTGAGCCAACAGAAAAGCCAATGCAACCTAAAATCACACACAAAAAAAAAAACATGCTGACCACGATAGAACCGCACCCAAAGACGAAGTCCACCACAGCTCACCAAAAAAAGCCCTGCCACATTACGACTTAGCGCCAATGGGATGCACAGACACCCCAACCTGCAACCCAGAGCACCCAGTGGATATATGCTGCCAACGTCCTGGTGCCAGCCACCACAGCACAGCCCCAGAGGTCTTGTGGAGTCTTGTACCTAAGGAGGCACAGTGGGAACCTACATACAGTCAAGTTTTTACATTGTAGTGTTATGGATCATTGCTGTACATGACGTACAGTAAAGGTGCACGAAAATGCGATTCATCAGACGCATTTGATGTTCACATGCCTCTTGGAATGCTTTTGGAAGTGTACAGGGGTCAGCTTGGGCACTCTGACCCGTCTGTTGATGCGTAACCACTTACACAAGCTCTGCAATGCACTGTGTGTTTTGACACCGTTGTGTCAAAACCAGCATGATTTTTTTTCTGTGCTACTGTAGCTCTTCCGTGGGATTGGACCAGATGGGTTATTCTGTGCCGCCCACGTGCGTCTGTCCAAACAGATCAACAGAGAATGTGTAATTAAGGATTTCTTTTATGAATACTCCTTAATAAACCAACACATTGTTGGATAGAGCCATACAGAATGCAGTGTCACGCAGCATCCTCCAGATTATAATATCCTATTTAAGATCCTCTGGCTCTTTTTACAGTACGTATAGACGTTTGAAGATTTCATACCGTGTCTCTTGACTGATTCAGTTGACGGGGCACTTCAGGATTGTCCTCCTTTTCCACTTCCCAACGTTAGACATGAAGGCCAGCATGCGGTTAACTTTAGATGAGTTTATACTAATAATAGATGCTCATCAATTATTCACCAGGCCTCGCTCTGCCTTCGCAAAAACCCAACCATCCTCGCCATGGCAACAGTTTGAAGTTTTCAGCTTATCGGTTGAGCAGTTCGTGTACCTCGTCTGTGCAGATCTCATTGACCTGACACACACTTACTGTAAGTTATACTGTACATACTGGGCCTGTAGCATAGCTTTACATGCCCACAGCACATGATGCCGCATATATCGGATATAATGTTCAAGAGATTGTATTTGTACTTGGATAGATGTGTTATAGATGTGTTAGGAGGTGTGTACTGTAGGTGTGCATTTTTGTTGTTGTTATTGTTACTCCTCTGTTATTGAACAGCACTGACCGCATTTCATCAGGACAAGCTATAGAGGGCGCTCCTGTATCTCATATTCTTCCTAACAGATCCAGTATCGAAGCCTTATGTATGCATTTATGCAAACCTGGTACACGCATTGGTGCAGTGTAAAACATGTAAGAACATGAGTATAGAATCAAAATAATGCTTAAACTGAAACATTGAAGTGTGAGATCAAGTGATCAAGCTTTTGTAAAATTGTAAACCGTCTTCCATTATAGCTTTGCCAAAACACAGACGTAATGAGTACACATTCAGTGTTGAGTGTTTATACAGTATTACAGTGACCTTAGAGTGTATTCAATTTCACACTTAGGTGCGCCGCATATGCAGGTGTGTGTGTGTGTGTGTATGTGTGTGTGTGGGCATTGTAATTTTATATAAAGATGTCAAGCTGGCATTTAGTGAAAGAGTGCTATACCAGGGCATGGCATATGCTGAATGTGCAGTTTGACAGGGCTGACTTATATTTCAGGTTTAACCACACACACACACACACACACACACACACACACTGAAAACCATAGGATAAAATAAGACTACCTGAATAGTGACTCCACCTGTCTACCTAATAAGACAGTCCAAAAAGTTGTTGCAAAAGCATTTCCCCCGTGTTGTTTTGGATGTCAGGGTGTTCGATGGAAAATGACTGCGTGTTTAAAGCGAAAGTGCTCAGGTGTGAACACCCAGTCAGAAGTCATGAGTTTTCCTGGTATACAGTTCGCCTATTCTTCGGAAAGGCAGAAAACAGAAAACGCCTAGAAGTGTATACAATGTGTGTTTGTATTGCAGATGTGTGTGTGTCAACCCAGGAAAAAGCTCACTCATTCAGGCGTGGGCCCCTGGTGTATCGCCGCGCAGCTGGAAAGGGAAAGTGGCGAATGAGTTGCGCCGCGCCGCGTACGGGAGTCCGTCCGTCTGTTTCTGACGACTCTGGTAACTGGATGGTGAGGTGCAGTGAGCGCGGGTGATTCATTCATTCTGTATGAGTGGATCATAAGAAGCCATTCTCAGGCACGACATACTGGATCAAAGACATTATTCAGTACAACAGTTATTTTTTATCTTAAAATAATAAAAAAAATAACTAAATTTTTTTTATTTTATTTATTTATTTTTTTTATTATTGAAAGGGCACCTGGAAAAAAAGGGACATTCACGCATGAGTCATTCGTAAGAAGCTTTCTGTCTGTTTTTCATGAAGCAACATCTACAGTACATGGGGTGTTCAAGTCAAACTGGGACTTGTGATGAAACACTTAAAGCACAGTACGGTAAAACATCTGAATGATGTAAACGCTTTAAAGAAGGCCGTTCATGATGACATTCGGCGAGTGGAGCGTCTGCGTCATGAAAACTGATGGATGACTTTTGATGGCCAACTTGTAGAAGAGACATCTGTCCGTGTCAACTGTACACACAATCATTCACCAGCACCACATCCACGTTACATTGAGCTATCGCCACATTCCTGATCCCAACAGTCCAGATTCCAGATCTCGCTCCAAGCCATTTCCACATGTTCATGTTCGGGCCAGCGTGAAGCAGACTTTCTACCTTGATGGTATCCAAGCACTAGTGAAATTCTGGGATAAGCCTGTTAGTGTAGCAGTAGAGAAATAAAGGGAGATTTTGACTCTCACCGTTGTGTTCTGTTATTCTGTACAAAGTATCCGAAGTCCCGGTTTGACTTGAACGCTGTTCATTCTGAACTGAGCGATGCGTCACTTGAAAACAATCCCTTCTTTAGAGTCGCTCTTGTGAATAAATGAAACGGAATTGATTCGTTTGTTTGGAACATCCTGGCCGTGAGAACCGTGTAAGAGTCAAATGGTGGCAGATGAATCGTGAATCATAAGCACCTGGAGTGCTTATGATTCAGTACAGAAGGTTTATTTGATTGAAATGAGAGGCACGTTAAGACGACACATATCTGACGTTTAACCGGATGGAAGCCGCGAACAGAAAACGCTGTTTTAATTAAAATGCTTACTCTTTACATACAATACATTGTGATTGAGCGTTGTATTAAAATAAAACTGATTCAGCGGTCAGTGATACGCTTTTTATTTATATAGCGTGATTTTGTACACGGGTTGCGTGTTGTGTAGCAGAGAGTGTGACAGGAATGATTTGGACACAGAGCGCGCGCTTAGTGTGTGGAATGACTGCTTTAAGGAAATGGCTTGTTTGCGATAGCTGCCTTAAGGAGGGGAGGTTTTGCAAATTGCACACCCTGGCTGACCACCACACTTCCTCTCCTCTCTGTGAATAGCACGTGCACTCTCTCTCTCTCTCTCTCTCTCTCTTTCTCTCTCTCTTTCTCTCTCTGTGTCTCTCCACCTGCCCATTTCCATGAGCTGCTGTTCTGTAACTGGCTGAACTGCTCTGACAAGTGGAGGGAGTGTTAATATGTGCCAGCCTGGATCTCCTCACACACCCATACATATACACACACACACACACACACACACACACACACATGCAGACATTCTCATGAGCAACAACACAAAATAAAGTCTCGAGTCTGCGTGGGAAAGTTCTAGTACAAGAGTGAGAGAAAGGCTGGAATGCTAGGGCAAAAGTAAAGTAAAGCATACATCAATGTTTCCGCGAAAGAAAGGCTGAAGACAAGCGGGCACGGTGCCAGCAGGAGATGCCAGACCCGGAGCAGATGGACCCGCGCACATGGCACGACAGGATGATGCTGGAGCGGATGGCTCATTTACCCGAGGACTACCGGGGCAAGCTGAAGAAGATGCGGGACAAAAAGAGGCCCAGCATTCTAAGTAGGTGATGTTCAGTCTCTGGATTTCTGAGAGACACCCGAACGTGGGAGGGTCCAGACCCGTAAATCGCAGCTACTACTACTACTACTACTACTACTACTCTCAAGCAGGCGTGAAATGCCTTACCTGATGCTCACGTTTATAATCGCTCAAAAATGCGACACTTCGTCACAAAAAACGCGGCACGCATTAGGAGGAGAAGGACAGGACAAGGTGCGAGAGTTGACTCGAGTCAGGTTTCTCATTCGTAATCGAGTAGCGTGTTTTGACACGGCTGATGTACGAAGGTGTGGGCGGGTGTTTACAGTATGTTATTGCTGTTAATTCAACCTGAGAAAGTTCACTGTGTGATTGTCTGGCTGAAGCAATATAAAGGAGGTTATACTGTAGTCTATAGAGCAAACGTAACGTTGTTTTTGTTTTGTTTCGAACTTACTCTGGCGAATCAGCTTAAAGAAGCCATGTGGAGATGTTTTTTGAATTCTCACTTTTCTTTGGCTGTCATCCTGACAGTTTAACAATCCCTTCGCTAAAACCAGTCGATCTGCCTTAACATGGCGAAACCCTGCCTAGGGTTGAACGTCACACTTCGAACAGGTTTTTTTGTTTGTTTGTTTTTTGTTCTGTTTTGTTGATGATGTTGTTGTTGTTGTTGTTGTTTTTTTTAGTATTGCTGTGTACTGTAGTGAAAAGGGACATAACCATAACCCATTCCGTTTGTAACCAGATCAGTATTTTCAACTCCTTGCTTAAACAGATGCTAGAAGTCAACAGATGAGGTCATGGCCTGATTTGTATATTATTTGAATCATTATGGTCATTTGCATATCAAAACATGTTACGTGAAGAAGGAAGATGTTCTGTAGACTCAAACAGAACGCAATACGACATGGCACGATGCGAAAGAGTTTTAGCCAAGCAGTTTCTTAAAGAAAGGAGGCTTTGGTGACGAAGCGCCCTCAAGCTAACTTTAGTGTAGTTGCACAGTAGCAAACTTTTATCACAGGCAGAATGAAGCACCTGTAGGACGTTATCATGACATAGCAGAATCAAAAATCATCTTATCTGTGTACAATTCTGATCTGTGTTCGGTTATTGAGGAAAAGGTGGGCAGTGATTGGTTGTTAGGACCAATTTTAGTCGGTGATTGGATTTTGGAAATAATACTGACCAGTGATTGGTTGTTTGGTTGTTGCGAAACAATCCTGATTGGTGATTGGTTGATGCGAACAATGGTAATCACTGATTTAGTTTTTTTTTAGAAAAAGGTGGTCAATTATAAAGTGGTTGTTACGATCAATGGTGGTCAGTGATTGGGTTTTCGGAACAGTACTGATTAGTTGTTTGGTCGTTTGGAAACAATGCTGATTGGTGATTGGATGTTGCGAACAGTGATGGCCGTAGATTTGCTGTTGGGAAATACAATAAATGTTGATCAGTTATTGGTTGTCAGAAACAATTGCAATAGTGAATCGTGATCTCCTAACACACAGTATGACTACAGATCAATCACTGCTATCCGTTATCACCCAAAGAGTTGAGTCTGGTTCCTCTCAAGGTTTCTTCCTACTGCCATCTCAGGGAGTTTTTCCTCGCCATCGCCGCCGTCGTCCTCGGCTTGCTCATCAGGGACGATCTGATCATTTTTATTCATACATTTTCACATTTCATACAAACTTACATAATTCTTTTGATTGTGTGAAGCTGCTTTGCAGCAACAATGACAGTTGTTAAAAAGCGATTTGGTCTTTTTTTTGACCAAATCGACACTTTTATCCAGCTGCTGTGATCTGAAAAAGACAATGAGACAAAGTTATTAAGTTATCAGTCCTGAATTATATAACAAACGATCAAATTTCCATAATCCTGCTGCACCTTAGTTAGAAGGAAAGCCAAATGCGAATTTCTCCATTTTTTTTTTTCTTATTTAACTCTTAAATGCTAGAATGTTACTCAGGATTAAAAAGGTATTTCAGTTCAGAAAAGTTTGTAGTTTTCAAATTTTTCCTGGGTTCCCCCATGAAGCCGTACATACTGTACAGTATGGAAGCGATTAAAGGTTCCGCTTATAAATCCCTCTCTAAGCGAAACACTCTATTTTCAATGAACTTTTCAGGATTTCCCCAGAATGACAAATAAAATAAATAAAATAGACGGTTTAACAGCATGCAGCCTTAAACTGGATTAAATCCACAGCATTATTTCATCTTTATTAGTGTTTTCTGTGTCTGATAAGACTAACAAAGTGAAATGAATTACTTTACACTATCGCCATCTAAGGAGCAGTGTGTGTGTGTGTGTGATGTTTGTTTTATTAAATGAAAAAATTGACATTATAATCAGTATGTGGAGGAGCATGAAAGAGATCAAAGGGCTAAAGCGAAAGTAAAAGAAGAGCTGCTGAAGAAGCCCATAAATTGAGTCGAGGGGGAGCTGAAATATGGTGGGAAAAGGGAGGAGACAAGGTTGCTTGAAGGGAGTTGAGTCGGCTTTGATAAAGCGCTGGGGTGTATGCTTCCATCTAACATACTTCACATTCTTGTCTTTCAAACACAGCCTGAAATGCTTTTAATAAACTGTTAATGTGACATGCCGGAGCTGCCTACACTCACGCTCTCTAACTACTCGTTGACGTATTGCACGACTTTCGATAACTGAACAGAGACTTGTTTTCGCTACGTGTCTACCATGTGAAATGGGTATTTATACTATCTTCTCACAAATGTGTGTGTGTTTTGCATTTGCGTCCATTAGCATTGCATGATTTGATCAAATAAATAAATAAATATTGTGTAAATCTAGTGTACTAAATCTACCATTTGGTGTTCAAACGTACCGTATTTATGTAGGCTGATACCAAATAGTGGCACGGATGATCTCATTAAAAGGATGTTCGACAAACTCTAAATGAATGATAAATAATAAATTAATATATATCTTTAAATCAGCTAGACAGTATTTTGGACTATATGGACACTACCATAAAAGGTTTCCAAGGTCCCTTTGCTTTAAAATAGGGTCATGTAAGAAGAAGTTCATAATATTACATAATACATAATATGCTTTGCAACGGATTGTTACGATCACATGATGAAAGACTTTGTCTGCTACTATTATGAAATCTTACTGTGAGTTGCAGTCAACGTTAAATGTGAACATTAGAGATGGGGAAACTTATTTTGTATGGCAATCCGTGTATGTTTTTGAAATTAACTTATTATTTACATACATTTGCATGCTTTAAATAACTGGCACAGCACGGCACCTCGTGTTTTAGGAGCTACTTATTTACGAAGTTTGTTTAGAATTGGAACACTCACTCTCACGCTGGGTCGCGGGGGGGCTGGAACCCGTACCAGGGGACTTAGGGCATGAGGCGGGCTAAACCCTGGACAGGGTACCAATCCATCGCAGGACACACACACACACACACACACACACACACACACACACACACACACACACACACACACACGCTTTTTCACATACTAAGGGCAATCTGGGAATGTCAATCTGTGTCTTTGGACTGTGGAAGGAAACCCACCATGCACGGGGAAAACCTGCAAACTACAGTATACACACAGGCGGGAATCGAACCCCAAAATATTTCGGAACCTCATGGCCTCATTGCGTAAAAGTGCTTTTAGTCACTAAATAGTTTCAGTACGTCTCAAATGTACTCTGCTCTTCCTCTTTACAAGCTGCAATGATTGTCTTTTGGTTTTGATCCCCCCTCCCCAGAGTAACTATATTTTCAAAATATTACAATTCTCTCGTGACTGCTTTTGGGCCTGACTGATACAGTATATCCTGTGATAAAATCAGCTGGTGTTAAGATTCCGCTCGCTAATTAGTGGAAATCACGTGGATTATAAGAAAAAAGAGACTGAATCTAAAACAATAATAATGATTCTAAAACCTCTAGCTTTATGCATTTATAAGTCTGCTGTGGCATTTTTGGGTTTCGTGAACTTTTATAGATGCAGCGAAAAAAAATTACAACGGAGTCCAGGAGTATAAAAACACACTAAATTGAACAGTACTGTATATGGAATTGTTGTTATTATATAGTTAAGTTTACTCAACATTACTGTGAAAAGAAGTTAATCATCTTCATACATTTTACGATTTTAATATACATATATATATATATATATATATATATATATATATATATTTTAGGTTATAAATAAATTTTGGCTCTTTATGTAATAATTTGTGCCATTATTTGCTATTAGAGTATACCTGTATATAAATGCTATGTGCTACAATGCTATACTTTCAACTTTGGGGCAACAGTTTGGGGAAGGCCCTTTTCTATTCCAACATGACTGTGGCCCAGTGCACAAAGCGAGGACTATAAAGACCAGTGTTAACGGACGTTACTTTTTAAAGTAACTAATTACATTACAAAATTATTGTCATTAAAAAGTAATCAGTTACATTACTGCGTTACTTTCTGATAACAGTAACTACTTTGAGTACTTTTCCAAAACTCCTTTGTGCTTCCTCATGCATGTTGTTTTAGTCGAGACCTTTATAATTATTCTACCATCATCACTCAGCGAAGTTCGGCCTATAATCTGTTAACTACGTATACCCCTATCTCACCTATGCGGTTTGTGGCTGTAAATACGGTTCATCATGATTCACCGCGAGTTTTGGCGCTGTGATTAGGTTTCCATCTTACCGCGCGTCGGTCCTTGCATAATCAAACCGCAGAGGTGAGATAGGGGTATAACAGCAGGAATAATAGAGGGGGGGCGGGTTATCGGGGGCGGGGCTTGTAGGACGACTTCCTCTCACACACACACACACACACACACACACACACACACACACACACACTAATGGATTGGGAATGGCTGCAGTCTGGCTCATGGATTACATAAATTGTCTGAATAACGGATTACATTTTTGAACAAGTAACTAAGTAACTGAGTACTTGAATGGCGGAGCGAACACGGTAGATTACATCAAAAAAGTAATCTGAGTTACTTTGTAATGCATTACACCCAACACTGATAAAGACATGGTTTGATGAGTTCAGTGTGGACGAACTCGACCGGCTCTAACACAGAGCCCTGACCTCAACCCCATCCAGCACCTTTGGGATGAACTGGAACGGAGATTGTGAGCCAGGCCTTCTCATCCAACATCAGTGCCTGACCTCATACAGTAAATGCTCTGCAGAATCAACGGGCACGAATTCCCACATAAACACTCCAAGATCTTGTGGACGGCCTTCGAAGAAGAATAGAAGTTGTTATAGCTGGGGGATCAACTCCATATTGAAGTATATGTTTCTGGATACAGTGTTGTTGGAGGTTTGGCCAAATACTTTTGACTATATCGTGTATCTCAAAATAATCACAATGTGATTTTTTTTTTTTTTTTTTTTTTTACAAATCAGAAAATGATGCGCTACATCCAGCAGGTTTTAAAGAATGAAGGATGGATTGGATGATGTGTAATGAGTAACAAAGCCACTGATTCACCCTTGTTATTACTTCGCTTACAGAACAAATCAGTTCACAGTTGCGGTCAGAAATAAGATTAGGAACACTCAGCTCAGTTAAGTGAAAGTGCAATGATTTATCCAACTTATTCTTTTTTGAAAACATTTCAGTACGGCTTAGTCAGTCAGTAGAAAAACACCGCAAACGTTTTGTTTCAGCTTTATTCCAAATCTCTTCAACGTCGACTCACATGAGAAATCTGACCATACAATGTACTGTACAGTATCTGAGTCCTCGTAAGCTACATCGACACATGCAATGTCTTTTCTAAACTCTGAGTAGTGATTCAATCAGGGTTAGACAAATGTGCAGACCGAATATATTTATATTAATATATTTTTTATATTTGGATCAAGTGTTTAGATGTCTAATGTTTATCAAAATAGTATTATATCAGGGTTCACGGACGTAGACACAGCTACTGATAGTGGTGTGTAAGGTTTTATAATATGATAAGAACATTGACGTTCCTGACTGCTTATGTGGTAACACTTCCTATAGCCCGTATCCAGACCAATATACTGTACATCCCAACAATCTGCAGAAACCCTTTTGTTTAACCGGAAATTGCAAATGCATTTCCTGTCGTCTGTCTGTCTCTGGGTCTGTCTATGACTGACATATTAATGATGATGATGTATGGGACGAATGTGACGCGGAGCACCCTGCTAAAAGCTTAAATGTGCTCTTTGCTGATAAACAAACGGGGATCTTTAGACTTCGTGAGTGCATTTGTTCGTTTCTCATGGTTGGTCGGGTCCAGCCAGTAAGCGTATTAAAGTGCGGCAGACACAACAAACAATCATTTATTTTATTTTCATTTATCTTAAACGTAACAATTGGATCCTTTAAACCTAACACGGTCCCTACACAGTTTTTTTTCTTTTTACAGATTTTATTTTGTTTTTATTTTATTTTTATTTTTACTAAGTACTGACTTAGTCTAATTAAGTCTGAGACACCCCTTAAGTTAAAAAGTTGTCTTACAACTTTACAAAACTACAAAATTCAAGATACGCAGTGAATAAAAACTAACCATTCAACTTGTATAATGTTGTCAGGAAATGTTAGAAGTGTCATTTGAATAAAATAGAGTATAGATATACAGTATCTCACAAAAGTTAGTGCACCCCTCACATTTCAGCAACCACTTTATTTTACATTCTAAAGGGACAATCCTATAGAAATGACACTTGGATATACTTTAGAGTGGTCAGTGTGCAGCTTGTACAGCAGTACAGATTTTCTGTCTCCTAATAATAACTCAACATGCAGACTTTGTCTAAATATCTGTGTAAATGAGTACACCCTAAGTGAACATGTCCAAACTGTGTACAAAGTGTTAATAATTTGCGTGATCGCCGTTATTATCTAGCACGGGCTTAACCCCGGGAATTCCCCAGAGCTGCACATGTTGTTGCTGGGATCCTCTTCCCCTCGTCCGTAACGATATCAACGAGCTGCTGGATGTTAGACACACGGCGCTTCGCCACCTTCCACCTTCACCATGGTTAAAGATGTACAGCTTTTATCACTGAGGGTGTACTTACTTTTTTTTGTTGCCAGCTATTTTGACAATAATGGCTGCATGTCGAGTTATTTTCAGAGGACAGTAAATCTATACTGTTATACAAGCTGCACATTGACTGGTCTGAAATATATCCAAGTTTAATTTCTACAGTATTGTCCTTTGAGAAGATTTACTAAAATGTCTGTTGAAATTAGAGGGGTGTACTTACTTTTGTGAGTGCATATATGAAGAGTTACTAGCAGTAAAAACAATTCATTACAAATCTAAAGTGAATCTCAAACCTTCTTCAGTAAAGGGACATTATTTCACCGAACAATCGCATTGCCATCATTTATTGAAATATCAGGGGTATCAGATACACCAATCAGACATGTCTTTAAAACCATGAACATCCAACTAGGTATTTAGTTTCCTTTGTGTCACCTAGGCAGCTCTGGACTTTCGGGGCGTGGCTCCACAAGACGTCTGGGAGGGACCTGTGGCGTCTGCCTCCAGGATATCGACAACAGATTGGGTGCTGTGGGTTGTGGGGTGGGGCCTCCGTTGGTTGCACTTGTTTGTCCGGCACATCCCGTGGAGGCCGTGCCAGCAGTCTTGGGTTGTTTCTGCCCTGTGCATGATGGGCTGTGGTGTAATGTTGGGTTTGATGCATTTCTCTCATGGGTAGCACTGAATTTATTTTAATGATTTTTAATTATTTTCATTACAGTGGAACCTCGGATTGCGAGTAATGTGGTTTACGAGTGTTCCGCAAACCGAGCAAAGATTTGTAATAATTTTTTATTCGGAAACCGAGCAAGTATTAGTTTACGAGCGCCGAGTATCATGCTTAACACATGCGACTCTTATTTTGACACCGAGCGTCACTCTCTCACCTTTTTTTAAAGGTAAAGTGCAGATTAATTTGTTTTATTTTCATTTCATAGATTGTATTAATTATTTTTATGTATTTATTTTTTGGGGCTGTGGAACAAATAATTAGAGTTTTCATTATTTCTTATGGGAAATGATTATTTGGTTTACGAGTGTTTTGGAATACGCGCCGATTTATACTCGTAATCCAAGGTTCCACTGTACCTGGAAAAAATCTTTTCTTTGTGTGTGTGTTACTTTTTTTTTTTTTGGATTTTTTTTTTTTTTTTCCCCGATTTTCTCCCTAATTTAGTCGTGTCCAATTCCTCCCCGTCACTAGGGGGCTCCCACATTAAGGCTACTACTACCACTCAGCCGGGAGGGCCGAAGACTATCACGTGTTTCCTCCGAACCACGTGACGCCAGCCGACCGCATCTTTTCGAACTGCTCGCTCGCGCACCGTTGGGGGCGGCGTAACACACTCGGAGGACAGCGCTATCCACTCCCTCCGTTGCGCGAGCTCACAGACGCCCCTGATTGGCTGTAGAGCCGTGATTAATGTAGGAGCACTAAGTACCTCTCATCCCTCCCCTCTGAGAGAGCTCGGCCAATCAGCTCTCTCTAGACCTCCGGCTGTGAGAGGTTACAGCACCACCCGGGATTCGAACTAGCGATCTCCGGATGATAGGGCGAGCGCTTTAACCACTGCGCCACTCGGAGGCGTGTGTGTGTTACTTTAACAAAAGTAACCATAGCCTGATTGCCATAATGGCACTACGGCGTGACTCCTGTAACCAGATTATATAATCCAATTCTCATCCACATCCACTCATCAATCATTACCACCCAATGGGACAGCATGAAAATTATTAGTATTGTATATGCAGTACATGTACTGCTGCTAGTAATCACCATGCTACCGGATACTCATATCATAACACCATATCTGAGTTGGATTGGGCCTTATTTACGTTTACAAACCGTCCATCTGACGCTCGTCAATGAGCAAAACCAAGACAGCTCTCATCATTATCTGAAGCTTTATGGGATATTGAATTTTCCCTCAGTGACAGCACAGATATGCGTCTTCTGTGCCACCCCAGCGTGTGGTAAATGTTTGGGAAGCTTGAGGACAGACAGACAGCTGATCTCTCACTGAGGCCCCAGAGAAGGTTCAGATTGCTGACTGTGCTAAATGCATGAACAGGTCATGTTAAAAGCATCAGTGTTACATTCACCACTACACTGACAAATTCTGCTTCTGCTTGCTGGAGTATAGTCGCCAGGACAGACTACAATACACTGTATTCCACTTGTCCTCTTAATACTCTGTGTAACTGTTAATCAAGCCCATTCCACAAATTTGTAAGGTCTTATTTCAGGGATTTGACTGTATTTAAATGGCCATGGCCATGTCTTGATGAAGTAACACTAGATGAAACAAAACCCACTTGTCAACTGAGGGTTTATAATCAAGCACCCAAGCTTTATATATACAGTACAGAGCAAAAGTTTGGACACACCTTCTCATACAAAGAGTGTTCTTGGTGTTCTTTAGCCCAAACAAGTCTCTTCTGCTTGTTGCCTGTCCTTAGCAGTGGTTTCCTAGCAGATATTCTACCATGAAGCTCTGATTCACACTGTCTTCTCTTAACAGTTGTTCTAGAGATGTGTCTGCTGCTAGAACTCTGTGTGGCATTGACCTGCTCTTTGATCTGAGCTGCTGTTAACCTGCGATTTCTGAGGCCGGTGACTCGGATGAACTTATCCTCCGCAGCAGAGGTGACTCTTGGTCTTCCTTTCCTGGGGCGGTCCGCATGTGAGCCGGTTTATTTGTAGCGCTTGATGGTTTTTGTGACTGCACTTGGGGACACTTTCAAAGTTTTCCCAATTTTCTCGGACTGACTGACCTTCATTTCTTAAAGTAATGATGGCCACTCGTTTTTCTTTACTTACTGTAGCTGCTCTTTTTCTGCCATGATACAAATTCAACCTCTTTGAATGAGAAGGTGTGTCCGAACTTTTGGTCTGTACTGTATATATACACACATGGACAAAATTGTTGGTACCCTTCGGTCAATGAAAGAAAAACTCACAATGGTCACAGAAATAACTTTAATCTGACAAAAGTAATAATAAATAAGGATTCTATGAATGTTAACCAATGAAAGTCAGACATTGCTTTTCAACCATGCTTCAACGGTATTATAAAAAAAATGAACTCATGGAACAGGCCTGGACAAAAATGATGGTACCCCTAACTTAATAGTTTGTTGCACAACCTTTTGAGGCAATCACTGCAATCAAACGATTCCTGTAACTGTCAATGAGACTTCTGCACCTCTCTGCAGGGATTTTGGCCCACTCCTCATGAGCAAGCTGCTCCAGTTGTTTCCGGTGCCTTTTCCAGACAGCATGTTTCAGCTCCTTCCAAAGATGCTCAATAGGATGGAGGTCAGGGCTCATAGAAGGCCACTTTAGAATAGTCCAATGTTTTCCTCTTAGCCATTCTTGGGTGTTTTTAGCTGTGTGTTTTGGGTCATTGTCCTGTTGCAAGACCCATGACCTGCGACTGAGACCCAGCTTTCTGACACTGGCCAGCACATTTCTCTCTAGAATCCCTTGATAGTCTTGAGATTTCATTGTACCCTGCACAGATTCAAGACACCCTGTGCCAGATGCAGCAAAGCAGCCCCAGAACATAACAAAGCCTCCTCCATGTTTCACAGTAGGGACAGTGTTCTTTTCTTGATATGCTTCATTTTTCTGTCTGTGAACATACAGCTGATGTGCCTTGGCAAAAAGTTCCATTTTTGTCTCATCTGTCCATAGGACATTCTCCCAGAAGCTTTGTGGCTTGTCAACATGTAGTTTGGCATATTCCAGTCTGGCTTTTTTATGATTTGTTTTCAACAATGGTGTCCTCCTTGGTCGTCTCCCATGTAGTCATCTCCCATGCATGAAGTTCACCTTGGATCTCTTTAGAAGTCTTTCTGTGCTCTTTTGTTACCATTCGGATTATCAGTCTCTTTGATTTGTCATCAATGTTCCTCCTGCGGACACGTCCAGGGAGGTTGGCTACAGTCCCATGGATCTTAAATTTCTGAATAATATGTGCAACTGTAGTCACAGGAACATCTAGCTGCTTGGAAATGGTCTTATAGCCTTTACCTTTAACATGCTTGTCTATAGTTTTCTTTCGAATCTCCTGAGACAACTCTTTCCTTCACTTCCTCTGGTCCATGTTGAGTGTGGTACATACCATGTCACCAAACAACACAGTGACTACCTGGAGCCCTATATATAGGCCCACTGACTGATTACAAGATTGTAGACACCTGTGATGCTAATTAATGGACACACCTTGAATAAACATGTCCCTTTGGTCACATTATTTTCAGTATTTTCTAGGGGTACCATCATTTTTGTTCAGGCCTGTTCCATGAGTTAATTTTTTTAAATAATTCCGTTGAAGCATGGTTGAAAAGCAATGTCTGACTTTCATTGGTTAACATTCATAGAATTTTTTTTTATTATTACTTTTGTCAGATTAAAGTTATTTATGTGACCATTGTGAGTTTTTCTTTCATTGACCGAAGGGTACCAACAATTTTGTCCATGTGTGTATATAGTATGTGTGTTGTGGTGCTGGGGTAGGTGGTCAAGTTCCCTAGTGGGAGTTCCCCCTATTCTTTCATCATGCAGGTCTTCCGCTGTACAATTGTATGCTGTCTTTGTTACCAGAATTTCCATTCATAATGCACTCATTCTCAATTGGAGCAGGTAGGCCAGTCTAGCGCTCATACTCTGTGTTTAGCAGCCATGCATGTGTAATCCAAGGGGAACGCAGTTTGGTGTTTCCATTCTGTGGGAAAATACAGTCATGTCTCTAAAAGAAATGGTGTTTTATATGGCAGCATATTTTGCACTAAAAAGCAATTTTTTTCTTCTGCATTAACGGTGCCCTCACAGATATGCAATGGCCCCTGGCACACCCCCAAACCATGACTGATGCTGGCTTTTGGATCTGATGCTGATAATAGCTTGGATGTTCCTTTTCCTCTTTGACCCAGAGAACATGACAGCTGTTGCTTCCAAAAATTATTTCAAATGTTGACTCGTCAGAACACAAAGCATGTTTCCACTGTCCTGAGCCCAGAGAAGTCTTTCACACCTCTGGTATTGATGTATGGCTTTCTTAAGTTGCATTTGTAAATGCAGTGACAAATAGTGTTAATGGACCAAGGTTTTACTAAAGTGTTTATGAGGCATGATCATGATTTCCACTCCAGAGGCATGACGGTTTTAAAGACAGTGATGTCTGAGGAATTGGTAATCATGCGAATTTGGAAGTGGTTTTCAGCCCAGCCATTTATAAGATTAAGATTTGAAGGTCTTCCTTGAATGTCTTGATGATATTGAGTAGTAACATTGGGGAATGTAAAGCTGAAAGTGTTGGCTATTTCGGTGGTACTCTTTGGATACCATACTTGTTTCTCATCACCTCATAATTTCTACTTGCCACATTGTTATTAGTCTTAAACTGAGATTTTAAATGTTCAACAAACAATTGAATTCACATGGTAGATCATCATATAATTTATATTTAGGCATTAGGCAGATGCTATTATCCAGAGCGCTTTCAAAAAGTGCTTTGAAGTTTCCGCCATTGACATTGACATAGTACCAAATAATGTGGTATTGTAGTGTTTTCAATATAGTTCTTGGTAAAGAGCCGTTTTGTTTTTATTGCCAATTTCCGTATTGTCCCAACCTTTTTGGAATCAGCATTGTAAACGAGTGTAATAATGTGTGTACTCATGGTGTGTTGCAGAATACTGGTGTGTCATCCAAGATCAGTACAGGGCTGGGCTCTAGACTCACTTCTTCCCTGACGAGTTTAAGATGTTTACTGATGAACTGGTAGCTCAGGTTCCTCCAATCCCTGATGGTGCTGAGTTCAAATCCCAGGAATGGCAACGAGACACTTTTTTTTGGTATCTCTTGTCACTCACTTTAGATACTGTAAAAAAGCCAGATCCATCCATCCATGTAGGAAGCTCTATAGTCCAACTAGGGACCACGGAGGCCAGTGGTGATCACCACTGTATTCGTTCCCATTCTATGTGACCAACATTAACTCGAGTATTCACACACTACAACCAATTTGGGAACAACAATTAGCCTAATCTGCATATCTTTGGACTGTGGGAGGTAAACGGAGAACCCAGAGGAAACCCCCTAAGCATGGGGAGAACATGCAAGCTCCACACACACACACACACACACACACACACACACAGTGCCTGAGATGGGAATCGAACCAGGACTCTGGAGGTGCTAGGCGTGCTAACAGTGCTAACCACAATGCCAACCATGCTGCCAGAAATGCCAAATGAACATCCAGGTGACAAATTAAAGGAAAACCCAACATTAATGTTAGTGTTAGTAAGATTTTGAGACAGCTGTTACACTCTAAAGTTATCCTTTTTTTACAACAATTTTTGAACCCTGGTGATGGGGGTGGAGTCCTCTTGGAAGAGACCACTCCCACTTTTTATGTAGAAAGATTCCGTTATAGGGACAAGGACGTCACAAGAACGTTGTATTGATTTGCAATGACTCTTCTCTCCACTGCACGGCAAATAATGCAGTCAAAAATAAATGCCCCCGTCAGACTAACACAGTCATCAGTATTGTTTTTTTTTATCACCTTTACATTTGTCAGCCAGCGTTAATTTGTGTGTCATCACTTTGTTCGTTTCTGAGGATGCTGCTACAACAGACTTTTTTTTTTTTTTTTTAGGAAAACACACTGATTGATCTGAAAATCTGCGCACCATTAATTAGTTCTTTTCCCTTTGGGCTTTGAATGAACAAAATGCTACGTGTGTTGGTCCAGACAGTCCAGATAGTAAGAGATGCGTACAGAGGTTATAATTAGTCGTGCTGGCTAAGAGGATTTCTCCTCCCTGCATTCCCGGTCTCCAAGCAGTGTCTGATCCAGCAAGGGCATTTAAAAGCATCCTGCTTCTGAGAGAGAGAGCGAGAGAGAGAGAGAGAGGGAGAGGAGGAAGGGGAGAGCTGGAGCAGTGTGTACAATATTCTCACCAGCAGAAGCATTGTTTTATCGCATCACTTGCAGGCAGCCGAGCGGCGTACACCACCTGCCTGCTCAAGGCCTGGCTGCAGCAGACGGGGTGTAAATACTGTACATACACATACATACACGACGGAGCATGAAAAGAGTGCCCACCAAACACGCCATGGCCAGCCAGCAGGACTCGGGGTTCTTCGAAATCAGCATCAAGTCTCTGCTAAAGTCCTGGAGCAGCAGTGAGTAACTTTACCACTCGGTGCAAAGGGATGTTGTTGTTCTTGTTGTTGTTGTTGTTGACTTCTGAATTTTAGTTAGATTCAAGAGGTTTTTAGATTTTATCTCTCGTTCCACTTAGGAGCTAATATGATTACGGATGGGTTGATTTATGACTGTTTGCCTCTAAGCGTACTCTCTCGAGTCTGTATGAGCTGCAGACGCTTGCATTCACATTTATGACATTTGACCGAAGCTGTTATCTGAAACTGACTTGCAGAACTGCCTAGGTGTCTGGTTGTTTAAATAATATAAAAAAAAAAAAACACTTAGTGCATGATGAGTTATTTATATATCTGAGATTATATGAACGCATTTTGTCTTATTTTTCATCCTTTCCGCATTTTTTTGTATTTCTTCATTTGTTCGTACTCAAGTCTTTTCGGGGATTCACCAGTATTGCCTTATTTTTATAATAATAATAATAATAATAATAATAATAATAATAGTATTATTGTTATTATTATTATTTTACAGAATTTTAGAACACTGTAACCATGATAAAAAATTAATAATAAAAAAATAATTTTAAAAAACTCCCATTTTCACTTATGCACATAAATGTGAAATTTAATATTGAGAAATGTGTCATATAATCCAATTTATATTATCACAGCAATGATAATGATTGGATAATTCAATTCCGGGGCTAAAGATATACTATTGGTCAATGATCTAAATTAAGACTGACCTGTAGGGGGAAAAAAAGGACCCTTAGATGCTTGATGTTTTTGAATGACTTTTAGATTACTGTTAGATGCGTTGATCATCCAGGGCTTACACAGAGAGCATGGTTTCAGATCACACATATTTGAGCCTTTTCCGGTTGAAACAAGCACCCTGAATCTAGTTTAACTGTTATTAAAGGACGAACTTACCTTTATAAAACTCCATCATGAGTGAGTGAGTTAATATCCTCGCTCCATGTACCATCGTCACTAACATGCTCCTGCCCTTATATGGTGTTTAAGGGCCATTACCTATGCTAATTACATGCTAATCCGACACTGATCCTAGTCACCTCCAGCGTAAGATCAAGTGGATTAAGATTCATTGTTCTGCTCACCATGAACGTTTGGTGCATTTGGTCTTATCTTATTTTTTTTTTCCTAGAAGAAAATTGAAGACATTGTTGCCTACAATAAAAAAAATCAGTAAACACCTTTCACTGATCTTGTGCATTGAAATTTGAAACATTCGAAGGTAGAGTTAGCGGCATGGTGGTTTAGTGTTTAGCATTGTCGCCTTGCACCTCTAGTGTTCGATTTCCACCTCAGTGTCTGTGTGCATGGAGCTTGCATGTTCTCCCCGTGCTTGGTGGGTTTCCTCCTCCAGGTACTCCAGATTAGGCCCCGAAATGCCCATAGTGTATGAGTGAGTGTGTGCATGTGTGTGCCCTGTGATGGTTTGTGTGCCCTAAGTCTGTTGGGATAGGCTCCAGTCCCCCTGCGAGGATAAAGCGGTATAGACGATGAGTGAGTGAGTAAATGAATGTAGAGTCTATTAAATAGAGTAGCGTTAAGCTACGGCAGGGTGGCTTATTGGTCAGCACTGCACTGTCGCCTTATACCTCCAGTATCGAGGGTTCAAATTGTGCCTCTGGTCTGCTTGTGTGAGGTTTCCTTTTTCTCTTTATAATTGCTGCGTTTCCATTTTCATTTTACGTTTAGGCATTTGGCGGATGCTTTTATCCAGAGCGACTTACAAAAAGGGCTTTGAAGTTTTTGTCATTGAATAGATCCTTACACTGGGTTACCAGTTCCATAAAGAACTAAGTAGTAAGTACTACAGTAAGTACCATACCATATGTTTCCTGCAAGTACTCTGGTGTCCCCCAAAATTGAAAGACATGCACTGTAGGCTTATTGATTCTTCCAAATTGCCTGGTGGTTTATGGGTCATTGCAGCCGACCGCTCTTTGTAATAATGGAAAGGATTGATGGATTAGAATTATGACTTCATTTCTGACAATCATAATAGAGGTAGATAGGGCATTGGTGGCTCAGTGGTAGGTTGCAGGAGGCCTAGGTTCAATTTCCATCCAATGTCCAAACCCCAGCCACTGCGGTCCCACGCCCGGATAAAACGGGAGGAAGGGCATCCAGCGTAAAAGCCTGTGCCAAGCCTGTGTGTGCATCGGATGGTCCGCTGGGGCGACCCATTGACAGGAGCAGCCGAAAGACCCGACTACAACATGATAGAAATAGATTAAGAGTATAACAATGTGTTAAAATCCAAAATTGAGGTGCATAAAAATCAGGTGACACGCATATGATGGAATACTTAATTTAAACGTAATCAAATTGCGAAATGCCTGTACTGTACATGCAAAATTCAGTGCTGTACATGTTTACACGCTTGATAAAATTCGCAATTGAGATGATTACTAGGCATCTTCAGTCTGGATTTAAAGGCAGCTCAGGATAGAGCAGTGGCGGCTGGTGCAAAAAAAATTGGGGGCGGGGCGCAAACAAAATGAAAATTACTTTTAACTTTTAAATGAAAATTAAACTTTTAATACTTGCCTGTAAATAGGCATTTATCAGGTGATTAAGCATCATTACTACTAGTATAAAATAAAATACTGACTCACATCACATCCAGTCATCCAGCTCCGCTTGCCGTAAGAAGTGCTGGAAAAGACTCGTTGAGAACGGTCCAATCACATACAGTATTTAAAAACAATATTGATTCGCTAAGAACAAAAGTGGGAGGGTTCAGGGCGCATAGTGCTGCGCCCCAAGGGTGATTTGAAAAGATCCAGTCAGAGCTCAGCCTCAGGTCACATGCTTTAAAAAAAAAATTACGTGCACATAGACACTCGTTTATCCGGCGAACACAAATGAACGTATGACCGTTTTTTTAATTGCAAATAAATTATATTAAGAAATACAGCGGAATGTTGTGACTAAATGACTTTATTTCATTATTAAAATAAATAATTATTATGTTATATAATTACATGTTAAAGTAACATTTTTCTCTGCCTAACTTTGACCGGCCGCCACTGGAATTGAGTGTTGACAAGAAGTGTCGTTCCATTACTTTAATGCCACAAGTTGTATTACATTCATAATAATAATCATAATCATAATAAAAAAGGAAGCACTGAATTCAAGCTCTAGCACCACTTAGCTTCAGCTGCCTTTAGTATTTCCAGTATGTTCTCACATCTCTCTCTCTCTCTCTCTCTCACTCTCTCTCTCTCTCTCTCTCTCACTCACTCACAATATATAACTAAAAATCCCCTGTTAACATGACGTTTTTGTTGCCGTTCTGCAGGACCACGGCTCTGATGCATACTGTACCTCTAGTCTGACCTGAAAGCCCTGGTCACATTTATGTGCCTATTTATGTTGTGTATAGCACACATTCTCCATTCAATAATGTATTTGTATTCGGTTACATCTACAGTATACTTAATAAACTTAATGGAGGCAGAGAGAGGATGCTGAGAAGATGGACATAAGTAAACGTAACTGGTGCACGTGACATCTTTTGTGTTTAATGTAAAAGATCAAACAGCTCCAATTACAAGGAGCTCCGGTTTTCCTCCAATCAGCAGTGGCGTGTGTTCAGTAGTGAAGCAAGAGTCGAAAAAAATATGTTATTTTTTTTAAAACCTGATACTATCTAAAGATGACTCATTAAGTCCCTTAATGGTCCTGGGTTGGTTTGGTTTCCCCCAACTCAGTGGAAAATCAAAAAATGTCAGGCTATGTTTCTCCACATCAGTAAGTAGTATTATAATCATTATAGTAATTATTTTATTATTTATTTAATATTTTAGTCGCACCAACAACCCTGTATTGTTTTACAAAAAAGGTTTTATAATGGTCATGCATCAGTTTCACATGACATCACCACAGACTAGACAGGGCAGAGTCATGTGACTCCTGTGCGTCGCAGACGTTTGGTCATGTTTAACGATTTTGTCATGTTTAACGATCTAGTTTCCCTAAGGGGACTGAGTGCTGTGCTGCCCGGCGTTGTAATGCAATAGGACATAGGGGAACGACCCAAATGACTCCTTAGGCCGGGGGTGCAAAAATAATTTCACCACTGTGTTTCATTGTTTAATTGCACAAAAGTATTTTTTTTATATATTTAAGATCATTTTACAGAGATTCAAGTTAATATAATTAAATTGTACGTTAATATCACTGAGGCGGCACAGTGGTGTAGTGGTTGGCACCGTCGCCTTGCACCTCTAGGGGCTGGGTTCGATTCCCGTCTCTGTGTGCATGGAGTTTGCATGTTCTCCCCGTGCTTGGTGGGTTTCCTCTGGGTACTCTGGTTTCCTACCACAGTCCAAAGATAAGCAGATTAGGCTAATTGCCCGTAGTGTGTGTGCCCTACGATGGATTGGCACCCTGTCCAGGGTGTACCCCGCCTTGTGCCCTGGGCCTTCTGGGATAGGCTCCAGGCCCCCCGCGACCCTGAATACAGGATGAAGTATAGATGATGAGTGAGTTAAAAACATTGGTTACTCAGTGGTAGGTTACTCACCTGCCATGCGGAAGGCGTGGGTTCGATTCCTAAACAATGCCCAAACCCCACCCACTGTCGATGCAGTGCCGATCCCAATGGGAGGGTTGCATCAGGAAGGGGCATCCTGTGCCAAGTTGTTGTGTGGATCTTGTTGTTGGTTTGCTGTGGCGACCCCTCAACGTTAGCAGCCAAAAAACTAACAACAAGAAGTTAAATAATATGCAAAATTCCCAGTGTTGATTTAACACCCCAAGTGTTTATATACGACCTAATGGTCACGAATGTACTCTGTTAAATCAACACTCTGGGTGGTAATTCAAGACTAAGGATTTTTGTCAGTTTATTTCCTTTGAAACAATATGATGAGTAATGAGTAAAATAACTATAAGAATATTAATGGTAGAATCACTCCAATAATAATAATAATAATAATAATAATAATAATAATAACCGAGCAGGAATCATTAACGTTGAATGAACATTGTAATATAGTTGTAACGACAGTGCGATGACATCCACTATCGGGACAACATCGGTGCAAATTTTTTGAAGGATGGAATGACTTCTTATAAAACATTGATGAGAGATCTTTAAATTTTAACCCTTATTCAGAGTATTTATACCATATGTAACATCCGACCACATCCATGGTCCCTTAAGCTTCAAACAGGGTTTAGAGTTCTGATATGGTATCGGGATGGACACAACAGCTTCCCACACACCGCATTACCTCTCTGTTTCACTTTCTACCATAAGTAGAACTGTGAGGTAGTATTAGTGTATATAATATTAGTGTACTGTAATATGGGGAATGGCGGCACTGTGGTTTAGAGGTCAGCGCTGTCTCCTCGCACATGCAGGGTCCGGGTTTGATTGTAGATACGTTTAGAAGCATCGACAGCCACAAGTCATTTCTGTGACATTGAGTTAGAGGGCATCCGTTCAACGTTATCACCTCGTCATGTAGTCAACGCCGTTCCTGACCTCCTTTCATCGAAAGAACCAAAACAATCTTCTAACTTTCAAGAACAACCTAATACCGATGTTGTCTCTCCAAATCAACCAACCAGAAATTCCTCCTGGGAGGCGACTTTTTCTTTTTTCCTTTTCCTTTATTCCACTTTACCTCTTGATACTAGAATGAGCTGTAATCTCTATCGCCTTGGTATTCGCACTGTGCTAAGGCAGCGGCCTGTCATATTATCCATGTGCATAACTCATCTGGCTGTTTTCAGCGACAGCTCAACTCTTTACCATCACCTGATTCTGTTACCAGACTCCTGGATTCTCAGGGACGTTGTGAAAAGAGAGACTCCTGTGTTCATGATCCGCTTGTCAGTCTTATTCTGTGAAGGACATCTGGCTTTCACTAGCAGATGGTGATTGTTCAAGTTCATAGTCTCATCACTCATTCATCACGTCTTGCATAGAGAGACACGCACACATGCACACATACACGCATACAGTATATGCATGCCCAGTGTAAAGTTGCAGCGATGACGTACCCTTCTTCCCGCTTAGCTTTTACACCTTTAGTATGAATATTTGACTTCATATATTGCACATTTTATTCAAATGTATGACACATACAGTATGTAAAATGAATTATTCCGCTTTCAACAGTTTGTACGCATAGCACCAAAATGCACAAATGCTTCACACATGAAAGTAATGCAAAAGCAACCTACGTTTGCATTCCTAGTTACAAAAAAATTATAATAATAATAAACAACACTCCTATACTATAATGAAAAGTAACACATTATATTACTAGTTACTAACAAAAGTGTTATATTACATTAACACCCTACTTTTGTACCCTGTAAACCCTAATGCTCACAGTAATTAAACATATTGAGTACTGTTAACTTAAATAATTACAATTAGTTCAAATTAATAGCCCTTGATGAGTATTTAGAACTTTTGGTTCAGGAGTTTGTAGAAATGAAACTTTTCAAGTTAGCTGAAAAAATTTGATATTTTAAGTAACTGTAAGTACTTCAGTAACAGTAACTGTCACCTTAAAGTTCCACCAACTTAAAATCTTTCAGCATAGTGATTTTGTATCTGACATCATCAGGGCAGTAGGGCACTGGTGGCTCAGTGGTAGGTGTTTCGCCTGCCATGTGAAAGGCCCGGGTTCGATTCACAACAACTGGATGAAGTGTCTGTCCCAAGCCCAGATAAAATGGGAGGGTTGCGTCAGGAAGGGCATCTGGTGTAAAACCTGTGCCAAGCTTGTATGCCGATCGGATTGCCTGCTGTGGCGACCCATTGCCGGGACCCAACTTATTCGGGTTTACAGTGTACCATTAAACTGGTGACAGGACAACCACGCCTCTCCCATGCCTGTGGGGACCAAAGCCAGTCCGTTCAGGCCGCCGATCCCACGGAGAAGCCAACGCAGCACAACTTGCGGAAAAAAATGTAATGCTTTCATTGGTAGAAAGACACCAGAACACCCAGTGCACCAAAGCCCAACACCACACAGGGCCCAGCAGGCAATGAGCCCAAGACCGCCATCCCAGTCTCTAAAATTGGAAAGATTCGTGGGATGTCTCTGTCAAACAAGTCTAATCCATGGAGACCCCACAGCACCCAAAGGATGCTACCGCTAACATCCTGCTGCCAGACACAAAAAATATATGCCAATGCATTGTAAAATATAATGCAATATATTAAATAATACATTTCCATATATAGGAAACTAGAGCTTATATTTATTAATACTGTATTATGCAATATATGAATGAACCATGTTGCAGTGAAGACAAAAACCTTTATACTGTATTTATGAATATAATTGTTTTATTCAAACAATTATTTATTAGGACATATCAATCAAAGTCCTGCGGGGCCACGTGAAAGTCATAGAAAACATTTAAAAAAGGCATTCCAAGTACAACCAGATGTGTTAACACAAGATGTGATATAATTTCTTATACATTTTTGCACCTCTCCATTTGTTTTTATTGAGCATGCACCCCTTCCTTAAAAACAGCTCGTATGCACACTGACTTCTCAGACAATTATTTCATTATACATCTCTTCCAGGATTGATCCTAATAATCACTAATTTCTCTATCATTCCCATTAATATATCAAGTGCTGGTGCATCAGCAAAATTGTTTTGCTGTATAGTTGGCGCTGGGTGACACATGCATGCGCCTCAAAGCCATCATTCTAATTTAGCGCTCTTATTTATGTCACATGACCATTTCTCAGACATGAAAGACTTTAAATAGTATTCGCGTCACCACGTCCACCAGGAAATATGAACATAGCGTACGACTCATGTGCTTCTTACATAATGCCCAGAATGCACTTCAGCTAAAGTGACATCATGCGAAGCACAAAACGTTGCAGGGTAATTGTACTTCATACTGTGAGAATGTCAGTAGTCTCGAGTCTACTGAAATATCAACTCCGTGGGCTGTGTGTTGAGCTGATAAGCATCTGAGAAAGGAGGGGGATTTTGAGTTATCATTTATTCGTAATTACACAGAGTTTCCCCAAGGGCCATTTATAGAGTTAACTGCTCAAGAACATCTCATGCTATTTACAGTAGAGGGTTCGAATGGGGTTCAAAGTAGGTTTGTGGATGGATGCATGTAGAGAGTACTGTATGTCTGTGTGTTTAGCGACATGGTTTTAGAGCGTGTTGGGAACCAAATGTCCCCATTAGGAGGGGAACATCTAACCGGTTTAAACTGCAAGCTTAAAAAGAAAAAAATATATATTTCTAAATGTTTCTTTTTGGTTATTAGGCGAGATTAAGATTAAGATTAGGCTAGGTTCAGGTTAATGCATGTCTTTAATTATCTGAATTCACCAGATTCAGGTCCTCACATTACTATGCTTATATGTTATTTTTTTTATATTTTTTAGCTTTTGTGTAGCTATATAGCTGCGTAACATGCGCCTTGCTTTTCTGGAACTCCTGGAACTCTTACTTCCTTCCTCAGCATGCACTGATACATAACTTATTTTTATCCTTTTTTTTTTTTTTTTTTATGTATCTTCCTCATTTTTGAAATTGTAACAGAGGTGGGTAGAGCAGCCAAAAAATGTACTCAAGTAAGAGTAGCTGTACTTCAAAATAATATCACAAAAAAGTAGTCATCCAAAATAAGAGTAAAAAAGTATTCTGTGAAAAGATACTCAAGTACTGAGTAACTGTTTCATCATAATGTCCGATTCATTTTTTTAAATAAAAAATTATAATAATAAATTATAATAATTATATACAGTATTAGTGTATACACAGTGTATGTGTATATATACACACACACACACACACACACACACATATATATATATATATATATATATATATATATATATATATATATATATGGCAGATAGAGAAGACATCGCAGTGAAACATGCTTTGTATATGATGCGAGTAAAGGATGCATAAAAATGGCGATTAGCTCTGTACTGAAATATACTTATATATTCATAGACTGTTAAAGTAACATTATATGTACAATTAAAGTTAACATATAATCATACAAACATGAAAAAAAACAATCTACACTCACTGCAAGATCCCACTAGTATAATAACAGCATGGATTTATGGGCGTTCCGCAGAATTCGAGAAAGATCCGGAACTTTTGTGTGCGCATGCACAGTGAGCGCATGCAGGACGGATTCACAGGTAGGATGAATTTATAGAACACCGGCTGGAGAGTTATTTCCCCACTATGCTGCCTGACCTGATTGGTCAAACAGAGTCATGTGATTATTTTTGCTGCATCTGATTGGTGAAACAGTTATGCGGCAGATCCACCGGCTCCATGTTTAGAATAAACAGTTAGAAAAGTAACGAGTCGAGTGGAGCCGAATGTAAGAGTAAGAGTAGTGTTTCATCTTCACAAATCTACTCAAGTAAAAAAAAATATATATATATATATGATGCAGTAAAACTACTCCATAAGAAGTAAAAATTTTTCACCAAAAGTTACTCAAGTAAATGTAACTTGTTACTGCCCACCTCTGCATTGTAAGCATGTGAATGTTGTTTTGGGTTTACTTAACAACATTTCCCAAAGAATATATATACAGTAGTATTGCTAACTAGCTAGCTTGTCAGCAACAAACATGTGTTTTGTGTCTGTGTGTGTGCGTGTGTGCGTGTGTGTGTGTGTGTGTGTGTGTGTGTGTTTGACTGGGACGAAAGACTGAAGTTTGCACAAGTTTTTAGTTCATTATTTTCAGTTATCATTCATGTTAACAGGTAATGCACACACACACACACGCGCACACAGCGTTTAAAGCACAGGCTTCGATAGGTGTGTGTAAACTGGAGCACAGAGAGCTGAACTAAATGTACCCTGCCTGGGCCAGCCTCAAAGTTGCATGTACTGTAGTATCACATGTACTTCAGTTGTGCACCTGACTCGCTTGCTATCATGTTTTTTCTTTCTTTCTTTCTTTCTTTCTTTCTTTCTTTTTTTTCTATTTGAGTGTGGAAAATGTGTTATATTGTACCTACACTGTATGACACTCTAAGATTTCATGCAGTCGCATTTAGCTTTGATTACATCACACAATGTGGTGGCCAGTTCCTGTGTGAAAATGATTCTCATGCTCCCAGAAGCACTCTTTCACAATTTGAGTCCTGGAACATACCCGTGACATCAGGGAAGAAAAACTGTCTAGATGTGATCACCAGGTCATTCAGTACCTTCAGGTCATCAGCTGACTTCATTTGTTGCTACCGAACACATCTTTTTGAAATGTTGATAACTCAAGCACTGTTCCAAAGAAATAGACGACCTGAAATATTCCCTGGGAATGCTGAAGTGTCATCCCTCCCACTTGAAAAAAACTTTCTTAGTAGAACAAAAGTGGATAGAACCGAATCTTGATTCTTATTTTTAATCTAATTTTAACTTTCCACAAGCATTAATTATCAAAGTTGTTGATCGTAGGTTATGTTATGTTATGAAAAGAGCATTAAAGCAATTGAAAAACAACACAAAACAAACAAAAAAAAGTGATTATGTATTCTATAACATTTAATAAGTGTATCCCAGATTTTGCTTTCTGCGTTAATTCTGGACAATTTTGTGGGAAAATACGGGATCAAATAGGTTAAGGGGCTTGTAGCGTTTTTTTCTCAAAATCTCCTTCTCATTTGTACAAAACTTTTATAAAGATTAGGAAAATTTTCCTTTGTAAGCACATACAGTAATTATTTCATTTCGTCATTTTCTAAAAAAAAAAAAAAAAAGTACTAAAAGTACTAAAATTCTGACTGGGGCCCGTCAAGAGCTGCACTGTGTTCATGTTTATGTGTGTGTGTGTGTGTGTTATTGGGAGGTGTTTACACTGGTGGTGTGGGTGGGTTGATCTCTCAGTATAGTGTGTACTCAGGGATAAATATAGCCAAGCAGCTATGCCACTGCAGCGTGTCAGTCCTCCACACACGCCCGGGCCCCCAGCTTAAAATTCCAACCTGACCTTCAGTCTCAAACCGATCACACTCCTGCACAGAGAAGCTCGGCAACGAGCGTACTGGAAAGCACGACGCTTCCTTAGATCTTGGGTTGACTTGGAGATCTGTCGAGGGCGTAGACCGAGATGGAGGCTGTGCGGGGGAACGCGGCGAGTCTGCGATGCACCAGGAACCGCTGATAACAGCGTGCGATCACGTGGAAGTCAGAAAGAATGGATACGGTACACCGGTGTCCTACTATGGATGGTACAGCCATGTGCTGGAGCAAAGCCAGCATGGTCAGCTTCATCAAGGGCCTGGGTATGTGCTCAGAGAGAGAGAGAGAGAAAGAGAGAGAGAGAGGTTTGTGGTAGTACATACTGTGTGTATATAGTTTGTGTAAAATGGGGTGTGGCTGCAAGAAATTCTGGGGGATTTCAAAGAAAGAGAGTCTGTTCTAAAGGTGTGTGTGTGTGTGTGTGTGTGTGTACACGTTTGGTGTACTGCGTAAACTTCTCCCTGTGCTGAACTGGGTGAGTGTTTTGGCTTGTTTCCCTCCTTTAACACTTCGGCTGTACAGTAGCACCTGTGTGTTACGTGAGGAAAAAACATTCATGTAACATTCATATTAATCTAAAGGTGTAATGAGGTGTAGTATAGTTTATTATCATATTTATTAGTATTGTCGTTGTTATTGTTTTAAAATAAACATTGGCATGAAATAATAATGTATCTAAAAGCATAGTAAATAATAAAGAATTTTCCCTAATAACTAGCTTATTAGTTTAAGAATAGTCTTTATAGTAGATTAACTGTAATTATTTCACCATATATAAAAAAAAAAAAAAAAACGTTAACAAAAAGTTGTTAATTAATTTTCTATAGCAGAAGCTCTTAGTCTATTACCTTCGGCAAGGTTTATATTAATTGGCTCATTAGAATATGTTGTTGTTTATACTTTTTTTTTGTTTTTTGCAATGGGTAGATGTTTATTTGGAAGGAGTCTGCAGCGTCAGTTGTTTCTAACATTCAGATGTAACAGTCTCTGGACAGACATGCTTAGGACTCTGTGGTTTCCCCATGACACTTTTGTCTGCGAGAAAGCAAAAAAAAAACATAATATAGTTGTGAATATAACAACGGGTGAAAGCTTGTTTTGCAGATGTTTCTCGGACATAAAAGCAAAGTGTCATTCTTTAATTAATAAAAATTATCTGTATATACATCTATATAAAATTGAGCTTAAGTCCTTATAACAGCACATCATGTGTTCTTATTATTCCCTTATATACCGAGCACCATGTACTGGCTTAACATTAGAATTATTGACGTACGTGTTCTCACACACATTAGAGTGTAACCAACATGAAGACGAGACGCAGAATCAGGATCAACATCTTGACCGGTTTTCAAGTTAACATTTACTGTAACATAGCATTTGGTGTTCATGCATACAGTAAGAAATAACCTTTTAATTTCCTAGAAAATGTGTTTGCAGTTATTTATGAATTCGCTCTTTGTCCCTATCTTTGCTCTCTTCTTCTTCTTTTTTTTGGCTTTACACTGTAATAATGATGTCAGAAGAGGAATGTGAACAGCAGCTGTGAGTTTGGGCGTTTTACTTCCGCTAGTCTGCGCTGAGATAAGAGCGGCCCATGCGCTCAGCCGGGTTTGTTAGAGAGAACGAGAACATGGGGAAATGACTTCACGTCTGACACCGTGGATTGAGGAAGAATTTATGGTTGTTTTTTTGTATTTTCTTTTTCCCCCTTGTATAGCACATGGGTTGATGTGTCATTTCAGTGTAAACAAGAAAAAGGAAGCTTATACCGCATGCACGGCCGTATGTACTCAGTTTGTACTTGGTTTGATTCCCACATTCCGAGGCAAATGTTTCTTGTGTCTTATGTTTTACAGCCCCTCCTGGATACAGAACGCCTCCTGTGGCTCCCGTGTACCACTGCCATAGGGAGAAGGGCCCTGGGACCATGATGTCCATCAACGTGGACCCCGAGAGCCGCCCTGGCGAGTACGTCCTCAAAAGCCTGTTTGCCAACTTCGCCATGCTTTCTGAGCGCAAAATCCGACTCGTCATGGCCGAGCCTCTGGTGAGTAAACCTGACTGGGATTTGAGACGTTGAAAGATACGGTCCTTGTAACACCGTGACTGGATAGTGTAACAGACGTCAGTTCTTCATGTCACATTGTATGATGAGATCTGATTAGAGTAGATCTGAGATAAATGAGAAATTCCTTGGTTTGTCTCGTGTCACCAGTCACAGTGATCTGGACTTAATGCAACAATGCTTTGTCACTGATTAACTCGGAATTAATGATTTCATGATGTCATAATAATGTAGTAAACAAACTCGCTATGTTAGAACAGAGCATTGGCTTTCTCATAACCGGGGTAATTTATAATACATGTCTGCTACCACAATTGAACAGACCACCATTTATTTAATGGCTTGTTTACGTCTCACCATTGCCACTACTGTACTTACTGTGTATCTGTCCTATGTGTCATGTGCAAACCAAACACACAGTATGAGAAAGATTTTAGCACAACTTTGCTAAAATGTGCTAATTTGTCCGATTGTAATCCCAAGTTAAAACCAAATAACTCTTTAATATATATTTTTTTTCCTTTGGAAACCTGGCGGAATTTCAATTCTATTCAATTCACTTTAATCGTATATACAGTATATAGTGCTTTTAACAACAGTGATTGTCGCAAAGCAGCTTTACAAAATCAAAAGAAGATTAGGGAACTGAGTACCAAATGTGTGAGAACATATCAATAAAGGAGAATTGTCAGATTGTCCCTGATGAGTAAGATGAGTGCAAGAAAAACTCCCTGAGATGTCAGTAGGAAGAAACCTAGAGAGGAACCAGACTCAACAGGGAACCAATCCTCATTGATGTGATATCAGCTTGCGTCTTGTGAACTCATCCATGCGAACAGAGGGCCCCTCCCTTATGGACTAATTGTCACTTCCTGTTTCAAGCTCTTTTCCTGTTCTGATATCACTTTTGATTTTTTTTTTTTTATGAACTAAATAAGGACACAAGTTCATTCCCTTGTTCCAAGGTCTTGCTTATGCAGTACTTATACGCTTGTACGTTCTTCATTGTTTTCTGACTGATATCTGCATTCTTTGATCTTTACGCTGACATTTTTGCTTCTCTTTGGATTTTCCCCTGGCCTTGGTAATGTCATGTCATGGGAATTCTGTGTCCTGTCCCGGATTTTGACTAAAACCTATAGTATACTGAGCCTTAGGCATCTCACGAGTGTCTGCTAGAAACTTACTTATTGAAACTATCGGAGAACAGGTCTCTGTTCCGCTCAAGTCTTTACAGTTCCCCGAGTTTTAACGTCACCACTCCATCTGCACTCTGCCCACTCAGCCGCCTCATCTAATAGTCAAAGTCATGGCCAGGCCACTTATGCAAGTGATCTAGTAGTAAAATCAGTTGCGCCGATGATAACTCCTAGATGTGTTTTCTTTAAAGTAAATCAATATGACTACACAATTCAGTCATCTGCAACCCTTGCAATAGGTGATGATTCACTTGATAGCAGCAGTTCTGATAGGTGTGTCGTTCCATGACAAATCACAGGTTTATACAGTATGAAGGACCTTAAATTTAAATTCAAAGTTTATTTGTCACAACCATACCCAGTATAACACACAGTGAGAACAGGACTGATCATCATATAAAATAGAAAAATGACACAGAAAAACAAGATTACACTACAGATGAGAAATTTAGAGTAGAATTTGCGATAAATAAGTAAAATTTAAAAATTTAAGTGGTGAAATCAAATAGAATTAAAGGGTCAAAATCTAAATATTGTAAAAGAAAATCATAAAAATTCAAATGTAAATATAAAAATACAAATAGATAAATGAATAAAAGGATTCACCGTTAAAATTTAAAATGAATAAAGGTATACTTAAGAATCTACATTTTAAAATGTAACATTTAAAATGAGTAAAAACTAAAACTTAAACTGCAAATATTATTTATTCTAATCATTTATTATTTCTGTACTAACAATGTAGAAAGGAATTTGGATACCACCTCACGAAATTTGGATTGAACATGTGTGAAATTGTTGGTATAATCAATGTCTATAATGATTCTGATTATAGAAGTGTATTTAGCATTCACGGATGTAACATTTTCGATGTAGCAGGCGGCGGTAAAGCTGTACATTTCACCACGCCCAGAGGTTATAACCATTTTTTTTTTTTTTAGAAAGTGGAAAAAACAGAAGCTGAAGAAGGAACAGCTATTTTTAACTGTTATAACCTACAGTAATTAGTAACAAGACCTGATGTGCTCTGTGGAACTTCCACAACATTAAATGGAAGCACAGATGATTAAAACACACAATATATCATTTTAATAATTAAAAATGGCTTGTGTGGTATTAAATAAATAAAACACTTCTGGACGAATATTACTGCAAAATAATCAACTTTTGGATGGTATTATTAACTTAATTATTAACTGGTTTCATAACAGATGTTTCAACCCCCAGATGTTTTATTCCGTACTTAATGCATGATGTTACATTATATATAAAGACATTTAAACAAACAGTATACAGTACTGACAGTATGCAGCTGAACAGGAAGTAAAGTAACCTAAATATAATGACATAACATAGGGTCAGAAATTTAATCTGTCCCACATTTCAGGACATGAAGTGTGTGTGTGTGTGGGGGGGGGGGGGGTTCAGTTATTACCTCTCAGATGAGTGAAAATGGAATGAAATTCAATTTTCGATGGTAAACGAGAGAAGGAATCGATATGTGACCCGACATACAGTAGGTTTTCTTTCCTATGAGTTGAAGACAGGATATTGGTTTATGAAACCTAATATACCACGTTATTTAGCTAAAATCGACCCTCCTTTCCTCAACTGGGCCCTTCTAAAATATCTTAGAGAACCCAGTTCCTCTGTTATGAAAAAAAAAAACTAAGAGCATTCTGTCTACTGTGCATCAAAATCAGACTGACTGAAAGCAATACAGATTTCTAGTAGACATGGACAGATATTTTATGTGTTTTTTGTTTGTTTGTTTGTTTGTTTGTTACAAACATGCAGTACAGTGCCTATTATGTAAAAAATAAGATAACAAAATATGACAATGGTAACTGTAGAGAAAAATAGTACCTGTTGTGAGAAATCATGGAATGTACTCACTCATTGTCTATACCTCTTAATCCTGTATTCAGGGTCACGGGGGGCCTGGAGCCTATCCCAAGAGACTTAGGGCAGAAGCCAAGGTACACCCTGAACAGGGTGCCAATCCATCGTAGGGCACACACACACATACACCCAATTTGGGAATGCCAATTAACCTAACCTATATGTCTTTGGACTGTGGGAGGAAACTGAAGTACCCAGAGGAATCCCACCAAGCACGGGGAGAACATTCCAACTCCATGCACACAGAGACGAGAATCGAACCTGGCCGGGAATCGAACCCGGACCCTGGAGGTGCAAGGGACAGTGCTAACCACTACACCACCGTGCCATCTGGAATGTAATTACACTTTACTAAAAGAAGAGGCCTTTCCTAAAGTGGACGCATCGTATGGGTTGGGTTCTTTAATGATATCTTAATGTATAACCTTCAGCAGTAATAAAAATTTCCAAAACAGCATACTCTTACTGTAAGGGTGAACTATCAATCTGTGGTTTGGAGATAGTTGGGGTTCTTGTTTTTAGGAAAGGGAAACCCTCCGCTGTAAGGTTCTTCAAAAGACCCTCGAGTTGTCATTTACAGGAACGTATTAGAAAAGGGTGCTAAATAAAATTTTTTAAAACTTTTTATTTATGTGTGTAATTTAATGTCTATTTAGCTGTCCTTCTATCTACATACGAGGGACGTTCAAGTCAAACCAGGACATGTGATGAAATTTCGCATGAATGAAGGCGTAAAACCGATTGACATATGCAGACGATTACAAGCACAGTACAGTGACAAGACTCTTGGCCAAAGTAAATCTATATCTTTATCCTGTACAAATATATTGAAAAGAACGCCGATCCCGGCCGGGGTGGCTCTGAGACCATCGCATTCATGACTGTAAACATTGAGTGTGTGGATTGCTCAGAAGAAAAAACAGCCTGGTTTGATTTCCAATGGATTTCTGTTTCTACAGGACAGTGCCCGACCTCATAACATATTGTTGGCTGCTCATTAGCTGGTACACCAGCATCTGCACCTGTGAACAGGCTTTCCACTCGATCTTGGAACACGCCTATGGAGATTTGCGCATTCAGTCACAGGAGCATTACTGAGGTCAGGCACTGATGCAGGGGGATGACGAACTGGCATACAGCCAAGGTTCCAGTTTATCCCGAAGGTGTTCAGTGGAGTTGAGGTCAGGGCTCTCAGCAGAAAGTTCTTCCACACCAACTTTGGCAGATCTCGTCTTCATGGAGGGAAAGAGTAAAGCTACAGAATATAAATACATTGTAGAAAAATGTGTGATTTTACCATCATGGCAGTCGTTTGGAGAAGGCCAACATATTGTCAGGTGTATACGTGACATGAACTTGTTTGGTTATAAGTGTAATAATGCCAAGAACACCAAGATACTGTTCCATAATCTACCCAAAGATACTTGTACGTTTTCCTCTCGTGAATCAAAAACAGCTTTCATGTTGGTCATATTCCCAATAAACTTTTTTATTTATTCATTACGTTCATTAGAAAAGACTTTTAGGCTGAAAATAGTCAGAGACCTGGGAAAAATGCATCAGTAGGAAACCTAAAACACCACCATGGCATCTCTTCACTCCAGAAACTCAGATCACATGCTGTTGCTTACGCGATCACCGGCGGCTTTAAAGGAGTATGGAGTAAGGACTAGCCAGGAATAAGGCCAAGGAAAAAAACAAATGTATTACAAAAACAGATGTATGACAGGGTCAAGTTAAGGTGAAAGAATATTA
>CM059218.1:26412236-26777236 GCA_030347435.1 Clarias fuscus
CTGGGGTTGCGGTGCACACAAAGTAATAATGTGCAGATGTGCAGAATGGGGTTACAAATATTGCACATTTAAATATGCAGTTATTGTAATTTTTAGCTCAATATAAATGTATTATTATTATTATTATTATAATTATTATTGTTTCCTTTTTTTTTTATCAATGTTTATGATTATTGTTAGTATTACATTCGTGTGATCTATGCTGAACCTGTACCTTTTTTTTTATCTATTTCTTCTTTTTTTACACTGTCTTTATGCATAATATGTACAGTACATTACACTGCATACAGTATTTAACGGTATATATCATTTGCCTTCCAGTTAATCAGCACTATGAGTTCTCTAGCGGAGTACTGCCTGCCCTCTATCCTTCGCACGCTGTTCGACTGGTACAGGCGGCAGAATGGAGTTGACGATGAATCTCATGAGTACAGACCACGCTCGAGCACAAAGTCCAAAAAGTAAGGATAAAGTACAAGAGTAGGGATAATTATGATATGAGACCATTACTGTACAAAGCTGAATGGACCATTGTTGTTATTAAATTCCATTTGACGTCGTATTCGGGTGTGTTTCATTGGGTGTATTTTCTTTGCCTTGAGACATCTCCTAATGAATATCAGCGACATAAGAGAAATACATTATAATGGACCGTTAAAATGTTCGCCTCCATGCTCGACTGGATAGATTGAGTCAGCAGGGCCAAAATAGCCCATTGACGTCACGTGTCCAGCCCGGCACTGAGTCATGGGAAGCTGGGTTTCATCAGAATAATAGTTTAGATTTGTGATTGAGGATGAGAAAGCAAGGTTACACAGTCTTTCATCTTTCTTCTGTCTCTCCCTCTCAGTGATGAACAGCAGAGAGATTATTTACTGGAGAGGCGAGATCTGGCCATCGACTTCATCTTCTCCCTTGTTCTTATAGAAGTTCTTAAACAGGTACTTGATGTAGTGTATAGTTTTTTTTTTTTTTCATTCAGACCAACCTTGGCACCTTGGCATTTGGATAGACACTGAATTAATTCTTTGTTGTTATACAAATTCTTTCCATGTAAAGTCTATATAGTTTTTTTTTTCAACTTTCAGCAACTTTAGAGAAAAGCACACATTTACAAATTGTACCCTCATCGTTGTACCTCGGTAGATGTCATTTGATCCGTTTTTAGTTCTTAAGGTGAAAATTCATATCGCAAAACACATTTTCCCATAGGAAATAATGCAAATGCAGATAATCCGTTCCAGCCACCCAAAAACATTACCAATAATACCAATAATCATATTTTTTATTTAGAAAAGACATTTAATTAAATTAAATTAAGTAAAATATGAAATAAATAGACATTGAACCTCAATTAAACTTAATTTATGATTTCTCTTGACACAGGCCAAGAGTGCTTGGTGGGTTTCCTCTGGGTAATCCGGTTTCCTCCCGCAGTCCAAAGACATGCAGGCTAGGCTAATTGGCGTTCCCAAATTTCCCGTAGTGTGTGAATGTGTCTGTGAATGTTGAATGTTGAATGTTGACGATCGTACAAAAATGGGAATTAATGCAATGGTCACCACTGGCCTCCACAGTTCCTAGTTGTCCATTCATGTACATGTACACTGTTGATTGTAATGTAATTTAGAATAAACTGTACTTGAGAGTAAACTTTATTCACGATATTTAAGTATAGGGTTCCCACAGGTCCCATTGTGATCATGAAATTTACTTTTAAAGTTATTACTGTACTTATAAGCCACAACTTCACATGATTATTTAATTATTAATGACATTTTTATTCATTATTTACAATGACTGCAAAGCAAGTATTTTTCAGCTAGTTAAAATGTTTGGGTCAAATACACACACACACACACACACACACACACACACACACACACACACACACACACACACTTGTGAGGTTAACATGCCAATAATGAAACAAATGAATAATGAAACTGTTGGTTGTACCGTACCACACCTGCAGTACTGCTCTGGTTCTTTAAGATGATAAAACATGAATAGAGTGTGTGACAGATCAGTCAGGAGTTGAATAGTTTTCTAACGATCTCTTTTGTCTTCCTTAACGATTAGATGCCTCTCCACCCTGTCCTTGACACTTTGGTCCAGGAGGTCATTGACCTGGCCTTTAAGCACTTTAAATACAAAGAAGGGTAATATTCAGATTATCGTCTATCAACTAACAGTACTCTGTGTCTTCCTGTCTTACTCAGCTATAACAATGTGGTGTTTTCTGCATGTTTGCAGGTACAATGGTCCTAACATGGCCAATATGCACATCGTAGCAGATTTATATGCAGAAGTAATAGGAGTCTTGGCTCAGACAAAGTGAGTATGGACAAAAGACATGGACAGAACACACTGCACTATGCATGCTTTACATGTCTACATGTCAATGTACTGAAGAAAGGTTTAGGAAAACATTTATGGCGGCATGGTGACTTAGTGGTTCGCACCGTCGCCTTGCACCTCCAGGTCCTGGGTTCGATTCCCACCTGTGTGCGTGGAGTTTGCATGTTCTCAACGTGCTTGGTGGGTTTCTCACATGTTCTCCGGTTTCCTCTCAAAGTCAAAAGATATGCAGGTTAGGCTAATTGGCGTTTCCAAATTGCCCGTAGTGTGTGAACTGACCGGAGGTCCTACCGTTGTCATACAACAATGGGAATAAATACAATGGTCACCACTGGCCTCCACAAATCCTAGTTGGACTACAGAGGTTCCTAGATGGATTTAAATATTTATGGTGAACATTTAGAGACCTGTTGTATATGAAATATTGGTCCATTTCTTTATGCATGACCAATTACTGTAAATGTTTGGTCCAGGCATTATAATTTTTATAATAATAACAAAGACATGATGAATTATTGTGTGGAATGATACAGTGATTAATAATGAAAAAGTCTCAAACTCATCAAAATATTTTAAGCTTCCGATGAAGCTTTACAAACCTTTGGCTCCTTGATAAGGAGCTTCACCAGGACATTTTCCTAACATATTTTAATTAATTTAAGTAGCTAAAGGTTAAAGCATTAATGTTGTTCTTTCAGCTTCAGGGATTTCCCTAGCGGACCATCTGATCTGCAGACTCATTATGGATTTGTTAAATGCGATCTCTTAATTATGTTCATAAACAAACTGTCACAGAGAGTTAAGATATGAGATTATTTTAGTCCGTCCACATGCCATCCACATTTAGTCCGTCCAGATATTTGTTGTTTCAATAGCAGTTACTTAAGGGGATGGGTTCACAGCTCATCGCCTGATGTCATTCGTTCATCGTCGTGTGGGCGATCTGGAAACGCCAGTTAGTCTAACCTGCATGTCTTTGGACTGTGGAAGGAGACTGAGCACCCGGAGGAAATCCACCAAGCACATCGACCCCGGGGGGGAATCGACCCCCGACCCTGGAGGCAACAGCACTAAACACTGAGCCACTGTGCCACCAAGATATGAGATGCTGGAAAAAATGTTACCTTTCTCTACTTGAATATGTTTACTAAAGTGTCATGCTTTGTTTGATTGAATACATGCTGGGGAAAATGACTGTGATATACAAATCATTCACTTTTTTTGTTTTTTATTTCTCTGTCCGCCTCAGGTTTTCTGCTGTGAAGAAGAAGTTTCTGAGCGAGCTGAAGGAGCTCCGTCAGAAGGAGCAGAGCCCCTGCGTGGTCCAGAGCACCATCAGTCTCATCATGGGTCTGAAGTTCTTCAGGGTGAAGATGTACCCTGTCGAGGACTTCGAGGCGTCTTTTCAGTTCATGCAGGTACGATGAGAAAGTGACGGACGACGCAACGTTTCCTGCGCGTTATTGCTACATATTCTCACTCTGATTGCAGCGCAGCGCACAAACTGCTTAACGTCAGTTATGCAACCTGTGTCGAGTTATTTATAGCACATCAACCGATAGTTGTGCAAGAGTTTAACTGACAGGTTATGTAAGTACTGTATGCTTTAAACTAATACTGTTTTTTTTTTTTTTTTTTTGTCCTGTTCAAGTCAACTGTTAAGATATGAATAAATTTTTTTTTAGAAGCATTCCAATTATTATTATTATTTTTTTACCTTCTTATAAAACATTGCATCATGGGCGTGTCAAAATTATTCTAACACACATTACTTCCTGCTGGAGTGGTTATGTTATAGGGGAACCAGGAACTCTATTTTTGTATCCATCACCGAGAATATGAGAATATATAGTACAGTATATGTTAATAGATTTTTAAACTATTCATCATTATTGGTACAGAAGGCACATGGTACTGTACTTTGTTTGTATGCGAGTAATCCATGTGATCGGTGAAAAAAACCCAGATTTTCATTTTATTTGTGCAACAGGAATCATGTGTCGTACAGTACAGGTGAGGTACAGTACATCGAGGTCTTGTCAGGTGAAACCGTCAGTGCGGCACAGAGCAGGCATGTGAAACCTCCCGATGTTCTCTGTTACAGGAGTGCGCGCAGTATTTCCTGGAAGTGAAAGACAAAGATATCAAGCAGGCTCTGGCCGGGCTCTTCGTGGAGATTCTGGTGCCGGTCGCAGCGGTGAGTGCAGACGTATGGGCGCAGGCTCTGCAAATCCTCACACACTTTCTGCTTGTGTGCAGTACGTCTAGAGAGTCACACCGCATGCGCGTCTGCGTCTGCTACTGTATGTGACGGTACTCTCGGGAACTTGGAGCTGTTACGGGATTCGCTCGGGTCTGGAGGTTAACTACTGATGTAGAATCCTACAGACACTTAAAAACAAATAGACTAGTTTGGTTAATAAATTATTTAAAAAGAAATTATATGTAGTTGAACCGTTAGCGATTATCAGGATCAAATATGTTCTGGATCTGGTGATGATGTAGAGATGAGCTGATGGAACATGGGATCATCACACCCACAATGGGCTCTTGAATATCTAAAACCTGAAACTTGAAATTGAAACCTGAAACTCTTACTGTAAAACCATGAGTGTTAATCTTATTATGTAATTATTATTAATATAATTATTAATGAGAAAAGGCTCGGAAGTAGACCTGATGAGTAGACCTGTTGCAGTGGAAGGTGTTCTGGGAGTTCATGCCGCACACTTTTCTTTAAAGGCTTTATAGACCTCGTCATACTACAGCAAGAGTGGGGTAGTGCTCTTATATCCAGTCGAGAGGAATGTTAGAGACACTTCAGAAAAATCCATGCTTTCATCTTTGTAACAACAGTTTCAGGAACAAGCACATGTTCATGGTCAGGTGGTCAGAAACTGTGGTAACAGCTGGAACAGATGTTTTAAAGGAAGATGCTTGCAAAATATTGGACAGGGCTGGAGTACCTTTATGTTCGAGAGGTGTTCAAGTCAAACCAGGACTTTCTCAGGAATGAAGCTCTAAAGAAGGCTGCGCGTCAGATCCTGACTGACTGACGTGGCTCTGATCCCACTGAAGTCGTTTCAGTGAACATTCCTCAAGTGGATGTGGATGTAAAGAGACGCTGCTGTCTGTGGGAACTGTACACACAATCATTCAACGAACACCACTTGGAACTCGGCTGGGAGTCATTGCCAAATACGCCGTGCAGTACTGATCTCACTCCAAGCTATTAAAGGAGTTCGTGGGAGGCCAGGGTTTCAGATGTGAAGCATTGAAGTCTAAGCATTAGTGTAAAAAGGGATTATATAGAGAAATGAAAGTTTGCTCTCATAACTGTGTTCTGTGTGGTTAGCCCTGTCACCATGCACCTCCCGGATCCAGGTTTGATTCCCACCTCGTGTCTGTGTGCATGGAGTTTGCATGTTCTCCCTGTGCATGGTCGGTTTTCCTACATATACAGGATAAAGTGGTATAGATGATGAGTGTGCAATCAAAAGTCCCGGTTTGACTTGAACACCTCTCGTGTATAGGTATTAACAAAGATTAAAATCTTTAGGTGTTCTCATTTAAATTTAAGCGTCATCATACAGACATATAGAATATCTGATGTGACATATATTTAAGGCAACAACAGCAACAACAGAAAAAATAAATAAAGTGATGACATTGCATGCAGATGTGTGCAGAAGCATTCATTATTTATTTTACTGGCAGGCTGTGAAGAATGAAGTCAACGTTCCTTGTCTAAGAAACTTCGTGGAGAGTTTGTACGATACGACGCTGGATCTGTCTACTAGGAAGAAACACTCCCTGGTCAGATTTTTCATTATTGTCTATATGAAAAACATTATGGAAATGGACACACCAAATCCTGCTTATGATTGGCAATTGTTCAGAGTGGTGTGTGTGAATTTCATAATATGTGAAAACTTTTGAAACTCCTGATCATCTGTCCGTTCTCTGCGCTCAGGCCCTTTACCCGCTCGTCACATGTCTGCTGTGCGTCAGTCAGAAACAGTTCTTCCTCAACAGATGGCATGTCTTCCTCAGCAACTGTCTTTCAAACCTGAAGGTAGTGCCCATATACTGTATATACGTCTTTTGAAAATGCGGCATCTCCACATCTGTATTGTATATTTCATTCCTGCTCTCACACGTTCTTACATGATCCTGATTTAACATTGTTGTACAGAGCAAAGACCCTAAGATGGCTCGCGTGGCGCTGGAGTCGCTGTACCGTCTCCTCTGGGTGTACATGATCCGCATCAAGTGTGAAAGCAACACTGCGACACAGGGGTGAGTTTGTACCGGTGTTGTGTAACACTCCTGCAGTTAAAGCCCCACTGAGAGCCAGGCCTGGGCAGAGCCACAGGAAGTGGTGTTTACGTCACCGCGCCTGCTCCATCAATGCCATCTTTCTTGGTGGATTATGGGCAGGCTGAAGGAGTGAAATAAATAACACACGCTCTGTACCCCACCCAGTGGCGTCACTCTGTGTGTGTGTAAATGCACTCGGCGTAATTAGTGAAGGAGGGCCGGGAGCGGGTGGAGGCCCGAAAAAGGAAAACTCTGGGAACTTGGCTAACAGCCTTATTTGGCGGTAGCAAACAATGAACAGTGCCATTTTGGAACCCAGACATTTGTTTGGACCTTGTGATTTATTAGTTTTACTAAAATAACTCATTGAATACAGTTTGAGCTTTAAAGTGTTAATTCAGTCCAAATGCCAGACCACGGTAAACGCAGTAACACTGTAATGAGCTGGACTGAGGGCAAGTCTGAAATGCTAAGTCTATAAAGAACTATTATTTTTCCATTAATAATAATAAAAAAAAAAATGAATACAATTTTCAACACCGTTTTATACCACAATGCTGTTTACTGGGTTTAGACCCGAGACTAGCTGTAATTCAAATCACATGTTTATATCAATGTTGTTAAAATCCCCAGCACTGATTTAACACCCTTAAGCGTTTAAAGAAGTCTGTATGGACTAAATCAGTGTGAATTTCTTTTTTCGAAATGTGTTTTATTCAACAAAGACATTAAATATATGGTGATTGTTAATATTGTGATGTTTTCTGTGAGGAGTTGTTTATTTCATATTTATGGAAAGACTCTCAAGTGTCAGTGCTTTATCATGGTAGGTAGGTTTTCCACCATCGGAAAGACTTCATGGCAAAGGAATTTGAAATACAACTATAAACCGTTTTTAAAAAAAAAAAAACCTTAATAACTATAAATGTAAATTTTTGGCAGTGATACAGTGGCGTAGTGGTTAGGACTGTGGGCTTTCATGGTCTGGGTTCAATTCCCGCCTCGGGTCTGTGTGCGCGGAGTTTGCATGTTCTTATTCTTCATGTCCACTATCATTCATAGCGATGAAATAATTTTCAATAGAGCCCAGTTCTTTCTTTTTAACGTGGTAACAAGTGATTAAACTGGATAAGTTAACTCATTATTGTTTTTTTTTTTTGTTTTTTTTTACACAAATTATCATATGACCAAGTCTGGCCCCAATGGCCCGCCATGAGAGGGGTTGCCACATCCCATACTCCCCAGCCACTTCATTCGGTGATGTCCCAATCGAGAGATTTTGATTCAACATTTGTTCAATTTTAAGGTTTTAGATATTAACCAGTTTGTCATGCATTTCTTTATTCCAACATTGCATGTTTATAATAAAAGTAAATCTGAGTATTTTAAAATTGAGATTAATCAGGATTAATCACACATTATGATAGTGATACATTTTTTTTCATGTGTGCTCTGGAGTGGCGTTCCAGTAGGGTTAGCAATTGATTCAGCGGTCTTTTCAGTAGTGTAGTTACAGGCTACAGGAGGCAACTTCACCTCCGCTAACCTCTAGCATAATGAACTTGTCACTTTAACGGGTTGTAAAGATATGGACTGGGATTAGCACACTGCAGGTCAAGCAGTTGCCCTGGCCGTTTGGAAACTGTCAGACAGACAAAAAAAATACCTCCCCCCCCAACCGAAACCCACACACGCGCGCATACACATGTTCATGTCATGACCTTAAATAAATCTAGCTCAGTGGGATCCGTGTCAGTGTTCTGCCAGCGCTAATTACTCCAAAATAGCGCTGATCTAAACTGAATAATGTGAAATAAGCGGAGACGCTGTAACGCCATCTCCGTCACAAGTGAAGCCAAGCGTGTGTATTTTGTTCAATTGTTTAATTAACTGTTCTTGTTTAATTGATATATTTAGTTTGTTTTTGTTTTTTTCTAAACAGACGTCTTAACAATATTGTCACCACGCTGTTCCCGAAAGGGTCTCGGAGCGTGGTTCCAAAAGACATGCCTCTCAACATCTTTGTCAAGATTATTCAGTTTATTGCACAGGTAAAGAAAAAAAAACAAAAACAATTGCAGCACACACACACACACACACACACACACACACACACACACACACACACACACACATTAATTAAATATATACCTGGCCTAATCTTAGTAAATTAAGAGTTAAGAATTAAGAGTTAAGTACTGTACGTACTGTAAGTGCTAAGTAGGTAAGTAGAAAGTAAACAGTAAATTTATAGTAGATAAGTAGTAAGTAAGTAAAAAGTAAGTAAGTAATACATACTGTAGGAGTAAGTTTTTTTTTGTAATAAGTAGTCAATAAATAGCAAGTTAGTAAGTAATTTTAAAAAAGTATTAAATAAGCAGTAACTGAGTTTTCGGGACATAGAAAAATAATAAATACTGTTGGTAGTAAAGAAGGAAGTATAATGTCAAAATAAATAGTAATTAATTTGTAAATTATTTGTAAGTGAGTAAATGGATAGTACATAAGTAGTAAATACGTAGAAAGTAAGTATGTAAAAAGTAAGAGTAAGAGTGTAATGTAATAAATAAGTAGTAAATACATAATAAATAACACACACACACACACACACACACACACACACACACACACACATTCAATTGAAGAATGAAGAAAGTATTAATTAAATAGTGAATAAATATTGGGGAATTAAAAAGTATGAAATAAGGATTAGGGAAAAGTTAGTACGTAGAATATAGTAAATTAAGTAAGTAGAAAATCCACAACTTTAGTAGTTATTAATTAGTAAATTAGTGGTACTGTAAGTAGGTAAATGAATAACAGATAAGTAGTAATGAAGTAGTGAATAAGTAGAAATTGAGTAAGTAATAAGCAAGAGTAAAAGTGTAGTATAACACTAATAAATAGTAAGTATATTATACTAAATATTATAATAGTAATTGAAAGTAATTAAGTAATTGAAAATAATTTTTTTCAATAAGCAGGAAATAAGGATTGGGAACATCGAAAGTAATAAAAGCTTTAGTTAGTAAGTGAGTAAGTAGAATGTAGTAAATAGGTGTTAAGTAAGTAGAAAATCCATGACAAAATAAGTAGTAATTAATTAGTAAATTACTGGTAAGTAAGACCATGAATAGTGGCTACAGTAGTAGTGAATAAGTAGTAAATAAGTCGAAAGTAATTAATAATTAAGTGTTAGAGTGTAATGTAATAAGTAGTAAATAAATAGTAAATAAATAAGTAAAAAGTAAGCAATTGGAAAAATTTGTATTAAGTAAGTAGTGAATAAAGATTGGGGAAATAGTGAGTAATAAGTATGTAGTTAGTAAGTAGAATATACAGTAATAAACTAGTATTAAGTAAGTAGAAAATAAATACAGTAGGTTCTAAATAAATAGTAATCAAATAGTAAATTAGTGGTAAGTAAGAAAGAAAGAAAGAAATATTCGGAATTTTTAAGTTGAAGCAAAAACATCGGGTATGTAAGTATTTTTAACCTTCATAAAGCATGAGCATACAATTTGTTTGACTTTTTTTTTTAAACTCTGCTGTTACAGGAAAGGCTTGATTTTGCCATGAAAGAAGTCATCTTTGACCTGCTGTGTGTTGGGAAGCCTGCGAAAGCTTTTAGTCTTAATCCTGAGGTAGTTAAACTGACATGATTATGATAATAAATCAATCTATTGTGGAGTTTTATGTATTGTGTTTATCTATGAAATATGATATACTGTATGAAAAAGCTTGACCGTACATTATCCTGTTGTCTTTTCCACTTCCCCGGTGTGTACTTCAGAGGATGAATATCGGCCTGCGTGCATTCCTGGTCATCGCCGATAAGCTCCAGCAGAAGGACGGAGAGCCGCCGATGCCGAACACCGGGGTGACACTCCCCTCTGGGAACACGCTGCGGGTCAAAAAGACGTACCTGAGCAAAGCCCTGACTGAGGACGAGGCCAAACTTATAGGTGATGCATTTAAAGGTTGATGTACAGTATATATTACTCTCTCTCTCTCTCTCATACCTGCTAACTCATACTGATCTATTGGGCACTTGGTCACGGAAACAGTTTAGAGGATTGATCCTTTATCCCATGTGTTCTTTCATGTAGGAATGTCCCTCTATTATTCCCAAGTTCGGAAAGCCATAGAGAACATCCTGAGACTTTTGGATAAAGAAGTGGGCCGCTGTATGATGCTTACTAATGCGCAGATGCTTAATAAGGAACCAGAAGACATGATCACGTGAGTGAGACACACAGCACGCCAGATTTATATGAAATGGTCAGTAGAAATGACAACTAATGCGAGCTACATAGATTGTAACACGAGGCTGAATCCCAAATCGCTCTCTGATTTCTGATCAAGGGTACTACATGGTGTGTGGAACAAGGGATTCTACAACCTACATAGCACATTGCCTTTACATTTTAATTAAACAAAACCCTATTAGCATAGATAAAGACACATTTCTATATTTCTATTTCTCATCTATCTATCTATCTATCTATCTATCTATCTATCTATCTATCTATCTATCTATCTATCTATCTATCTGTCTGTCTGTCTGTCTGTCTGTCTGTCGTGCATGACGCACATTAAGCTGCAGCCTAAAGTGCATAAGAATTTATACTTTTAATACCTAAACCTTTTCTCTTTTTCTGTGGTGGTGGAATCATATTCCTAATTTTTTTAATTAATTAATTTATTCTTTTTTTTTTTGTATGTCAGAGGGGAGAGGAAGCCCAAGATCGACCTGTTTAGGACGTGTGTGGCCGCCATCCCTCGCATCCTGCCTGACGGTATGACCAAGCCGGAGCTTGTCGACCTGCTGGCTCGGTGAGTGTGTGTTTGCCTGCCTATGTGTGTACAGCATGTGCCAGGGAAAGAGGGGTTGATGTGATGAGGTCTTACTGTACGTGAACATTCACCTCCTTTTATACCACAGCAATTACAATTTGTAGTTTATTAAAAAAACACAAAACTTTTTTATTATGTTTATGGTTATAGTTAATGATATGGAACATCTATAAGACAGTATGTGTCCTGATGCCACTTACAACTGCAATGAATAGACATTACATCACCGTCTTCTTGTCTAAAGTTAATAAAAAGAAAAACAGGGCATATTTTGGCAAAACTAGAAAGAAGAACATCTTTTTTTGCTCATTATAATGCTGTTGAAAATTAATGCAACTTGTGAAGTTTTGTACATTTTTAATCCACACTATCATGTGGTGTCATGCAGAAGAAAAGTTTCATCTGCAAGCATATTATTATTACAGTAGTATTATTAGTAGTAGTAATTCATTGTGTTACAAAAATGGTCATGAAATCAATAATGTCAATAACGAAGCTACTTTTCTTCATAACCTCATCTTATTTCCTTTCTCTTATTTAAAATCCATAATTAAAACTTTATAATATTAAAAGAAGTTGTATGTACAGTAGAAACTGTTGTATCTGCCTTTGTTGTGTATGGGAATCTTCAACCAGAGACAGACAGATAAAAAAGGAAGAATGAAAGCACGGTGGTTAACCTGGTTTCTCAGAGACCTCTGGGTAAAGTAATCTCTTCCTGGCTGAACTGAAAGTCTCAGTGCAACCGGAGAGGTGAAGTGCAACTTGGGTCGCATTTCTCATGTTTGAAGCATTAGGTCTGAGCGGGTTTTGTTCGCAGCATGGGAGACTCTGAGTCCTGCTTTTCTGCTGTATTTTTTTTACATGTGAACATCAAAGGATTTGCATGTTTTTCACATTTAATTCACATGATGTGTTATTTGTAAAAAAATTTAAATAAAAAATAACTCACGCATGGTACAATTTTAGCAGGAAACATCGGAACATTTGAGCACTAAGGATTTAGCTTGAAGACCCAACTGTGGCCGCCATGTTATTAGGGCACATCACCGGCAGCTACCAGCCAGGGAGGGTGAAAGCTAACAGGTGCTTTATATGAGACGTGATGTCACCAGCCACATATTTTCTAACTGCTCCACACGCACCATTATGGAGCGTTGTGACAAACTCGGAGGAAAGCGCTATCCGCCCCTTCCACTTGCGTAAAGCCATGGATGCCCATGTTTGGCTAGCGTTGCTGTGAACGATGTGGGAGTGTGACTTCCTCCAAGGAAGCCTATGTATGACCTATGACCTACTGAACTTGCAGTCGTTGGATGATAACTTTTCTCTTGTGCCATTTTCATGTTTTATTTCTTTTCCAAAAACACCTGATAAACCTTTATAAATTATTTATTTTAATCATGCAATAATTTGGTAAATCCAGTAAACAATGCTAAATGCTAAACCTCACATGTAATGAATCATCAGAGACTATATGTGTTGATTAACTTGAAATTGAAACCATAAATTTATGGTTATAAAATTAGAAAAAAGTTATTAAGAAGTTAATACCTTACTTTTATTTTCTTTGCATCGTTTAATGCACATAGACTGTCAGACTGTTTTGTAGATTTGAACCCAGGCAATGTCGAAATTCTTGATTCTGATCAGTCAGAAGGCCGCAACACAGCTTACAGGTCCATATCAATGTGTTTGCTGTAATATTATTAAGTTAAGCCTTTATTTGTCACATATACATTACTGTACAGTAAAATTTCTTCTTCTGAGTATCCCAGCGTAACTGGGGTCAGAGCGCAGTGTCAACCATGATATAGCGCCCCTCGAGCCTTGCTCAAGGGCCCAACAAAGGTAAAGCTGGGACTCAAACCGCCGACGTTCTGATCAGTTGAGATAACGTAGTTCGGGATCAGTGCCTGAGCCCTCTGAGCTACCACTGGTCTTATTACTTCTATAGCAAAAACAGTCTTCTAAAAATAGATGAAAAAATGTGTGGAATTACTGATATGGAGATGTTTTCGGGCCGGACATAATTGTTTAGAATTTTTGCAAGGAGTCTCCAGTGTCGTAGCTTTGGCTTCAGTTTCCTGACACAGGAAATTCTTCAGCTGAGACGGTTTGGTGCTTTGTGCGTTTCTGAACCCGTGTGTTTTAACTTCGTGTGAAGAAATAAAAAGAACTGTTTATAACTTCGGAAACGTAAAGGATATCAGTAATTAACTTGATTCGCAGAAGTTCCACAACATTAAAAATGCTGAAACAGGTTCAGGCCTCTTAGCTCCAGTTAAGGGAAAGTGTACAGTACTGATCCAGTATACAGACAGCAGACATTCTATGATTCGATCGTGTGCTTCCACCACTTTGAGGTGCATTCCAGTGATGAGCTGTCCGCAAGCTTTTGGCCATATAACATACTGTATCCACAACATTCACTCTGCTTTGAAGTGCAACAGTGTTTCCTGAAACAGCGTGCCCAGTTATGTTTTTTTTTTACTTACATAATACTGCTTTTGTCCACTCTCAGATCCAGGTAGTCTTCATAATTTATTTCTTTAGATTTCCCCAGTTGTGCTCTGTTGTTTACACTGTAGGGCATTTGGTTTGTTTTTGAGTCCTGTCTCCTTCCCGGGCCTGTACTGTAGTTGCAATGTTTCCTGATTATACTTTGCGTACAGTGATTAATCACGTATGTACTGTACAGTTTGCCTGTACTTACTTTGCATCCGGAATACTGTATGTGGCATCGGGTTCATCCCCGATACCCTTCCTGTCACAACGTCCCATTTCCTAACCAGACTTGAGACCGGTACTGCAATGGCTATGCTGTACGGATATGGTTATGCTTTTGGTATACCGTATGGTTATGGTTCCCAAGCACCCAACAGTGGAGACCTGGCAGTGGCGCTGCTCGAACCTGCAACACTGAACAACTGAATCAGCAACCTAGAGCCTCAACTTCCTAAGCCACCACTGCCTCATTCTGAATTTTAAAATACGTGCTTTGATCACTGCTTCAACTTTGACTATGATTTCTGGTCTATAATTTTTTTTGCTGATTTCTAGGACCTTTTAAGCATCAGGTTCTTAAGCTTTACTGTGTATTAGGCATTTAAGTAAACATTTTTTGCGTTTTACTCAAATGCTTTGAGTCTGGTCTGTGTGCATGGAGTTTTCATATTCTCCTGGTGTTTTGTAGGTTTCGTCCGGGTTTTCCTCACAGTCATGTGATGTAGGCTGATTGCTTTCCAAATTGCTCATAGTGAATGATTTTGAGTGTTTGCTTTGTGCTCAGTGATGGGTTGCCACCCCGTCCAGGTGCCCTGGGACACCCTCATCACCCTGATAAGGACAGCATGGACTATCTTTTTTTTGTTTCTTCAGGTGATGGAAATATATTTAGTATAAATGATATTTTCTTCACTCCGTGTCTTGTGATCAGGTTGACCATCCACATGGACGATGAGCTTCGTCTGATCGCCCAGAATTCCCTGCAGAGTCTGCTGCTGGACTTTTCCGACTGGCGGGAGGAAGTGCTGCTCGGATACAGCGGGTTCCTGCTGCGCGAGGTTCAGGACACGCAGCAGAGTCTTCTCCACTCCTCCATCAAACTGCTCCTCCAGCTCCTGACACAGTGGAGGCTCGCTCTCATCACGTCCAGCAGGAACGCCGAGAGCGCCAACATCTGCTCTGCCGAGGTAAGGCATCAGCACTTAAACTTGTACAGATTTATCCATACAGCGGTACCTCGGGATACGAATTTAATGAGTTCATAAGGTGAAATTTCGTATTGTGAAACGCATTGTCCCATTGGACATAATGTAAATGTGAATAATCCGTTCCAGCCACCTAAAAATATTACCAATATTATCTTATTTTATTTATCTTATTTATGCTTAGAAAAACAATCAAAACATTTGGAAAATACATGTAAATGAAGTAAAATGTGAAATAATTAGACATTAAGCCTCACTTAACCTTAATTTATGATTCCTGTTGGTACAGGCTGCTTTAAAAACCAAACTGAAAGCGGCTCCGTTCTCTTCTTACTACCTTCTTTGCTGACATTCTTGGGAGCCATGGTGCCTCGTCTTCAGCAAATCTTTCACAAAATGCAAAAACCCATTAAAAATATGTAAATTAGCATCGCTCATCTTTGCATTGTTCAAGCGTTCAGTTCGACTTGGTTTGGTCACTCGTATGCCGAATATGCTTCATATGCCAAGGCATATTTCTTGCAAAATTTAAGTTCTTAAAGCAGAAATTCTTATGGCGGGGCGCTCCTTTGACGAGGTTCCACTGCACTGTCCAGGTTATAGAAGGACATTAAAATCGGGATATGTGAGGACAAGTGCACTGTGTGAGTTTTTATTAGTTTTGGAGTTGAGGTTAAGGTGGAGTTGCAGATGTTAGGCGGTGTCAGGGAGTCCTGAAGATGAGCTGTTTTAATCTCCTTCCAAAAAAAAAAAAAAAAAAAAAAACTTATTACCCACGTCATTTAATGTTTGTGTTATGAATTCGAAAAATTAACAGATTTATAGAATTCAGTTGATGTGAACGTGTCATGTTAATGTTTTAGTTTGTGTGTGTGTGTGTGTGTATGGAATTGGGAAGATGCATATCTTGTTATTATTAAGATTTTGGGTTCATCTCAGTGCATGTACATACAGTAGTGTGTGTGCTTTAACTGCGTCTGTGTGTGCGTACATCAAGTCATGTTTATGTATTCGTGTGCTTGTACATGTGTGTTGTCTGTGTGTGTATACTTTGCACGTGTGTATGTAAATGTGTGTGTGTTCATACCTTTACTATTCATGACCCAGTGTATGCTGTGTGTGTGTGTGTGTGTGTGTGTGTGTGTGTGTGTGTGTGTGTGTGTGTGTGTGTGTGTGTTAGTTATTACAGGGTGTGTCAGGGACCAGGCCTCGTACTGACACAGCTCCTTTCTCAGCGGTGTTGCGTGCTCTCGAGGGTCTCGCTCTCGTGCTGCTCTGCTCGTGTCACACTGCTACACGCAAACTGGCCGTGTCTGTGCTCCGGGAGCTCCGCCTTCTCCTGCTCACCGTCTCCCAGACCGAGGTTAGAGCAGACACCCACTCTCTCACACACACACACACACACACACACACACACACACACACACACACACACACACACACACTATTTAATAGAACGGGACGTGTGTATGGAAGAATTTTCTTTCTCTATAGGATATTATACAATTACCAGGGGTGATTTCTTGACACATTGACACATGCTTACTCACATGACAGATATACAGTATATATATACACAACCTCAATCAGGAATTAATAATCACTACAAAGCCCCCTTGTAAAGCTAATCCCACCTGAACAGGGTTTAATCTACTGTAGCAGTCTTCCTAATTAACCACATGGAGCAACTATATTGCTATAAAGCGTAGGAGGGGTTTTTATGACTATAATAAAATGCAAAAAAAAAAAATGGCATCATATGTGAAGATTTGATTTAGGACTGATTGAGGGTTTAACAAGAAAAGCACGGGCCAAGGAAAATATTATTAACATGCTGCACACATTTAAAAGGGGGAAGTCTGGAGGTATTTATGAAAACGAGTGTAAGCTAGATGTGTGTGTGTGTGTGTGTTGGACAGGATGATGAGCGGCCCATGCTGGACGTGCTGGATCAGGCGAGCCCGGTGGTGCTGGAGAGCTTCACAAATGTCCTGAGCGATTCTGTAAGTGTGTGCGTATGTATGTATTTAACTCGGCCTCCTTCGCAGAAGCAGCCTCTGTACAGCCACAAAGTCTCCTCTGTTCCCACATTCATACAAATGAGTTTAGTCTGTCTGCGCTCCGTTTATAGATTTATACTCGGTTTAATATACTCTGTGTGTTGTGTGCTGTATGGCGGCGGTGTGTTCAGTGCACAGGCAAAATGATCAAATAATGTACAAATTGCGACATTTCCAAATAATAAAATAAATGTAATAAAATAAATAAATAAAACGAAATATCTCACAATAATATATCACAAATTTCCTAATCTCACTTTTTTCACAATATAAAGCTTTTGAAATAAATCCCTACTGTAGGTAACATATGTATGTTTGAACAGTGTAACCATTTCCTGTGTAAGATATACTGTATTATTCAGTCGCCCTGCAAATGACTCAGCAGAAAATAACATTAGAACATACAGTATGTACAAGAGTCTCACTTCACCATAAACTGTGTCCAGCAGTAAAATTATATAAAAAAAATATATAAAAAATTATATATTTTTTTACCCTCTAGTTTATTTGCTAATTATGTATGTTAAGAATGCAACATTAAATAAAACAGCTAAACTAGCTAAACTGCGACATGTTTGCTTCACTGTCTACCACTGCAGAAGACAGCCCTCCCCCCTCTCCTCCCCCCTTCTGTGTGCTCATGTGACTCCATGCAGTTATTGTTGATGCGGCTGATTGGTCAAACGGAGTCATGTGATTATTGTTGCTACATCTGATTGGTGAAACACAGTCATGTGGTAGAGCCACAGGCTGCATTTCTCTGGCAAACACAAAGCATATCTAAAGTGTCAAATAAATTGTTAAAAATTGTAACGAGTCAAGTGTAGACGAATGTAGCAGAGTAAGAGCAGAGTTTCTTCTTCATAAATCTACTTATGTAAAAGTAAAATGTATGGGCCGGTAAAACTACTCATAGAAGTGCATTTTTTTCAAAAAGTTACTCAAGTAAATGTAACGGAGTAAATGAAACTCATTACTACTCACCGCTGAGTCCCGCCTCTGTGTGCAAGGAGTTTGCATGTTCTCCCCGTGCTTGGTGGGTTTCCTCCCTCCGGGTACTCCAGTTTCCTCCCACAGTCCAAAAACATGCAAATTAGTCTAATTTGTGTTCCCAAATTGCCCAGAGTGTGTGAATGAGTGTGTGTGCCCTGAGATGGATTGGCACCCTGTCCAGGGTGTACCCCACCTCAAGTCTCCTGGGGTCTGGACCCGTGACCGTGTATACAGGATAAAGCGAGAAGTTTGTCAGTAGACATATAATTTGAAATTTTTAAACGCTGGGGTGAGAATGAACGAACAAACACGTACAGTAAACAGTGAAAATTAAATATGAATGCAATAAATTGTTACACAAAACAACATATTTCATAACAGACCAGTTTTCAGATGGAAACAAGGCGGCTCCTGGATTTGGCATGAAAATAGAAAGGAGAGAAGATATTCTCATATTCTCCAGCATTCTCAGTAAAACCTAACGGCTGTTTCACATACAGTACTGTGCAGAAGTCTTGTGCACATACACATCAAATTTCATAAGCAAAGATGCTTTTGAAAACCATATCTACGTAAAAGAAACCTCTATGAAGATAAATAAAGAGTAATAATATAAACATAGCCAATATTTGGTGTGAAAACGTTTTGCTTGAAAATAATCAGTAGTGTTCGATACAGATGTGTGCAGTTTTATAAGTAAAACAGCTAGTAGGTTTTACTGAGTGTGCTGGAGAATATGAGCTTTTCTGATACTGTAACTTGCTCCTTTCGGTTTTCATGCAAAACCCATGAGCTTACATTAGTTTTTTTTGATCCCATATGAAAACTGGTCTGTCATGTAATACGTTGCTTTCTTTACACTCACTCACTCACTCACTCATCATCTATACCGCTTAATCCTGTATTCAGGGTCACGGGGGGCCTGGAGCCTATCCCAGGAGACTTAGGGCACATGGCAGGGTACACCCTGGACAGGGTGCCAATCCATCGCAGGGCACAGACACACACATACACTCATTCACACACTACGGACAATTTGGGAGCGCCAATTAGCCTAACCTACATGTCTTTGGACTGCGGGAGGAAACCGGAGTACCCGGAGGAGACCCACCAAGCATGGGGAGAACATGCAAACTCCATGCACACAGACACGGGAATCGAGCCGGGCGGGGATCGAACCAGGACCCTGGTGGTGCAAGGCGACAGTGCTTTCTTTACAGGCATGTGAATATTCTTCTGTAATGTTATTTATTTATTTATTAATTTTTAAGTCTAAGCATCATATCTGTATTCATTGTCATAACCATGTCTAGTCTTTATTTTACTTTGCTGTAGCATTTGTTGCTCCTTACATGTATGTGTATGTGTGTGTGTGTGTGTGTGTGTGTGTGTGTGTGTGTGTGTGTGTGTGTTTTAGACATCTATTCCTTCAGGACATCAGGCTGACCTGCAGTGGTTGGTGGAGTGGAGCGGGAGTCTCCTCAGCAGTCAGTACGATGTGTGCAGCCCCTCGTCGGTCTGGGTGGTGGCGCAGTGGGCTCGGGACCCCTGGGCTCTTTGCCTCTTCAGCCTCCTGAAACAGGAACATCTACCCAAGCAGTGTCCTACAGCTCTGAGCTACGCCTGGCCCTACGCCTTCACCCGGCTGCAGCTGCTCATGCCTGTGATCGATCCCAGGTGAGAATCCAGGCTCTTTCAACTGACCAAGTGTTTAATGCCGTGCCTAAATGTCATACTTTATTGTATGATTAATGATGTTTTTTCTTTTGTTGATTCTTTTCAGCAATCCAGCTAATACTAAGAAGCTGAGTGCCGCGGGTTCCGGTGACAACTACGTGGCTCTATGGAGGAACTACCTGATCCTGTGCTTCGGTGTAGCCAAGCCAAGCATCATGAGCCCCGGTCATCTGCGAGCCTCCGCTCCTGAAATCATGACCCCTACTAGTGAGAACAGCAGCGGCCTTGACTACAAGGTGAGTGCTTAGAATTAGAGATTAAATCTAAGCTACACTATATGATTCATTTTATTTGTATTGATTTTTTAAGTCTGTAAGTTTACATGTGTTCGCGTGCTGTTCGTCAGGTGGTGGGGACGCCGTCGGTAGCGTGGCTGTTGAAACAGCTCGTTCCTTTGATGCGTTCCGAGAGCATCGAGATCACCGAGGCACTGGTGCTGGGCTTCGGCCGCACAAACTCACTTATTTTCAGGTTTGTTGAGTAATTCAAATGTGATCTTTTTTTTTTTTCTTGTTTCATTATATAACAGTAAATTAATTACATAATGCATTAAGCGAAGTTTGTATAGTACAACGATGCCCAGTTTGTCGAGTCTGACCTGTTCAGCCATAGACTCACATTATAAAAAATAAATATAAAGTGTAATGCATCATCATTTTATCAATATGTATGATATGTCTCATGAAGGTATTATTACACAATTTGTGCGGGTGTTATATAGTATACTGTACAGTACATATGATTCCGCGCTCTTGTTGATTGTTTTATTGATATATTGGTGTGTTTGTGTAGAGAACTGATTGAAGAACTGCATCCGTTGATGAAGGAAGCTCTGGAAAAGAGACCGGAGGTCAGTGACTATAAAATAGCATTTGCATAACATTTATAAGTGAGGAGAAATTTAATCTACTGTATGGTCCTAGTACACTAGGGAAAGATTAGGTAGCACCTCTTGTTCGTCTGGTGTTTTTAAGGCAGTCCTGATATACAATATTTAAGTGTTTAAGAACAAATGACAGCAAAATGAGAACTCCATTTCGGCATCTTGAGAAAAACTTTTTTTTTTTTTTGCACGTTCCTTCTTTGACTTGTCGGGGTGCTATAAAGCCTTTAATTAAATGAAACTAAAAACACTATAATTCCACATCATTTTGACACAGTCGGAAATGGGCCAGCCTGGAGTTGTGTTAGTGGTTGTGTAAATAATTAAATTCTAATTCGAGTTCTAATTAAAAAGCATAGCAATCTTCCACGTTTACTGTATTTCTGTAGGGAAAAAATGGAAGTTTTGTTGACGATCATAACATTATTAAAAACAATACAAAAACTTTCATTTTTTTTTGCCCTATCAGTTTCCGTTTAACTTTTTAAAAGTTTTTGACAACCACTCCTTATCATATTACCGGGATGCCCTGGATAAGGTCCGCATATACAGTACCAACCACATATACTTCTGTGATCTCGTGTGGTTATACTGCAATAGAGTTCAGAAATCCTGACTGAAAAACGGGCGTTGTTGCAAACATAATCTCTCTTGTGCACAAAGCGTTTGAGTTGTAACATTCTCTCCCTGCTTATGTTTTCATAAATAATACTTTTATAAATATCGAAGTGCATAATGTACGAAAATGTAACAAAACCATCACTAATGATCGTTCTAAGTTCCTAAAAGAAGACTATGTGGTCAAAAAATGACCATAGACAAACCCGACAATAATTTGCGAACAATGGTGTTTATCTCATTTTGCCAAATATAGCCAATGTATAGCAATTTATAGCAATCTCCCTCAGTGCATGATGCTCTTATTAAGTTTTTAGTTAATTTAAGTTTCTTTTGTGTTGACTTTCTCTTATGTTGTGATTTTGGTCCTGGCCCCGCCTCCTGTCATGCCCTTTTTGATTGTTTAATGTTCTAACCTGCTGTGTATGAATTCTGTTTTAGTCTTGCACATCAGATAAGGATACATAAAATACTCAAGACCTTAGAATAATTTGGTATATTTCCAAGCATAAATTTGAACATGAATACAACTTACGAGTGCAATGTTTATGCTGTTCTTATGTGTTTTATTGTTCTTACAATACATACATAACTCGTGTCACATAACCAACCTGTACATTTCTGTCGTGTAACTACAAGATGTCTGGTTGTATAAACCGGTATGATATATATATATATATATATATATATATATATATATATATATATATATATATATATATGTGTGTATATGTGTATATGTGGATGCAGTTTACTACAAACACTGAGATTTTGTTCTGTATTAGAATAAGAAGCGGCGAGAGCGAAGGGACCTGCTGAGGCTCCAGCTGCTCAGGATTTTCGAGCTCCTGGCCGATTCTGGGGTTATTAGTGACAGGTGAGAGGAACATCTGTATCTGTGTGTTATTTTTGTATGAATATGTGATCAATTCCCATTCTCGGTGTGTAGGGGGTTTCCTAGCTGCCCTAATGTATGGTGGTTTTGTATCGAGTTCACATTGGATTGCTTTTTCTTGTGTCATGTTTTTTTTTTTCCTCTCTCTCTCTCATGATGTTACCTGATTGCCCTAATATGGACATCTGTTTCGTGCCTCACGTAATTAATCTGGTTATTTCTGACCTGCTATTTCATTTCCTCCTCATAATGTTTTACCTTGTTTTTTTTCTCTCTCTCTCATTAAGTCCACACCTTAGTATCCTGTCTTACCTGTTTCTTTGTGAGGTTCTTCCTGGTTTGGAGCCGAGGTGTTTTCATGATGACTCTTGAATTCTTCTTAATGAAACATCTGCTGTTCTTTTCCCCCCCCGAAAAAAACTATTAAATAACACTTCGGGCATTAGGTGATTAAGTAACAATGACAACAACAACAGTCAGGAGTTATTTAAAGACACGAAGGTCAGCTGTTTTGGAACGGTTGCATTTCTTGCAAGAACAGGATTGTCAAGTGCATTTGCAAAACCCATCAAGCTCCATGATGAAACAGGAAAGCGAGACTGAAACGTACTTCTGCTGCAGAGGAGGAGTTCATTTAGAGTTACCAGCCTCAGAAATCACAGATACATCTCAAGTCTCCTGGGATAGACTCCAGGCCCCCCGTGACCCTGAATACAGGATTAAGCGCTATAGATGAGGGAGAGAGAGAGAGAGAGGAACGATCAGGAACGATCATGGAGTTAGAAGATGTCCAAACTTTTGTTGTGTATATTTGTTGTACATTAATGACTTTATATTTTTATACTGCGACGGATGAATAAACCTCAGCAGCATGCATTTGGCATAAACTAAGAAAAATGTAAATGATATCCTTTATCAATGAATCTGAAATATTTCTCATTTAATTTCATTTGTTTAGTTTCTTTTGTCTTTTTGTTGGCGATATTTCGTTCAATTGAATATACAAGCCAAAGTACAGTATATACAGTAAGTCTCGTACATACGAACATCTTAGTTATGAACTTTCGAGCTACCGTTCAGTCGCGGGGGTTAAATCACAGCGTGCAACGTGAAACGTCTGGAAGCGAGCATAAGAGCAGGATTGTTATTTTTATTTCTGCACATACATTACAGAAGATGCCTTCATATTCATTTATATACAGTACACATTTACACCTAGCTTTTTGGACTGGAAATGGATCAATACTTAATAAAGAGCTCATTATAAACATTTTGAATGATGTTTGATTATATTTTTAGGTAGTTCTCCTATTTTTTTTATAATCATTAGAATTTTAACTGAATTCTCCTTCTTTTCTCTCTCTCTCTCTCTCCCTCTCTCTCTCTCTCTCTCTCTCTCTCAGTACTAATGGAGCACTGGAACGTGACACACTGGCCCTTGGCGCTCTCTTCCTGGAGTATGTGGATCTGACCAGGATGCTCTTAGAGGCCGAGAACGACAAAGACGTGGAGATCCTCAGAGACATCCGGGCTCATTTTAGCTCCATGGTGGCCAACCTCATACAGTGTGTCCCTGGTAAAGACCAGACTAAGAAAGTTCCTTCATTGTAGAGCAGGACAATAAGGACAAGGACAATATGACTGCTGTTCATGACTTAAGACTCTCCATGATGAAGCATAAATTTGGTTTTGTTTTGTTCCAAGTTGTTCCTATTAATATGACTAACCTAGTTGTTGCACTGCTGTCTGAGTGATAAGAGTTCCCAGTTTCTTTGTATGACCCAAAAATAAATGGTCAGGAACGAGCGATGAAGGAGCGAAGAGGTGGATCCAAAAGCAGAGGAGCAGAGATGATTTAGAGATGCTTGGGCTAGGTAGTCTGAAGCTGTGTACTGTGGAGAGACGAGAGGCGGAGCCGTAGTCGAGGAGTGAAAGTGAAAGTTCGATGACGTTAGGTCCGTCCGCGAGAGCGTTGAGCCGAATCGCGAAGCGAAGCCGTAGTCGAGGGGCGAAATCGAGAGTTCAATGCCGTTAAATCAGTCAGCGAGAGCGTCGAGCCAAAACGTGAAACGAGAATCGGGAAAACGAGAAAAACAAAGCGAGATCGGTAACGTGAAAAACGTGAAACAAAACGCGAGAATATTGGAGCAAAAAACACAATAATCCGGCAGCGAGATAGCGTGCTGCGCCTCCTTATATTCCGGAAGAAATCAGCGGGATTTCTTAGAGGGCAATTTGCGATGCGTCGCAGTTGAGACACGTGGAAGGTTGGATGAATGCGTCGCATGGAAGAGGGAAGTAGGAGTCGGACAGCGCACAGGTTGATTACCTTGGTAACTGTAAAGGGGCCGATGGAACGAGGGGAGAGCTTGCGTGAAAGTGTCTTTAGGGGGATGTCCCTGGTGGCGAGCATGACTCTGTCCCCTACATGATACCTGGGAGTCTTGGAACGGTCGCGGTCTGCTTGTCTCTTGTATGAGGCCACGGCTCGTAACAGGGTTCGTCTCGATCGTAGCCATGTCCGTTTACAGCACCTGACAAATTGTTGGGCTGAAGAAACCTCGGTCTCTGGTTCTCTGGCTGGAAACAGTGGAGGCTGGTAGCCTAAGCAGCACTGAAATGGGGACAGCCCCGTCGAGGCGGAGGGTAGGGAGTTGTGGGCGTATTCGACCCAAGGGAGGAATCTGCTCCAGGTGGTCGAATCTCGAGTAGTCATACAGCGGAGGGAAACCTCTAGTGCCTGATTCATTCGTTCGGTCTGTCCGTTGGACTGAGGATGAAAACCAGACGATAGGCTGGGAGTAGCCCCGATGAGCTTGCAGAACGCGCCCCAAAAACGAGAGGTGAATTGAGGACCCCGATCCGAGACGACGTCTGTTGGAAGACCATGAAGCCGAAATACATGGAGAATTAGTAGCTCCGCGGTCTCTTTGGCGGAGGGTAGCTTAAGAAGGGAGATGAGGTGCACAGACTTCGAAAAGCGGTCGACGACAGTCATGATGAAGGTGTTTTTATCAGACGGAGGTAGGCCAGTGACGAAGTCAACGGAGATATGGGACCATGGACGGCGAGGAACTGGTAGGGGTCTTAGAAGACCAGCGGGTGGTCGGTTGTCAGCCTTACTACGGGTACAGATGTCGCAAGCAGCCACGAATCGGGAAACGTCCTCCCCTAACGTGGACCACCAGAATCGTTGTTGTATGACAAAGCGGGTCCGGGCGGCGCCTGGGTGGCAAGATAGCCTGGATCCGTGGGCCCATTCCAAGACCTGTGAGCGTAGGCAAGAGGGAACGAAGAGACGATTCGGGGGAACATTACTTGGTCCGGGCTCTTGGATTAGGGCCTGCTGAACCTTGGTCTCGATGTCTAATCTCAAAGCTGCGATAAGACAATGGGACGGGAGGATGGTGTCGCATGGCGTGGAGTCCTGGGAGGGAGAAAACTGGCGTGAGAGGGCATCCGGTTTAGAATTCTTGGTGCCCGGCCGGAAGGACAGGATAAAATTAAATCGGGAAAAGAATAATGACCATCGAGCTTGACGAGCATTGAGTCTTTTAGCTGTGTGCAGATACTCCAGGTTCCTATGGTCAGTCCACACAAGAAACGGGAGCTCAGTCCCCTCCAGCCAATGTCGCCACTCCTCCAGAGCTAGCTTGATAGCCAAGAGTTCTCTGTCCCCTACGTCATAGTTTCTCGCAGCTGGGGATAGGCGACGGGAGTAGAATGCACAAGGATGCATCTTATTGTCATGGGTGGACCTTTGAGAGAGAATACCCCCAACGCCAGTATTGGAGGCGTCGACCTCAACCACGAACTGGCGAGACGGGTCGGCGAGTGTTAAGATAGGAGCAGAGGTAAATCTTTTCTTAAGGTCAGCAAAGGCTTGATCTGCCTCCTTATTCCAGCAGAAACGGGTCTTAACGGAGGTTAGCGAGGTCAGGGGGGCGGCGACGGAGCTGTATCCTCGGACGAAGCGGCGATAAAAATTGGTAAAGCTAAGGAACCGTTGAAGGTCTCGCCGGGAGGCTGGTGTGGGCCAATCAGTGACGGCCTGTACCTTGGCTGGTTCCATTTCTAGCTTGGACGGGGAAATGGCGAAGCCCAAGAAGGTGGTGGAGGATGTGTGGAACTCACACTTCTTTGCCTTGACGTAGAGGTTGTTCTCCAAGAGCCATGAAGAACCTGACGAACGTGGTACTGGTGTTCTTCCAGGCTTTGAGAAAAAATAAAGATGTCATCTAGGTATACGAACATGAAGGCATTAAGGAAGTCGTGGAGAACGTCATTAATGAGGGATTGGAAGACAGCGGGGGCGTTGGTCAAACCAAAGGGAACCACCAAATATTCGTAATGCCCCGTAGGAGTGTTAAAGGCCGTCTTCCACTCATCGCCCTCACGGATGTGAAGCAGATGATAAGCATTTCGCAAATCCAGTTTAGTGAAGATGTTGGCCCCCTGGAGTAACTCGAAGGCCGTGGTCATGAGTGGGAGTGGGTATCGGTTCCTGACGGTGATTTCGTTGAGCCCCCTGAAATCAATGCATGGACGAAGGGTCCCGTCTTTTTTCTTCACGAAGAAAAATCCTGCCCCCGCAGGTGAGGAGGATGGGCGGATAGTACCAGCAGCCAGAGCATCTGTTATGTACGTGTTCATGGCTTCTCTTTCTAGGCGAGACAAAGAATACAGTCGACCCTTGGGCGGAGACGTGCCTGGGAGAAGGTCGATAGGGCAGTCGTAGGGTCGATGTGGAGGAAGCGACATGGCTCTGGTCTTGCTGAAAACCTGCTTGAGATCATAGTAATGAGAGGGGACGTTGGAGATATCCGGAGGATCCTCCGTTTTGGCTGGAGTGTGGAGGGTAGGAAGCGCAGAACAAAGACACGACGTGGCTACAAGAGGGGCTCCAACCTGTGATCACGTGCTTGATCCAGTCAATCTGGGGACCGTGACGAGCTAGCCATGGGAGGCCAAGAACAAGAGCGGCGTGTGACTTGTTGATAACAAAAAAAAAAATCCTCAGAATGATTCCCCGACGTTCTTAGAGTGAGCGGAAGGGTTCTGTGAGTGATGGCCGGCAGAGGGCTTCCATCTAGGGCTTGGACGGCCAATGGACAATCCAGGGAAGTGCATGGGATCCGCAACGCCTTGACCGTAGCTGAACTGATTAGGTTCCGGTCGGAGCCGGAGTCAACGAGTGCCTGAATGGAATGGGCTTGGCCATTACTAATTAGTGTAACGGAGAGCAAGGGATGAGATTCTGGGAGACTTTTGGGAGGAGCGCCGTCTAGAGCTCCCAGTCTGACTAGAGGGCGCCTCCTTTTAACGGGCAATCCCTGAGCATGTGGCCCAAACCCCCGCAGTAGAAGCAGGCCCTCTCCAGGCGGCGGCGACGTCTCTCCTCATCGGAGATGCGGGTTCTGCCCAGCTGTATGGGCTCCTCCTGATTAGTCTGTGTTCGAGGAGAGGATGGGCGGGATGTCCTGGGAGAAGTTGACCTTCTGGGGGGAGGTGACCTCCGGGTGGGTCGTCTTGTGCGAAGACGCGAGTCGATCCTCCTGGCAAGGTCCATGAGTTTGTGGAGATCAGAGGGTAGTTCTCGGGAGATTAGTTCATCCTTGAGTGCCTCCGACAATCCCTCCAGGAAAACGTCCGCTAGGGCTCTGTTGTTCCATCCACTCGAGGCAGCTAAGGTCCGAAACTCGATAGCGTAGTCATAGGCGGAACGTGATCCTTGGCGCAGGCGTAATAGTCTAGTTCCAGCCTCTCTGCCGACGTGAGAGCGAGAGTTCAATGCTGTTAAATCCGTCAGCGAGAGCGTCGAGCCAAAACGTGAAACGAGAATCGGGAAAACGAGAAAAACAAAGCGAGATCGGTAACGTGAAAAACGTGAAACAAAACGCGAGAATATTGGAGCAAAAAACACACAATAATCCGGCAGCGAGATAGCGTGCTGCGCCTCCTTATGTCCCGGAAGAAATCAGCGCCAGATGAGAAACCGGTGTGTCGGCGAGGGGGACGTGTAACGAGAGATGACAGCGTGGGAAAAAACATGGCCGCGTGATGAGCAGCTTGACAGCGTGGGAACGGAAGTGTCAGAAGGCGGATGCGCTCTCAGATCAGCGCGAAGGCGTGGAGAGCGTGACATAAATAAATAAATAAATAAATACAAATCAGTGATTGTAATGATGTCAAGGGCAAAACGACGAGCTATTCTCAGCTATTTCATAAAGTCACAGAGACGACCATTCAGAGATCGGGTTGCATAATCTATACCAGATGTTCATTTTGAATCACAATATCAGACATTTGCCAGACTAAAAAAGTCAAATTCCATGCAGAATGCTTTATGGGTTTATAGATTAGATCAGAATGATTACGACATCTTTCTCTGTTTTCAGTGCACCATCGACGCTTCCTGTTTCCACAGCAGAGCTTACGACATCACCTCTTCATCCTCTTCAGCCAATGGGCCGGTCCTTTCAGCATTATGTTCACTCCACTGGACCGCTACAGTGACCGGAACCACCAGATCACTCGATATCAGTATTGTGCCCTCAAGGTAATGTGACACTAAACTACAGTGTATATACTGTATACTGTATATTTTCTTTCACATAACTTTCCATTACAAATTCTCTCTAATGCATGTTTAAGCTCTAAATCTATATAAATAAGATATAAAGGGAATAGGAGAAGAAATATGAGTATCTTGATTTCGCTTTCATTAGTGCAGGGGGTTCAGAAGCAGCAGGAATCAAGTTACTGCTCAGGAATTATTTTTAGGAACGTGGTTTCTCTACTATAATTTTAAGCTCTATACCCTGATATTTATTAATTTGTTTATTTTTTAGGTTTTGGAGCTAATGTATTCAAAACTTGGTTAAAATGTGAATCTTTTTATACTGTATATAAAATTTCATTAAAAAAAAATAATAATGCAGTCTATATAATAATTAATATCATATTTAGGTTTATTTTCGGATGATGTAATACGCGTTTATGAAATAGCACTGCTAAGATAAGTGAGAAGATAATTGTCTATATACTGTAAGCATATGTATTTCTTGATATGATGAATCACATACTGTTGTAATGCACTTATTTAAACATGTTATTGTTTCTTATTAAACAGCGATGTTTATAGCAGATGCATAACGTAAACTGATTGCACTATTCACGGAAGTCTCAGTGCTTTTCTGACATGGGAATCTCTTCGTGAACAGAAAACCTGTCTGTTTCATCAAGGCTGATAATAATGACATACCCTTGTGCTTCCCACTCTTATCTTATCGTACCTCTCTTACCTGGCATCATGTGTGTCAGATCAAGTGGATGGTACTGTACAGTATATCACAAAGACCCGTCTGTAGTTCTGAGGTCACTTTAACTACACAAAGTTCATGAAACTCAAACTGAACATAATTAAGATCATATCTCAGTACCCTTCTACTAATACCTATTTTAGACAATTGTCCTTATTTGAGTATGCTTTGTTCCTCTCTTGTTGTTATACAATTTGATTAGATAATCAAAGTTATATCAAATGCATAAAATGCATTATTTTTATCTGAATGTGTGTGGTGTGTGTGTGTGCGTGTGTGTGTGTGTGTGTGTGTGTGTGTGTGTTGGTTTGCATGTGGTTTCCTTTCCGTAGTATAGAAACCACTGGTGCACATGGAACACAATTTCCATGTTCTCCCAGTGCTTGGTGGGTTTCCTTCGGGTTCTCCGGTTTCCTCCCGCAGTCCAAAGACATGCAGATTAGGCTAGCTGAAGAGAAGAGCTTTAGAGTCTAAGAAGAGCTTTAACTTATAGCTTGTATTTGGCCAACTGTTTTAATGACATCAGTGATAGTGGTGTGTACTGTACATGCACCAGAGGTGAGAAATTAACTTTTACGCCATTTAGGAAGAGCAAGTTACGTTCTCATCTCATTACACAACTGAGAGACCCTTACTCAGGGGCCACACAAGAGCAGCTTGGTGGGTGCAGGGTTTGAACCTTGGACCTTCTGAACCATAGTCCAATGCCTTAAGCACTGAGCGACCCCTGACCCCTAATGCAGTAGGGTTCTGTTTTACATGATGTGATAAATGTACATACCGTGGAACCTTGGATTACGAGCACAATTCGTTCAGTGTTCCAAAACACTCGTAAACCAAATCATCATTTCCCATAAGAAATAATGAAAACTCAAATTATTCGTTCCACAGTCCCAAAAAATAAATACATAAAAGTAAATGAGAGAGTGACGCTCGGTGTCAAAATAAGAGTCGCATGCATGATATATGATACCCGGCGCTTGTAAACTACTTGCTCGGTTTCCGATTAAAAATGTATTAAAAATCTAAAGTTGAACACTCGTAAACCACGTTACTCGCAGTCCGAGGTTCCACTGTACTTTTTTTCCTTTATGTGACTGTATTCTTTTGTTTATTAAATTTTTAATATTTATAATATTCATAAAATATTTATAAATCACTACTACAATACATGCTTTGTTCTCAAGCTCACAGTCTAGGACTAGTCGGAAAAATATGATTAAATGCTAAACATGTCCTCGTCCCCCCTGTCTCTCTCAGGCCATGTCGTCTGTGCTTTGTTGTGGCCCTGTGTTTGACAACGTGGGTCTCTCTCCAGACGGCTACCTCTACAAGTGGCTGGATAACATCTTGGCCTGCCAGGATCTGCGGGTACACAGCATTCATCATTCATCGCAATACCATTCTCAAAACATTGCAGTAATACCTGTTTGATTGCCTCATCCTGAGTCTGAATCTGTCAGTGTGTTTATATTATCGTTTGCTACGGAGTCTCACATGCGCGGATGCCGGTGTATATACAGTAGGGCATGTATCATCTTGGAAAGAAGCCGTACATTACATGGCGACGTGCCCATGGTATCTATTCAGGTTCCAGCATGTATAGCATCTGTAGCACTGACTTATAAAGAAACCAGATTCGTTTATTTGGTTTAAGCATAACCTGTTTACATGCAAAAATCTAGTATGATAAATGATTTCAGGTCTTGGATGCGTGTCAGTTCTTTAGAATTGGTTCCAGGTGATTTTAACCTAAACAGATCATAAAGACTGATCATACATTTCCTATAGGTTCATCAGCTAGGTTGTGAGGTGGTGGTGCTCCTACTGGAACTGAACCCAGACCAGTCCAATCTTTTCAACTGGGCCATGGATCGCTGCTACACCAGCTCGTACCAACTGGCCTCTGGCTGCTTCAAAGCCATCGCCACTGTCTGTGGAAGCAGGTTGGTTTGGCATCAAAACACATCAATTCTTTATTCAATGAATACATAAGAACGTGTTTCCTCCAATAAGATTAAATAAAGTTGAAGCTAATGAGTAGTATGTACAGTACTATTACATTTGAAATACATTATGCTCACTTTACATGCATTCACTGTTTTACAGCCAATATGGTCTACGAGTAGTAGTTGTGAGAGAGAGAGTACTTACTTTTAAGATTTTATTCATGAACTTTAACAGGGGCATTTACCACTTCATGGAAACCAGGTCTGATTTGCTTATTATGCCAAATTTTATTTGTGTGATGTAGCAGCATTCAAAGCAAGAACATGGCGATGAGGGTGTTCCCTGCACAGTGACGAATACAGAGATAAAGCAATACAAACTGCAAGATAAAGACCGGTGTGTTTAAATAGTAATTACTCACTAACTCATCATGTTCTATACCGCTTCATCCTTTATACACTCACACGCTACGGGCAATTTGGGAACACCAATCAGCCTAATCTGCATGCCTTTGGGAGGAAACCCACCAAGTACGGGTAGAACATGCAAACTCCATGCTCACAGATACGGGAATCACACCAGGCCAGGAATCGAACCCAGACCCTGGCGGTGCAAGTCGACAGTGCTAACCACTACCCCACCACGCCGCCTAATTACCTACTGGGACTAGGAAATTAAATCAGGGTCATGTACCTGAATTCTGGGATTCGCCATTTGTGTGTTGGTTTTGATGTGTCTCACTAAGGATTCTGGGAGTCGGACACCTGGTAGATATGAGACGGATCATTTCCCCATAATTTCTCCAAACACCAGCATCAACCTTCAGTTGAAAAAAATCACATCCTGTTAAACCGCTCATAGTATGTCAGTTTTTTCAATAAAGTATATAATAAGGTTTGAGTTTCAACAAAAACTAGAGGGTACCCCTGGCACCGCCATTTTCTATACCGCTTTATCCTGTATACAGGGTCGCGGGTGGCCAGTAGCCTATCCCAAATACTTAGGGCATGTGCGGGGTGCACCCTGGACTGAATGCCATCAAAGGGCACACACACACACACACTCATTCACACACTGAAGAACGCCAATTAATCTATTCTGCATGTCTTTGGACTGTGCGAGAAAACCGGAGCACCCGGAGGAAACCCACCAAGCACGGGGAGAACATGCACACGGACCCCGAGGTGGGAATCGAACCCGGGAGGGGTTGCAAAGGGACAGTCGTAAGCACTAAGCCGCTGTGCCACCTATGCAATTTAGTCAGCTTCATAATTGTATGGCAAAGCATAGCAAGTAGGTCAAAGAATTCACTTTTAAACCCTTGTTTCAGCTTTTTCAGAAGAGCATTGCATTTCAGTACATCGTCAGTGTAGGTGGATTGAAATGCGTCCCATGTTTTCATGGCTTGTTGCATACTTTTACACAAAGAACTTTATTTAGTGTAGTCCAAAAATACCACAGTTAATTTTAGACTCTGTGTGCACTCTTGGCATTACTAGGGTGTGTGTGTACATAATGAGTATGAACAGAACCTGGGACAGTTCCAGCTCTAATGTGTAATGTGTATTATGTTGTTTACACATTGGCCTTTATTTGTTTATTTTTTTTGTTTGTTTTCCATGCAGAAATTACCCCTGTGATGTTGTAACCTTGCTGAATCTCATCCTCTTCAAAGCCTCAAACAACAGCAGAGAGATCTATGAGATTTCTATGCAGTTAATGCAGGTGATTACGGATTGAACAGCCAAAAAATATCAGCTGTTGTGAGATGCATCATGGATTAAAAATGTTGTGTATGTGTATTTTTTTCTTGCACAAGCAGATTCTGGAGGCTAAGCTGTGTGTGTACTCGAAGAGAATAGTGGAGGAGAAGAGTAGCGGGATCCTGTACGGTACACACCGGTCTCTGCCGCCCCTTTACAGTCTCTCCGTGGCCCAGCTCTCTGTCCAGCTTTCCAGGATGTACCCGGAACTCACCCTGCCTCTCTTCTCAGGTGGGTAAAGCGTAGTGTAGTGCGTACTAACGAGCTCCCGTTTCAAAAAATCCAAACCTCACTTGTAAACGCTCGTCTTGTCTGCCATGTCCAGAGGTCAGCCAGAGGTTTCCATCCACGCATACCAACGGGAGGCAGGTGATGTTGACCTACCTGCTGCCGTGGCTCAGGAACATCGAGCTGGTGGACGGCGGCGTACTGCCAGTCACCTCCAGCCCCACCCACCCATCGGAGGAGAAGAGAAGGCGGGGTCCCTGCATAGCCCCGCCCTCGCCGCACCTCCCGGGTTCGGGTTGGGGCTCGGCGCAAGCAACCTCGCTCGTCCTCAACAACCTCATGTTCATGACCGCCAAGGTAATCCATGACATCATGCCATGATTAATTATACAATTTACAATTACTGTTCACCAAAATTTCGGCTGATTATACTGTGTTTTTTTAATCGAGTGGGGCGTTCAAGTCAAAACAGGACTTACTAAAAAAGTAAATCGGAGAAAATGGTCACACCATTTTATAAATAAACCGTTTTTAAGTTCTGTGTTTTAATAAATTAGATGCTGAGGATTAATCATAATTAAGATCATATCTCAGTACCCTTCTACTAATACCTATTTTAGACAATTGTCCTTATTTGAGTATGCTTTGTTCCTCTCTTGTTGTTATACAATTTGATTGGATAATCAAAGTTATATCAAATGCATAAAATGCAATATTTTTATCTGAATGTATGTGTGTGTGTGTGTGTGTGTGTGTGTGTGTGTGTCAGTATGGTGATGATGTGCCCGGCCCAGAGATGGAACAAGCCTGGACCGCCGTGGTCTCTAACGAGAAGTGGAGCAGTAACCTGCGTACGACCTTGCAGTTCCTCATCAGCCTGTGCGGCGTCAGCAGCGACACCCTTCTCCTTCCGCATGTGAGTCCTGTGTAGCTAAACATTCTACAAATACCGGCGCCGCTTAAACCGCATGCTTAGCTCAGGCCTCGCTTGGAATCATGCATGTTTGTATTTGTATGATGGCGAGAGTAGACAGTTTAAGACAGCTTTTGTTTTCGGTTGGCCGCTATTGTTAAGGTTGAAGGTAAGGATGCGTGTCTGTTGGAATGTTAAGCAGCATGTGAAAGCTAATATTAGAGCTGGCAATTCTGAAATGCTCAAGCGACAACATGGCGAACGAAAGAATGTCAAAAAACAACCACTCACTCATCATCTCTACCGCTTAATCCTGTATTCAGGGTCGCGGGGGGCCTGGAGCCTATCCCAGGAGACTTAGGGCACGAGGCCAATCCATCGCAGGGCACACACATGCATACAGTCATACCATCATTCACACACTACGGGCAATTTGGGAAAACCAATCAGCCTCATTTGCATGTACAAGTGCAGGGAGAACATACAAACACCGAGACGTGAATCGAACCCGGACGCTGTAGGTGCAAGGCGACAGTGCTAACCACTACACCACCGTGCCGCCATAAAACAAACCAAACAAAACAAACAAAAAAACTTGAGTGCACACGCATGACTAAAGATTTAATGAAGCCAATTCATTTCCGGTTCCCACCAGTTTCTATTTAAATAAAGAGAAACGATGGGAACGGAGTATTTAATTAGCAAGACATCATGCCACATGAACCTTGATAAAATGCTGGAGGCAGGGTGCGGTGACGCCCTGGGTTCGGGCTGCACCTCACCACACCTCTTGATTCTTATGACTTTATTAAATTTCCCACCCGCACTTATCGTCCTGACAATACGTAGGACAATATGATGTCACGGTCATAAGGGTGCAGTCCATGTCCGTTTTACTTAATCTTAAAACCGTTCCGCTTTATCTCTCCTCGTTTGTCTCCAGATTAAGAAGGTGGTGATCTATTTGTGTCGGAACAACACCAAGCAGACAATGGAAGAGCTGCTGTTCGAGCTCCAGCAGACCGACCCGGTCAACCCCATGGTTGTCCATTGTGACAATCCTCCGTTTTACCGCTTCTCGGCTACTAGCAAATTACCGACCATCGCTTCAGGTATACAGTACGCAGGCGTGAATATGAATTGCAGCTGTTTGGAATTCTACATAAACAGCCATCTAAAACACTTTAAATCCGTTCCACAGGTACGACATCCAGCAGCAATACAGTTATCGCCATCCAGGAAAACATCTCTGACAGCGATGACCCAACAATGGCGAAAGAAACCGAGGACAGGTACTGTACAGTAGCGACACCTACAGTAGCTTATCTACAACACTCACTTAAAATATCAATACTGTAACAATACCGCTCACTGGAATTTCTTGAAACATTTAATTACTGTGACGCGTGACGGATTCCTGACAGGCGGGTCTGTGTGTTATGTGTGTGTTTGTCTGCCACAGGCTGAAGAGTATGATGAGGGCTCACATCCGCCTGGAGTCTCGTTACAGCAACAGCTCCGGAGGCTCGTACGATGAAGACAAGAGTGAGTGACCTTTAGTGAACCGCGCTACTGCGTGCACCGAGATTGACAGATGTCCTCAGGCTCAAACGCAGCCTGGTTTATAATTCTGTCTTCATGTATAGTTGAAGGTTTGCGTCGTGACGCACGAAGGTGGATTATGTGTATGGGGAAGAGGGGTGAAAAGGGCAGAAATGTGTCTTTAGTAGAAGCGCACTCAACAGCTAGTGTAAATCTCGCATCTCGTATTTGTTTGAAACACAATGAGATGATGACATTATTTTAGAATGTAGTTATTTACAATAAAGCACAGGCGTGACATTCTGGGTTATTATAGTTTATAATTGAAAATGGTTATATTATTAATCTAATCTAATGTAATGTAATATAACATAATGTAATATTATGTAATGTATATAATATAGGCGGCATGGTGGTGTAGTGGTTAGCACTGTCGCCTTGCACCGCCAGGGTCCGGGTTCGATTCCCGTTTCTGTGTGCATGGAGTTTTCTCTGTGCTTGGTGTGTTTCCTCCCAAAGACATGTAGGTTAGGTTAACTGGTGTTCCCAAAGTGGCTGTAGTGTGTGTATGTATAGTACAGACCAAAAGTTTGGACACCCCTTCGCATTCAAAGAGTTTTTTTTATTGTGTTCTTTAGCCCAAACGAGTCTCTTCTGCTTGTTGCCTGTCCTTAGCAGTGGCTTCTATCATGCAGATCTTCTACCATGAAGGCCTGATTCACACAGTCTCCTCTTAACAGTTGTTCTAGAGATGTGTCTGCTGCTAGAACTCTGTGTGGCATTGACCTGCTCTCTGATCTGAGCTGCTGTTAACCTGCGATTTCTGAGGCTGGTGACTCGGATGAACTTATCCTCCGCAGCAGAGGCGACTCTCGGTCTTCCTTTCCTGGGGCGGTCCGCATGTCAGCCGGTTTCTTTGATTTCTTTTGATTGGCTTGATGGTTTGTGTGACTGCATTTGGGGACACTTTCAAAGTTTTCCCAATTTTTCGGACTGACTGACCTTCATTTCTTAAAGTACTGATGGCCGCTCGTTTTTCTCTTCACTTGGCTGCTTTTTTCTTGCCATAATACAAATTCAACCTCTTTGAATGAGAAGGTGTGTCCAAACTTTTGGTCTGTACTGTATGTCCAGGGTGTACCCTGCCTGAAGTCTTCTTGGATAGGCTCCAATGCAGGATTAAGCGGTATAGGTGATAATATAATATGATTATTACATCATGTGAATAGGATCTCTTGCAGTAAAATGCACATTTCTTCCTGACATGCAGATGAGCCCCTTCCACCGTATGCCGGTTGGCTGGTGAATGTCCTCGAGACCAATCAACCGCTGCCTTTGCCCATGCCGTCTAATGGAGGTTGCTGGGCCCCTCTGGTCGACTTCCTGCCCGAAACCGTGACCCTGCGTGGGCCTTTACACAGGTCAGATTTTGACATTTTCATGTCATTAAATGTTTACTGCAACTCAAGTATATTTCTTTATAATTAATCATTATGCACTGAAGGGAATGATGGTAGATGAACAATAGTGACCAGTCCGGTATGGTCTTTAAATAATGTTAATGTTAATGTTTAAAAAAACACAAAGAGGAACTGTAGAAAACCTGTACTGTCTCATGAAAGTTTGTTTGTTTATTCGCACAACTATAACTCTGATGAAAAGCTTTCTATTTTCAGGATGTTAATGATTAAATGAATTTTGTTGGAGATTTTCTTGTTTTTAGCTCAAGGGATTGTATTAAAAGTTTCACAGATGCTCAGCTGGTCTATACCTTGAAGCTTTTTGTTTACTGATATGAGTTAAAAGATCACTCATTATTAACGCTAGAACCGCCCTTTAACAAAATTAGGGCATGTAGTTTATGCGTGTCATTAATTATTTCATACATAATACACACCCAACATTCTATGTATTCGGGATGGGAATCATAAGGGACCGGACGATACGATGTTATCACGATACTATTGTAAGTGATGATTCGATTCGTATTGCAATTTTGTTGGTATCATGATTTTATCTTTTTTTTTTTTGCTCTCAGATTTCGTTACAATTCGAGAATAATTAGCAGACAGGATTCTGTCCTGCCTGCTAATGTGTGAATAGTTTAGAGCATGCCACCTATAGGATTATAGAGGATCGGCAATACTATGCAAACCTCAAATGCAAAATGTGCATGAATTAAAAAATTAATTATTGTAATTTTTTAATTTATTTTTTATCGTACTAACAATAAAAAAAGAAAAGATTTTGGAGATGAATTGCCACACAAAGAATCGTGATACGTAACTGAATCCGTTCTCTGAGAAAATGAGAAAGCTGTACAAAGATAGCAGGTTCGATCATATTATATTGCACATTCATTGTATATTCATTGCACAGTTTTATGATGGATTCCGTCTCTGTGTTGGTTCTTCAGGTGTAACATAGCCGTGATCTTTATGACGGAGCTGGTGGTGGATCACAGTGTGAAAGAGGACTGGAGTGTACACCTGCCCCTGCTGCTCCATGCCCTCTTTCTGGGTGAGATATAATCTTTAGTCCTACCTTTTCCTTTTCTTCTTGTTTTTAAAAAAAAAATGTTATGTGCAGCGGAACAGAATCGGTTTCATAATGAACCTTGCATGTGTACAAAATGTCAGGTTTGAGGAGATTATTATTTGAAAGCTGTAAAAGTGTCGTATAATCGCTTGTTATAAGAAATTCTAATCTTGTTTTCTATTCAGTGAACTATTTCCTCTGGGGCCGATTCTTGCCGGGTGATATTATATTATCGTTCTACAAAAATCTGCGGAATGGCTGGATACTTTTATATTGCCATGTTGTTGTTGTTGTTTTTTTTTTTCATCTTAAACACGCACACATGAAATACGTACATACACCAGTCAAAGTTTCCCAGACATGCTATTAATGTTATTGACCAAATATTTAGATTTTTAGTTATTGCAGCCTTATTAACTCTGTCTGAGCTCTTATGTTAATATAACTTTATGAGTGCACGGTGACATAGCGGTTAGCACTGTTGCCTCGCACCTCCAGGGTCTAGGGTTAGAGTCCCACATCAGCTCTTTGTGCATGAAGTTTGCATGTTCTCCCCGTGCTTTGTGGGTTTCCTCAGGGTACTCCGGTTTCCTCCCAAAGTCCAAAGACTTGTAGATGAGTCTAAAGGCATTTCCGCAATGGTGTGATGCTTGTGTGCCCTGAGATGGACAGGCACTAGGGTGGGTGGTCTAGGGTGTACCCTGCCAAGTGCCCATAACTCCCTAGGATAGAGTCCAGGGCTCTTGTTACCCGATACAGGATAAGCTGTATAGAGAGTGAATAAGTGAGAGTGCACTTGAAGGGCCAACCTAAAGCAAGTACTAAAATTATTGGCACCTGTAATTAAAAGAGTTAAAAATGAAAAATGTTTTTTAAAAAAGTTTAATTCAACAGTCAGTGACATTATACCATACAATAAATAAATAAATAAATAAATTTAAGTTAAATATCTAGATAGATAGATAGATAGAGAAATCCTTATAGGTAGAAAATTTATCAAATCTATAAATTATATATATACGTAGATATAAAAATCTATATAGAGAAAAATATATAGAAAATCTAACCTATATTAACAGTTTCTCAGATAGCCATGACCGCTAAAATGCCATAATGCTATTACAATGCTTTCTCATATGCATTAGTGTGTACCTTCTGGTTTTTCGGACATTGCAAATCATGCAATTAAACAGAAATCCCATTCACTGTGTCTGAAATATATGCTACTGATTCACCAATTTATTTCCACTGCATGAAAATATTAACTTTCGACACCCATGTCGTTTTTCCGACTCAGGAATGGACCACTGTAGGCCCGAGGTGTTCGAGCACTGTAAGCATCTCCTCCTGCACTTGCTCCTCACGCTCTCCTGCAGCCGGAGTTTCCCCCTGGTCTCCTCTACGCTGAGGCACACCAAAAGTCTGAGCGCCCGACCCTACTACCAGACCGAGATCTACACAGGTATGCCATTGTTACAGTACAGTACATGCTATAGCACATGGTGCCCTTGGGGTACTTCTAAAGCATAGGAGTATTAAGAGAAAGGTACAGTAGGGCAGAAAAAGTGCAGCTTTGGATCTACGTATTGCTTGCTGTTATAGTTTTGTTGATTTAGTCTTGTGTGCAAGATTGCAAGATCACTGATGGAAAGTTGTAGTTTATGCACTGACAAACCCTTTCGAGTCCCTGCTCTATACTCACTATCCACTTTATTAGGCATTGGACTTTAGTTCAAAAGGTCCCAGGTTCGAATTCCACGAACACCAAGTTGTCCCTGTTGGGTCCTTGAGTCAAGCCCTTAACCCTCAACTGCTCAGACGTATAATGAGATAAAAATGTAAGTCGCTCTGGATAAAGGCGTCTGCCAAATGGCTAAATGTAAATGTACTGCGTTGGACCCCTTTGTGCCTTCAGAACTGCCTTAATTCTTCATGGCTTAGATTCAACAAGATGGTGGAAACATTCCTTAGAGATTTTGGTCCATATTGAAATATCACACAGTTCCTGCAGATTTGTTTGCTGCACATTCATGATGCGAATCTCCTGTTCCACCACATCCCAAAGGACCTCAATTGGATTGAGATCTAGTGACCTTGGAGGTCATTTGAGTTCATTGACCTCATTGTTATGTTCAGAAATCCATCCTGCCTTATATCAAAGGTTTAGTGGAGCTGGTGTACTGTAATGTTTGGGGGGTGGGGGTTTCTTGGCACACTTTGGGCCTCTTAGTACCAGTTGAGCACAGGTTAAATCCCAAAGCCCACCTTAAAACTGTTGCTGACTGTGCTCACATCCCTTTATGACCACAGGATAACACTCCTAAAACTTTGATAAAGGCCAGGATGGGCCTGTGCCTTCACGTGGCTCACACCTAATTGCGACCCTATCATCTGCAGAAGAATGTCGCAGCAGAAACGTCTTTCTAATCTTCTGTTGTCTGATTTTGGTGAGCCCATGCGAAATGTACAGTAGTCTCAGTTTCCTGTTCTTATCTGATAGGAATGGTCCCCTGGGTATGCCGGTTGGCACACCATCCAGGGTGTATAGTACCCCATCTTGTGCATAGTCTCCATGCCCACCCCCCCTTGAACCTGGACAGCATAAGTGGATTAGACTGTGGATAGTTGGATGGAACTCTTGCTGCATTTTCTTTTTTGATTTAATTGCCAATCATTGTTAAACTCCAGCTAATTTTATATGCCCCTTGGATGAGGATTCTTAATTGTTCATGCGACTTTTCAGTGGATAAGCCATTGTTTCTTGCAAGCTCTGAACTTTGACCTTTAGTAAACCTCTGGCTTCTCCTGAAAAGACAACACCTTCATGCATTATTTTTAGGACACCTTGTCACGTTAACACGCTTTCCAGAGTAGCCTGATGTTCTCATCGGTCTCGACGGAGAAACAAGGATGTAGTTATCTGACAAAAAAAGGAAGGCCAAGCCAAAAACAATCATGTGTATTCAGAGTCTTGATTAGAGCCCTGATTAGCGCATTCCACAGTGCTGTTTTTATCTCCCTGCCCTAAAAGGGGCATCTGCGAGCGCCTGGAATGTGTGAGACGAGGTCTTGAATTTGTCGCTCAGTTGAGCGTGTTTAGTCCGCGCCGAACTGACACCGATCGTACATTATTCAGTGTACGCTGTCAAAACACCGCGACTGAGATTAATACCCGTGTCATGGCCTCGCCTCTGCCGCCGAGTCGCTTTGCCTCCGGTTGCGTCTCGTTATGTTAAAATAACCAGCTGAATCAGGGACACTTCGTCATCTGCTCACAGTACAGTAGTAGTGGACTTTTAGATATGGGACATGGGACCTTCTGATCAGTAGTCCAACACTGTATCCAACGTAGCCAGGTTCAAACCCCACCACCACCACCACAATTAAGTTTCCATTGTTGGGCTCTCGATCAAGGCCCTTAACCTCCAACTGCTCAAATGTATAATGAGATAAAAATGTAAGACGCCCCATATAAGGGCTTCTGCCAAATGCCATAAAAATGTAAGTGATTCTTTTTTATGGCAAAGCCTTAAAACTTTAACAAATCAACTCTCTTCGCCCTGCTCATGTTGTTTCCTCAGGTGGTGTGGACTTTCTCCGTGATGCCCAGGCGTCCCCGGTGCCTGACTCTGGATTAAGCTCCTCGTCAACGTCCTCGAGTCTGAGTCTGGGAAGCAGCAGCAGCAACCTTCCGCACTTCTCCACCGAAGAGTCTGAAACCCTGGAGAGCAGCACCGACACTGACGAGAAGAGCAGCAAGCTTGTGGAGTTCCTGAGCACACGGTACACACTTACCATTTTTGTTTTGACTGACACCTAGTGGTGATCTGATATTACTACAGCTGTTTGGAAGAAAGTGTATTAGCTGAGAAAGAATAAATATGAGGTCTTATATGGAAAATACAAGATTATATAAACAATATGGATTATATATATATATTTTTTTTGAATATCTTTAATCAATATGGTAAGATGTTTAAACGGGACGCACTTTTAAGGCGCTCGTAGGATTTTAGATGGAAAGATTCACCATATTAACAATAGCACACATTATTTATTTTTTTTTGAGCATCTGCATTTTTTGTCCCTAGTTAAGCTGTTATATAAATATTGGTGTATTAGAGTGAGCACATAATATAATACATGTATGATTAATTAATGTCATATTACTCGAACGTGCTGAGTAACAGGCTTTATTATAAGGTGCACATCATTTACATACTGTACTTGTGTTGATATTTGTTTTTTTTGCGCCTCCTGTTATTTTTAGTCCGTTTGGTCCGTTGTGGTATCACGAAGACATCAGCCCGAAAAGCCAGAACTCGAAAAGCACCGAGCAGCTCACCAACTTCCTGCATCACGTCGTTTCTGTCTTCAAAGAGTCCAAATCAGGCAAGTCATTCAAGCGCTTTCGATAATGATGATTAACGTTTCCAATCTGTTCCATGCATTTGGAATAGAAGCAGTCCTTGATATAAAGTGTGTGTGTGTTTGCATCCAGGTGCATGCTTGGAGCAGCAGCTGAGTGATGTAGCTCTGCAGACAGCTCTGTGCAGCTCGTCCAGACATTACGCCGGCCGCTCTTTCCAGCTGTTCCGCGCGCTCAGGCAGCCGCTCTCGGCTCTGGCCGTGTCCGACCTGCTCTCTCGCCTCGTCGAGGTGGTGGGCGAACACGGTGAAGAGGTGCAGGTGAGTCTGATTAAACACCTGGTCAGATTATATACTTTGTAAAAGAAGCATAAATCACATTTTTGACGAAGTCTTATCTTCTCCCCAGGGTTATGTCATGGAGCTTCTCCTGACTCTTGAGTCTGTAGTGGACATCCTCGCCGAGTGCCTGAAGAACAATGATTTAATGACGGTTCTGACAAGGTAACAAAAACAGACTCTTTAGTTTAAACTTCATGTCAAGTCAAACTTAATTCCTCATTTTACATATTTCATATACCTCTCCAGGGCTCCTTCTCCTGACCTTCCACATGATGGGAAGCTCACAATGAACAGGAAGAGCACCAGCCAGCTGGACCTGGTCCCCGGCTCAGGAACGGCGTCCGAGCGAATCCGTCATCAGCGAAGCTACTCGGTGCCGAAGCGCTTTGGTGAGGTAGAGCGTTCCTCTGAGGTTCCTCGCAGCGCGACCCTGGACCGCCTCCACGCCCACGCCACTCGACGCCAGAGCAACCTTGGCAAGCTGCGCTCCCTCTCCTCCACCTGCTGCACCGACGACGTACTCTCCACCAACCCCTCGAACGCCAACCATCCGCGCAACCTCCTCGCCACCATCTTCTGGGCAGCCGTGTCCCTCATGGAGTCCGATTTCGAGTTCGAGTACCAGATGGCGTTGCGGTTGCTGGGTAAGCTGCTTGGCCACGTCCCTCTGGACAAGGAAGAGTACCGTGAAAAGCTGGAGAAGATTCAGGGCCAGCTGAGGTGGATTGGATTCTCTGGGCTTCAGCAGCATCTGCTTAAGGGTTTCACCTCGGCTTCCACCACTGAGCTCACGTTACAGCTTTTCTGCCAGCTCACGCCCATCTCCCGTCTCCCGGTGGTGGACACGTCCCAGTCCATAGGTATGCTGTTGGCCGAGTTTTATTAGAAACTTGCTTAGTTCGTGCTATCGAATTTTTTTATTTAATACTCAGAAATAAAATGAGAAACAAGATGTATATTAGCAAGAATGTAGATTTTGCTTCCGAGTGGCGCAGTGGTAAAGCGCTCGCCCTATCATCCGGAGATCACGAGTTCGATTCCCAGGTGATGCTGTAACCTCTTGCAGCCGGAGGTCTAGAGAGAGCTGATTGGCCGAGCTCTCTCAGAGGGGAGGGATGAGAGGTACTTAGTGCTCCCTCATTAAGCCAATCAGGGGCGTCTGTGAGCTCATGCAAGCGGAGGGAGCAGATAGCGCTGTCCTCCGAGTGTGTTACGCCGCCCCCAACGGTGCATGAGCGAATTCGAAAAGATGCGGTCGACTGGCGTCACGTAGTTCGGAGGAAACACGTGATAGTCTTCGGCCCTCCCGGCTGAGTGGTAGTAGTAGCCTTAATGTGGGAGCCCCCTAATGACGGGGAGGAATTGGACACGACTAAATTAGGGAGAAAATCTGGGAAAAATCCTTCCCCCCAAAAATTTTGATTTCATTATATATAATATATTGGTATTCGACCTATTACAGCACATCCTTCAATATGTAGCACTGGTAGTAACGCCATTTAACTTCTATAGCAATGTTAATAAAAAAAAATTTGTTAGTTCACAGATTATTAAACCACTTTTTTTTCAGACCCATTAAACTCATCCAGACATTTATTTATTTATTTTTTTTTTTACAAATATTTTGTTCTTTTTAAAGCTTGAAGTCATAAACATTTTAAAAAAAATCTATTTAAATATGATATGTACATGCTTTAAGAATTATAACTCGGCATGCGTATGTTGGAAAGAATGAAAGAGAACGTGGAAGAGTAGGTAGACGATGGACTTGAACATGCACGGCACGCGATGTTGTTGTAGCTTATTTATCTGTAACTTACTCCGAGCCCTGTTCTGACACGTTTTGAACCGCTCTGCCCGGACCCGTGATGTTTCCTAATGAGCAGAATCGAAACCGTCGGCAGGTGTAAACGCAGGCCACGTAAACAAACACGAAAGACCAGAAAGATCGTTTTTCATTTTCATATTACATTCTTGGGAAGTTATTACAATTTCGAAAGCTGAAGATTTCCAACTTCCCGTGAACATTATTACAGTATTACATTTGCAGAAGATTTATAATTTTAAGAAATTATAAGGTGTGCAGGATTATTTTCGTGCCTGTTATGTCTGTGGGTTGTTATTACTGTACGCTTGCGGGTAATGTGCCATGTACTTCCAGGGTCGTGGGTTTGATTCCCCCCTCGGGCCTGTGTGCCTGGACTTTGTATGTTCTTTCCGATGCTTGGTAGGTTTCCTCCCAAGACATACAGATAGGACTAATTGGCATTCATGTGCCCTGTGTTGGATTGTCTCTCTGTCCAGGGTGTCCAGGGATTTGACTCCAGACCTCCTGCAAGCCTATATATAGGATAATCAGTATAGGAGTTGAGTTAAATGACTGCATAACTGGCATGATAATGGTCAGCACTGGCACTGTATCTCTACGGTTTGGGGTTTAAATCTCACCTCCTTTTGCTAGGTGGGTTTCCTGTAGGTACTCTGGTTTCCTCCCACAGACCAAAGACATGCTCTATAGGCTGGTTGGTATTTCCAAACTAAGTATGTGTGTGTGTGTGTGTGTGTGTGTGTGTGCACCTGTAGGTTGGCAGAAGGTTGATGTCCTCAGCAGTGTAACTTCCCATTACAGAAATTAATGTGTCACTGAAGTCATAGGTCACCCCAGCCAACCACGGCTCAGAAAAACTGTAGCAGTTGTAACATTAATATTGTATTAATCAATGAGTTAATAATAGTAATAATACTGAATTAATTTCTTTGATAAATTAGTGCAGTATATCTAATAATAATGCAATATTAATAAAAGCGGTGTTATATCGTCGAGCAGTTTCATCATCAATACTGTGTTTAATCATGAACTATATTAATACATACAGTACTGTATGATGTCCTTCATAAGTCGTGTTGCTGTCTCTAGGTTTCCCGTTGAACATCCTCTGTCTCCTACCTCACCTGGTCCAGCATTTCGATGGTCCCACTCAGTTCTGTAAGGACGTTGCTGAGAGGATAGCTCAGGTCTGCCCGTATGAACACAAACACCGCTGCATCCAAACAGTGTTGGGATTTTTATTTCCCCTCTAATCATTGGCCATGTGTCGATTTTCAGGTCTGCCTCGACGAGAAGAACTCCAAGCTGTCCAACCTGGCCCACGTGATGACCCTGTATAAAACACACTCGTACACACGCGACTGCCTGTCCTGGGTCAACGTGGTGTGTCGCTACCTCCATGAAGCCTTCAGTGAAAACACACTCTGCATGGTGACCTACATGGCTGAGGTGGAGTAAACATGCACTTAAGAATATACACGTTGCTTTATCTAAATATATAAATAAAATGGTTTAGTATGAAGGGGAAAAAAGGCTAATTAAAACCTGAAGTAGAATAGTTGAAGCATGTTAATTATTACATTAACAAATAATGTTAACAACTATTGTTTATCTATAAACTGAAAAATACATAATAGGAATAGCATTTTTTCATTTATTATTTCGTTCACCATTTGAAGATGCATTTTTTTTCCAATTTGTATTTCTTTCTTTCTTTTTTCATCTTTATACACTGATCAGCTATAGCACTATGACCACCTGCCTAATCTTGACTGGATCTACCCTTTAGCCACCACACTAGTGATGCAAAGTGTGTTCAGATACCTTTCTATCAGAACCAGCCTCAACCTTTTCCTCAATCTGATCTACATTCTATTCTATCGGCACACTCGGGCCAGCCTCCCCATGTGCATCAGTGATCCTTGGCCACTCATGACCCTGTCGCAAGTTCACCCATTTTGCTTCCTTGGAATACTCTTGGTATGTTGTGACCAGTGTTGGGTGTAACGCGTTACTCGGATTACTTTTTTGATGTAACGAGTCATCTAACATGTTACGTCCACCATTCAAGTACCCAGTTACTTAGTAACTTTTTCAAAAATGTAATCCGTTATTCAGACAATTTATGTAATCCGTGAGCCAGACAGCAGCCATTCCCAATCCATTAGTGTGTGTGTGTGTGTGTGTGTGTGTGTGTGTGTGTGTGTGTGTGTGTGTGTGAGAGGAAGTCGTCCTACATGCCCCGCCCCCGATAACCTGCCCCCTCTGTTATTCCTGCTGTTATACCCCTATCTCACCTATGCGGTTTGACTATGTGAGGACCGACGCGCGGAAAGATGTAAACTTAATCACAGCTCCAAAACCCCCGGCCAATCATGATGAACCGTACTTACGGCCACCGCGCGAAACCGCGTAGGTGAGATAGGGGTATTAGTAGTTAACAGATTATGGGCCGAACTTCGCTTAATGATGATGGTGGAATAATTATAAAGGTCTCGACTAAAACAACATGCATGAGGAGCACAAAGGAGTTTTTATTTTCTGCAATGGAAAAGTAAAAGACAGCAATTTTGTAAGGTAATTAGTTACTTTAAAAAGTAACATGCGCCAACACTGGTTGTGACCACTGCAGACCAGGAACATCCCACAGGTTTGGAGTTTCTCTGACCCAGTCCTGTAACCACAAATCACAATTTGGCGCTTGTCACAGGCTTTATGCTTGCCCATTTTTTCTGGTTCCAGCACATCAACTTCAGAAAAAAGTCTCACTTGCTGGCTAATATACTGTACCCCACCCACTTCCAGCCACCATTGTAGCAAGTTATTGAAAATGTAGCTACTGTGAAAAGGGCGAAATCGTGATAGCTAGACAACTGGGTTGTTGAGCAACTCAAAAACTGCAGCTCTTGTAGGATGTTTCCAGGCTAAAGGATCAGGACCGATCAAAGGGGATCAAAGGAAGGAAGGAAAACTGGTGAACTGGTGACAGAGTGATGGGTGGCCAAGGCTCACTGGTGCACATTGGGAGTAAAGGCAGGCCCGTGTAGTCCAGTCCAATAGAAGCACTTGTTTAGATCAAATTAAGGAAAAGGTTAATGTTGCTTCCAATAGAAAGGGGACCTATTCAATATTAGGCGGGTGGTCATAATTTAATGGATATGACAGGAAAAATATAATCAGTGTATGTGGATAATATAATACATTATTTTCAAACACTATATGTATAAAACGTTATAGTAAGATACTGTACTACTAGGTAGCTCTGTAATGTACTGTAACGCTCCTGTGTCGTAATGTGTTGGCAGTTGTTGGAGAAAGGCCTTCCCTGCATGCAACAGAGTCTCCTGCAGATTATCTACAGTCTGCTCACACACATGGAGCTCAGTGGCATCCAAGCCAAGAGCTTTAACACCGATGTGCTCAACACCATCGAGCAGTTTGTTCAGGTTGTATGAACTCTTTCTTTCAGTCTCACTTAATCTTTCTCTATTAGTATTTGCAAAACATTTACGTCTTGCAGTGTGTAGCTACAAATGTTAGGAGTACAGTCGTGGCCAAAAGTTTTGAGAATTACATAAATATTGGAAATTGGAAAAGTTGCTCCAGAATGTTATGAAGAGTGATCAGATGAATTGCATAGTCCTTCTTTGCCATGAAAATTTACTTGATCCCGAAAAAAAAACTTTCCACTGCATTTCATTGCTGTCATTAAAGGACCTGCTGAGATCATTTCAGTAATCGTCTTGTTAACTCAGGTGAGAATGTTGACGAGCACAAGGCTGGAGATCATTATGTCAGGCTGATTGGGTTAGAATGGGAGACTTGACATGTTAAAAGGAGGGAGATGCTTGAAATCATTGTTCTTGCATTGTTAACCATGGTGACCTGCAAAGAAACACGTGCAGCCATCATTGCGTTGCATAAAAATGGCTTCACAGGCAAGGATATTGTGGCTACTAAGATTGCACCTAAATCAAAAAATTATAGGATCATCAAGAACTTCAAGGAAAGAGGTTCAATTCTTGTTAAGAAGGCTTCAGGACATCCAAGAAAGTCCAGCAAGCGCCAGGATCGTCTCCTAAAGAGGATTCAGCTGCGGGATCGGAGTGCCACCAGTGCAGAGCTTGCTCAGGAATGGCAGCAGGCAGGTGTGAGCGCATCTGCACGCACAGTGAGGCGAAGACTTTTGGAAGATGGCCTGGTGTCAAGAAGGGCAGCAAAGAAGCCACTTCTCTCCAAAAAAAACATCAGGGACAGATTGATCTTCTGCAAAAAGTATGGCGAATGGACTGCTGAGGACTGGGGCAAAGTCATATTCTCGGATGAAGCCTCTTTCCGATTGTTTGGGGCATCTGGAAAAAGGCTTGTCCAGAGAAGAAAAGGTGAGCGCTACCATCAGTCCTGTGTCATGCCAACAGTAAAGCATCCTGAGACCATTCATGTGTGGGGTTGCTTCTCATCCAAGGGAGTGGGCTCACTCATAATTTTGCCCAAAAACACAGCCATGAATAAAGAATGGTACCAAAACACCCTCCAACAGCAACTTCTTCCAACAATCCAACAACAGTTTGGTGAAGAACAATGCATTTTCCAGCACGATGGAGCACCGTGCCATAAGGCAAAAGTGATAACTAAGTGGCTCGGGGACCAAAACGTTGAAATTTTGGGTCCATGGCCTGGAAACTACCCAGATCTTAATTCCATTGAGAACTTGTGGTCAATCCTCAAGAGGCGGGTGGACAAACAAAAACCCAGTAATTCTGACAAACTCCAAGAAGTGATTATGAAAGAATGGGTTGCTATCAGTCAGGATTTGGCCCAGAAGTTGATTGAGAGCAGCCCAGTCGAATTGCAGGGGTCCTGAAAAAGAAGGGCCAACACTGCAAATACTGACTCTTTGCATAAATGTCATGTCATTGTCGATAAAAGCCTTTGAAACGTATGTAAGTGCTTGTAATTATATTTCAGTACATCACAGAAACAACTGAAACAAAGATCTAAAAGCAGTTTAGCGGCAATTTTTGTGAAAACTAGTATTTGTGTCATTCTCAAAACTTTTGGCCACGACTGTACTGTATATAACATATAAAATCTCTGTTGTGCCAGTTCTGTTTGCCTAAGTTTCACAATACCGGGACATAAAGTATTTATTATAATCAGTGTTCATGATGAGTATCATTGCAAAATGAGATAAATCCATTACAGCAGTTTTGAGGGAAAAAATGTTTTTGCAAAACGCGTTACAAAGCAATAGAGAACATTTTGTGCAAAGTTGTTAAAACACAAATGGCAAAATATGAGGCCACTTTTTGTGACTTTTTTTCATTATACAGTGCAGAACACAGCTATGAGAGTAAAATCTATTTTTATGCTACACTAATGCACTTATCCCAGGGTTTCACTAGTGCTTGGAGACCATCAAGGTAGAAAGTTTCCATGATCAGACTGCCTGATTCATGTCTGAAAAGGAAGCCTCCCAGGAAATCCTTTAATGGCCCAAACATGTGGAAATGGCTTGGAAAGAGTTCAGGACTGTACAAAGGATGTGGGAATAACACTCAGCTGAGTTACATTTGAAAGTCCAAGCGGTGCGGTGGGGTAGTATGAAGTTGTGCATTACTGAGCAAACTAGGCAGTTTTTTCTTTTTGTTCGTTTTTTTTTTTTCCTAGAACGGTTCCACCTTGGCTCTGAGCCACCTTGGCTGGGATTTTCACAATTTAAATGTTTTACTGAAGCTAAGAGTCTCATCACCCTACCTTCCTCGGGCCGATTGTTTTTTCAGATGTAGTTACAGTTTGCGAACCTCAGTCATGCGTCTATGTTGTTTTTAAACAGAAAAGGCTTTCTCCTGGCAACCCTTCCAAACAAACTATACTTGTTCAGTCCTCTTCTAATTGTGATATCATGGACTTTAACATTTAACAGGCTCAGTGAGTCCGGTAGGGTCTCTTGGGTTTTTCTTTTCTATTCCTCTGAGCATTGCACGGTCTGATCTTGGGGTGAATATGCTAGGACGCCCCCGCCTGGGAAACTGTCTTGAACGCTTTTTACTTGTGAATAATCGTTCTCAGTGTAGGGTATGGAACTCCAAATTGTCTAGAAAAGGTTTTAGAACCCTTTGATCCTTTGATGTGCCGCAACAATTGCTTCTTAAAACCATTGCTTATTATTATTACTATATCTTTTGGCATTGTGTTAACACGTACCTGAACGCTGTAGACCAGCAAACTTCTGCTGTTATTGCAGTCTGCACAACTGCTTAATCAATTAATTAAGGACTGATGACCCTCTTAAATCCTGTGGAAGCAGTAAGTGGGACTTGGTATTGTCCACATGTTTTTTATTTCTTTTTTGCCCTTATTTTTATTAAATAAATAAAAGCCATTAAAAAAGTCTTGAACATATCTATCATTAACCAAGCTAATCGACAGATTTCGCTGCAAAGTGCAATAAAAGCCATTTTGGGATTTTCATTCATTCCGGCCAGGTAAATTCCTCTGGCACACAACGTTGCCTTTGATTAAGAGTTATATATGAAGTGTACTATATAACCTTTTTTTTTAAGAAGCTCAGAACTTACATGTTTGACAAAATGCTACAGTTGGCCACCACCTTTTACAGCAAAACAAGTTTAATTACACTCACTCACTCAGTCAGTCACTCACTCATCAGCTATACCACTTTATCCTGTATTCAGGGTCACGGGGGGCCTGCAGTCTATCCCAGGAGACTTAGGGCACATGTCAGGGTACACACCCTGGACAGCGTGCCAATCCATCGCAGGGCACACACACACACACACACTATGGGCAATTTAGGAATGCCAATTAGCCTAATCTACATGTCTTTGGACTGTGGGAGGAAACCCACCGAGCACGGGGAGAACATGCAAACTCCATGCACACAGAGACAGGTATGACAGCGCTAACCACTACACCATCATGGCGCCATTTTAAGTACAGATAATGATAAAAAACAATACAAAACGTTTAGTTTATAATACTTTATCAGCCTCCTTGTCTACCAGATTACAGGCCTGTAAATGACTTTTAACGTAAATAATAAGGGAACCTCAGCGTCCGTGACCGGCTGTAAACATCCTTTTCATTAGGTTCAGCGTTCTCCAAAAGTCTACTGAATGCCTTTAATATATTCAGTGCAGCCGTTATGTTGTTCAGTTGATAGTTTTGCTTCACTGGTTATATTTGATGGACCAAAAATTGGTTGTCGGTTCAAAAGAAAACAACAAGAGGAAATGTCTGACACATCCATGGAGCAACATACAGTATGTTTGAGTGAAGGTGAATGTGCTAAAATAAGCTTACATTGTTCCCTTAAAACAAACATATTAGCCAAGATATGATGGGTTTCACAGCAAAATGAGACAAATACGATTTTGGAGCTTTCATGCAATCTTATAATTATTTCACTCAGACACACACACACACACTCTCTCTCTCTCTCTAAAATTAGATTTGTAAAGCGCTTTTAAAAAAAGGTCATTGTTGCAAAACAGCTTTACAGAATCAAATGAAAACAGAAATGTGTAAGAAAGTTTGTATGAATCAAAATGATCAGATTAGCGTGGATGAGCAAGCCGATGGCGACGGTGGAAGAAACCTTGAGAGGAACCAGACTCATCAGGAAACACATCCTCATTGGTCATAATGCATAGCAGGAATTATATACATATGTGTGTGTGTGTGTGTGTGTGTGTGTGTGTGTGTGTGTGTGTGTGTGTGTGTGTGTAAGAGAGAGAGATTGCCAGATTGCATGAAAGTTCAAACATGATCTTTATCTCATTTTGCAGTGAAATCCATCATATCTTGGCTAATATGTTTGTTTTAAAGAGGAAACATGTGAACTTATTTTTGCCTATTCACTTTGACTCACGTTTATGTTACTTACTCTAAGGATGTTGAGGATGTGTCAGACATTTCCTTGTGTTGTTTTCTTTTGAACCCACAACCGGTACTGAACCCTGTGCCATCCAATATAACAGGCAAGTGTGCCAGGGTGAAGGAATTACTTGTGAAACGGTTCTGTGACAACAAGAATGACATTAAAGTAAGTTTAACGTGGAAGCTGTCGCTACTAAAGCACTGCTGCGGTGTTTCAGTATCGTGACCAGACATCAATCTGCGTAAGCATTTAATGTGCTGAGATTAACTGCCCATTAGCTCACAAGTTCCAGTTATCTCATTTAATCTTAACGTTGCTAATTCCTTTCCCAGAATGCCTTGCTAATCTCTTCCTATCTCGCAGGCTTTTCCTTGCCTTTTGGGCAGTAAATTCAGAGACACACCCAGCAACTCTCTGTAAACACTCTGCCCTCTTGGCTAGCCTCCACATAACTGAGGCCTACAACCACACACACACACACACACACACACACACATACAGAGAGAAGGAGATCCAGGTGCTTGTAAGAAGGCTCTCTGGTTGCTCGGTATCTACTTAAATGATCCGGTTTTATTTGATTTGATTTTGTCTGGACTGATTGTGTGTATGTGTGTGTGTGTGTGTGTGTGTGTGTGTGTGTGTGTGTGTGTGTGTGTGTGTGTGTGTGGGAAACGTCTGTAATCTGTTTGCATACCTGCACGTGTTCTGTGCATGTTTTGTTTACATGTGTGTGTGTGTGTGTGTGTGTGTGTGTGTGTGTGTGTGTGTGTGTGCATTCCAGACAGCACACTGGAAGGAAGCTTTGAACATTCTGAAGCTAGTCGTGTCTCGTTCTGCCAGTCTGGTCCTTCCCTCGTCTCCGTCCAGCAGCAGCGTCTCGCATGTGGACGTAAGTCGCGTTTGGGACGCGACATCCAAAGCGCTGCCTGGGAAGACGCTCGATTTCCACTTTGACATCTCAGAGGTGAGTCTCTCTCTCTCTCTCTCTCTCTCTCTCTCTCTCTCTCTCTCTCATTTCTTTTCTCTGATTCTATAACGGTTTAATCTTATTCCTGTTGCTGTCCCACTTCCTCGTGCACGTTCTAAAAACTCTCCGTGAAGTTTCCTCTGGGAAACCAGACCACCCAGTCCTGGCGTACTTGTCCAGTGTTACCACGTTTTCCAAGGCGGGGTCTTGTTTCCATTCCTCTGGCGGTTAGCGGCGCTTGTTCGAGGAAGTGTATTATTCTTTACTTCTGCTTCACACTTTAAGAGAAAGCAGGCAGCGAAGTGTTGTTGAAAGTGTGTGCGTGTGTGTGTGTGTGTGGGGGGGAACCAAACACTGAGCTATTTGTGTGCTGCATGAATTCCAGGAAATGATGTCAGTCCGGTCGCGGTTCCTTACGTCCCGAAGCGAGAGCGAGAGTGCTCGACAGCTTGTTAAAGACTTTAAACGGATCTCACCTCTCTGTCGGAGGCAGACTAGAGACTGTTAAGCCTCATGGAAGCAAGAGAGGCAGGAAGAAAACTAATGCAGAATCCAACAGAGCTGGAGGCAAGCGGGGAAGTCGGTCGAGTTTGATCTGCCTTGGCAGTGAGTGCGATAATCGTTTTCCGAGCCAAGCTACTGAACACACACCTCGGGCAGAACTTGAGGGAAACGATCTCCACCCTGTCAGATGCTGTTTTATTGATTGATGGGTGAATCGAATGAGACAAAAATGGCAAGAAGAAGGGAAACACACTCAGGACTTGACGATAGGAATAATCCTAATGGTTATCTATGTGCAGTGTACAGCTGATTATCACATGCACGAGCGTTATTAACTTTCCATGTACTAAGAAAAAAAGTGCATGTGATAATCCTATTAATATTTGATATTGTAATGTATTGCATTTGTATTGGACGTACAGTGCCAAGTCAAAACTCTGAAGATACATACAGTAGGAGGATTCAAATTTTTCCTTTTCCTTGTTACGGGTTAATAGTTTGTGTCTAAACATCTGTTTGACTTTGTGCGCGTGTGTTTGTTTCAGACCCCACTGATTGGCCGGCGCTATGACGAGCTGCACGGGTCCCCAGGTAGGGACGAGAAGGTCGGAGGAGTGGTGGTCGTGACCCGCAGCACCTCCTCCACCTCGTCCGGCTCCAACAGCACCAACCACGTGCTGGTGCCGGTCAGCTGGAAACGACCCCAGTCATCACAGGTGTGTAAACACCTGCGCGCGCACACACACTGTACAGTATACACCCGTGCGTACAGTATTACACGTGCAGAAATCATGCTTGTCTTGGGTGGGAGAAGGTGGAGGTCATTATCTTGATTACAAAATGTTATAATCTCATAAACATTTCCTGTAATATGACATAATTATTCACAGGCCATTATTAGTTATATTAAGTCGCACTTGACAATAAACATCACATGGCTTTATAATGAATAGTGACAATAGTTGTACCTGTATAACAACGTATTGATAGTTTTCAAGGATAAATATTCAAGGTAAAATGGCATATACAGTCATTTATACAGAATTCTGTAAGGTCTCATAAACAAGAAATCGTTCCCTTATTTTCTTTCTTTCCTTCTTTCTCACCCTGTAGAAGAGAACGCGAGAGAAGCTGGTGAACGTCTTGACACTGTGTGGACAGGAAGTAGGGCTGAGCAAAAACCCTTCGGTCAGTAAAACTGTAAAATAATCCCTGAAAACAAACCTGAAATAAATTAGAATACAGATTAATAATGAAACCTCTCCTTGATGTTCAGGTGATCTTCTCGTCCTGCGGAGAGCTGGACCTGATCGATCACCAGCCCAGTCTGGTGTCTTCAGAGGACGGGACGCGGGATCCAGACAACATGGACGACACGACTTCCGAACAGCAGTTCCGTGTCTTCCGTGACTTTGATTTCTTGGACGTGGAGCTGGAGGATGGAGAGGTATGAGGGCTTCCATTGCAGCTAGATGATCTTCATGCCGTCGGCACTAGGTGGTGGAACCATAACTGTTCCTCAGGTCTTCTGTCGAAAATTCTAGTTATGCAATATTTCCAGAACAAATGGTTGAATATTTGTGGGTTTTATGTTATCATTATTACACCTTGGACAGGGTGCCAATCAATTGCATTGCACACACATAAGGCGGTTTGGGGAATGGCAATCAGCCTAACCTGCATGTCTTTGGACTGCGGGAGGAAACCAGACGAAAGTAAAGTCCGAGTACGAAAGTCTGAGTACCACAGACGAAACCCACCAAGCATGGGGAGAACATGCACTTAGAACCGAGGCAGGAATCGAACCCTAACCATTACGTCACCATCCTGCCTCTGCCCTCATGTATCTACCTTTTCGCCATTGGTCTTGTAGTCCGTCCATCTGAAACACTGTCGTTGTTAATCCATAATCTCAAGAATTTCCGTGGATAGATCCTTTTTCCCTTGAGATTACAGATTGATTCGAATCTAGTCAAGGTGTCTCTTAGGGGATTAAGAAGTGTTATGTAAAATATTAAGAAGAAGATTGGTGTCAGAGGCATTGCTGTTCAACATGCGTGCATGAACAGTTTGATAGCAAAAACGAGACAATTCCAATTTTTTCATTTTGGAAAAAAGATTGTTGTGTTAAAAAGCACAAATACCAAAATATTTTTGTTTACAGTATGATCAGATGACCCCTCCATATCAGAGTATAGCCATGTGCCGTTTAATCGACAGCTTTCCAAACACACCGAATATATCTCATGTCTCTTTTGCACAAATCGTTCGTGCATATGTAAAGTTTTCGAATGTTATTTCCCTGCCGCACCATACTGTACAGTAGTGCTTACGCTACAGCATCCCACATAGCTTTGTTTTGTATATACTGTAACATGGTTTCCTCTCTTTCTGTGTATGTCTGTACTATAAAGGAGCTACAGGTAAGCTCTAGTTGTATTCACTGCAGGGATTGTATGTGTGTTTTATCACGTTTCCTGTAGTATGTGTGCTTGCAGTGTTGTGCATGGTGTTACTCCACTTGTGCATGGATTGATGTGGTTTTTGTTACCTTTTCAATATTGCTCTGCTCAGTTTAACGGGAAAAATAACTCCAGCTGTTTCCTAATCAATAGGAAAGTTATTTGTAGTTTATATATATATATTTTTTGGAAGTTATCGTTTCTCTGAGATGATCTGTGTTTGAGCAAGACCCTAGGGAGACATGAGTGGTTACAATGTTTGGGTTTAATGAGACACAATAGGCGTTCAAGTCAAACCGGGATTTTTGAGAATAAAGGATTAAGCGATGAGAATAACGACTATCTTTGTTCTATAAATGTTTATCCTTTCATTCACAAGAAATTGCACCACAAGTCCCGGTTTGACTTGAACACACCTTGTATATTTCATGCAATTAATATTGACAATTCACACCTGAAATTAATTGTTAGACAGCCTGATCTACGCACATAGTAGTACCGTAAGTAAGTACTCATTTAAAAAAAAAGCATGACCCTGCCTTTTTTGTGTGATTGTGTGCGTAAACATGAGCAATGTATGAAAGTAAAACATGTCAATGGAACTATTGAACATCTTCCCCGATCTTCTCTGTGTGTCTCTGTGCCAGGGGGAAACGGTGGATAGTTTCAACTGGGGGGCACGGAGGCGCTCTATAGACAGTCTGGACCGTGTGGAACAACGTATCCAAGAGGAAGATGAGGGTCATCAGTCAGGCAGCTCACCTAGCCTCAGACCCCTCGTCTGCCGTGACTCAGACGAGTCCTCAGAGGACGATTCTCTCACTGTCAGCCAAATCCTGGCCTCCTCACAGCTTGTGAGTCAAAATCTCACCGCTCTGTTCTGAATTCAGGGCTAGTTTTATTGAGATCAGATAATACACTGGAACCTCGGATTGCGAGTAACGTGGTTTACGACTGTTCCGCAAACCGAGCAAAGATTTTTAATAAATTTTTAATCGGAAACTGAGCAAGTAATAGTTTATGAGCGCCGAGTATCATGTGTCACGCATGCAACTCTTATTTTGACACCAAGCGGCAAGTGATCACAACTGAGCCAATGATTTTTCTCTCTCTTGCGCTGTGGGAATTATGGGTAATCGTCTCCCCTGCTGCATCTTAGTGCTCGTCCCTTATTGGTATAATCAAGATCTCCCTCTCTCTTCTGTGTGTGCGTGTGCATAATTTGACACTGTGCCCCACACACACCGACACACACACACACTTTTCTCATGTGTACTTTGTGTGTGCGTGCGCGCGTAATTTGACACAGACACACACGCAAACACATAGATCTCCCCCGGTGCGTTACACACACGCTTTATTTACACAGAAAACTCAGCTCTGTCGCGATTCTTTTCAAAGGTAAGGTGCTGGTTCATTTGTTATTTTTTATTTTTTACTTTAAAGCAGTGATTCCGTTAGTATGCTCACGCGAGTATCATTAGAGAGATTTCTTTTTTCCCGTTAAAACAGTGTTTGCATTGTGTATGTTAGTTGTGAAACTTAAAAGGCGAGGTGTGGGAGAAGGAGTTTTACTGTTTAAGACGAGGCGAGGGGCTAATTCCACACACACACACACACACACACACACACACACACACACACACACACACACACACACACACACAAATACATGGTGCCTGAGCGCACAAACAGAAACACTTAACTGTCTGGATTTATTTTTTGTCTTTTTTAAATGTTAAGTGCAGGTTAATTTGTTTTATTTTTACTTTATATGTTGTATTAATTATTTTTATGTATTTATTGTTTTGGGCTGTAGAACGAATAATTTGAGTTTTCATTATTTCTTATGGGAAAAGTCTATTTAGTTTACGAGTGTTTTTGGAATACGAGCCCGCTTCCGGAATGAATTATGCTCGTAATCCAAGGTTCCACTGTAGTTGATTGCTGATGGACGTTAAACCTAGAATGAAGTTAATTATTAAAAGATAATAAAGATAATTATTTTAACAATACGGAACAGTAGGATCTGTGTTTAGATGAGAAAGTCCCGTCACTGCATATGCGCCCAGGATGGCCTCGGAATGCAGTTCAAGCGATCTGATCACGGTGTGTTTTGACCCTTTTTACTGTAGTACGTAGTGCTAACAACTTGTGATCATTTGGCAGATGCCCTTGTCCAGAGCGACTGACATTGAGCCTTGTTCAAGGGCCCATCAGTGGCAACTTGGTGGTTCTGGGGTTTGGACCTGGGACCTTCACCTGGGACCAGTAGTCCAATGCCTTGACCATTAAGCTACCCCCGGCCCCTGGTTTTGGATGAAATCCTTTGGAATCCTGTTAGTAAGCTATTCGGTCACCCAAATCTGTCATTGATTCTTCAAGTTTTTGCCACTTGATAGATGAACAAAATCGTTTTAAAATGGATCCCTTTAATGGGGCAGCGATAGGGGGTGAAGATCACTGTCGATCCAACATCTCCAAAATTTCAGTTGGGTTGAGATGTGATGAGGGTCAAGGCCATCGCATACTGTATGATTTAGATCACTTTCATCCTCATCAAAGTCATTTATTAAGCTTTTCTAGACAAGTGACGTATCTCCCTCAAAGATACCATTAACATCAAGATGGGATAAACAAGCTTTAAATTGATTTGAGCTATTTGTTGTAGCTCTGTTGTTTGTATATAAGCAAATTCGCACTTTCCTAAAGCATTTATATATAAGATCCCGTCTCTCTTTTTCCAGAATGTCATGATGTCCCCCATTGAGAAGGTGAACCACATGGACTCACTTCCTTCCCCATTAGAACCTGTTCCAGCCTCCCCCCTCTCTGTGCCCCAGACAGTGCCCGGTCTTCATGCCTCTACACCCCAGGACTCGACCCCACGGGTGAATAAGGCCTTCAAAACAGCTCACTGGGGAGCACAGCTGGGGAGTCACTCCTACATCTGCCGCACCTCCATTCTCAAGTTTTTCACTAACCCCGCTGATTAAAATCACTTTCTGCTTTCTGTTTTGGAAATCATTCCGCTTTTAGCTCTGCACATGGTTGAGGTTTAACGTCTTACAGGCTTCTGGTTAACTGCTGTAAATATTTCATTGATTTATTTATTTATTTTTCAATAACCTGCTTTTCTTTAATGACCAGGGCAGGATTTGGGATTTTTGTACATAGACATAACTGCATGGCAATCAGCTAACAATAGCACTCTTTAGAAGTGCTATGGCTTTACGCTTTCGATCTGGCTGCGTTAACCGGCATTGCTTTGGGTTCGGGTGGCAGGGACTTGTACTTGTTGCCACCATGACAATGTGTACGGCTTCTCGCCGGGGTGGCTGGGCTGGGCTCTGCTCTGCATGCGGATTAAGCTTGAAGCTGCAAAGGACGCGAGCGTATACATTGTCTGTGGCCTATAATATTAGACAAGATCACTGGGTCTTAGTCTTCTGACGATTTTCAAACATTTTCTCAATTCCCCATGGTTTGAGCATTTAAACAAACCCTAAAGAAAAAAGAAACTCAACGAGAAGAAACTTAGTCTAAAAAGGTCAGTGTGTCCAGAATTTATTATTCTATGTTTTTGTTAACATTTAGAAATTTTGCAATGAACACTTTTGTTATAAATATCGGTTGTTTAATTTAAAGATACTTCATATTTATAACTACAGTTAATTGAAAATGAAAAAATCTCTTACTTATTGAGGCTAAATCTCAATAAAGTCGCTACAGATAGCATTAAATAAATAAGCATTATTTTATAAAATATTTTAACTATGTGCCTGGTGGGACAGAGCGTATTCCAGGACTCACATTGTGAAAGAGTCAATCTGGGAACATGATGAATCATTTTCAGACATCAACAATCCACCACATTGCGTGACATAACTGAAGCTAAAGGCGGTCAGACAAAACGTTAGCGGACGCTAAACTGTGTCGTTTATATAGCTACTGCTATTTCACTTGGGCATGCATGGCAGATGCATCATATAATCTAAGACTAATATTAAACAGATCTGGTGGAGATGCAGTAATGGAGATGTTATATTTTATTTAACATTTAGACAGACAGTCAGTTTTCCACCATGTTTTTCAGCGACAAACGTCTTTAATACGAATAAGGAAACAACGTTTTTCATAGCTAATATTCACAGACATTACACCTAACTAAAAACAGATCAAAAGAGCGGCATGCTGAATTGTTTGTAAACTGCTATTGTATAATAAAAACAAAACACTTTGATGTCCTTTGATAGGAAAATAGTCGACTTAGGGATGATGAAAAGCACTTATGAATCACATTAATTTCCTATTACAACATGTTTTATTCTTTAATTATGTGCCAGAGTTAAAAGGGGAATTTTAAAATGCTAATAGAGCTTTCATAATAATACAATATATTAGTTTATATTACTGTACATACAGTACTGTGGCAAAAGTCATGCGCCACCTCTCATTTCTTCATATTTTCTTCCGAAGCGCAGACTTTCTTGTATTTTTAATGTAGTCATGAGGAATAATTTTCCAGGCTTCCTAAAAGCCTTTTTCAGCTCTTATTTTTGGCAAGGTTTTGTTTCTCATGTTCAGTCCAGTTCCTGTACCTGTTTTTTTTAACTCTCCACTCATTCAAGCAAAAAAAAAAAAAAGTATCTAACTTAAGACGATCTGGAAGGTGATTAGTATACTGGTGATGCCGAATGCTGAGTGTTTTTTTTTTCTTTCATTAAATCTACATAATGAAATTTAACTTTAATATGAAGAAATGAGGGGTGGCTCGAGACTTTTGTATAGCACTATAATTCTATATATAGTATTTATGAACATTTTATAACATTAATTGTGATAGTTGTTTTATATCAAAACACCTTTCTTTGATATTTTATTTATAGAATTCTTCATTTTAAATCATATTATTAGTGTAAGATGCGTATAAAAAGATTTAGACTGTGGGTAGAAAAAGATTGTGGGTCCATTGCATCATACAGTACATATACATTACATTAATATTGTAGCAACATGAAGAACCAAATGTGTGACAATAAACATGCCTTGTGTACATTGGGGTACAATTGCATAAAAAATATATATATATTTTTTTGTTTTCGTTTTAGCTGATGTTAATGTTCATAGAGAACAACTAAAAACCCACACGATGATCCACATAAAACTCATGCATGAGTGTTTGCTTGACTGCTTATGCATAATCATTCAGTTACACTACACTGCTAGCACACACTGTTTACTTTTCCGGGTTAATGAGTTTTCAGTGAAAGACATGGTGCATTTTCGCAGCTCTTTATTCCTCACACAGCTTTTCATCACGTTTGATTACCAGGCCGAGCTGTCAGCAGATGATGAGGAGACCAGCCTCCATGAGGATGAGATCTCCCTCTGCATCACCGAGCTTCCCAGTAGCATTGATCGCGCTGACGGTGTGTCTCTGGATGCTCACGGGGAGGAAAAGGAAGACAGGGGGCCCAGCTGTCCACCCAGGTTTGGAAATTTAATGACTTTACAGACAGACATGCAATGTGCGTTCTCTTGTTTTTTAGGATCGTTTGATAATCGGAGGGAAATTCCCGTTTCCTTGCCTTTCAGTCACTTTGGGGATCAGTCCGGTTCTGGGACGATGGCTGAAGACGACTCTCGTTCCTCCTCCTCTCCGCCTCCGTCTCCCTTCTTCTCGGCCATCCTGGCTGCTTTCCAACCAGTGGTGTGTGATGACGCTGAAGAGGCCTGGCGCTGCCATCTTAACCAGCTAGTAGCAGACACTGACGGCTCCTGCGCTGTCTACACCTTCCATGTCTTCTCCTCACTCTTCCAGGTATGACTCGTGCTCTTCACACCGATTTTAGTGTTAATACACATGATTCAGGATGATTCCAAACATGGAAGATTCTCGAAACGCTTTTGGTTACGTTCCAGCTGGAGGATGTCTGTGGCTTATTTGCTAATCTACTGTACAGTAGTTAACGGCGCTGCTTTTCCCAACGCTGACAGGCCTGGATGTGTAATTAATAATTCATTTATTAATAATCTATTCTTTTTTTCTTTTTTTTTTTCTTTTAGAGTATCCAGAACAAGTTCTGTGCCTTGACGTGTGACGCTGCTGGCTTCCTCGGCGATGGACTTCGTGGCATGGGAGGGAAGTTCGTCAGGTCTTCGCAGATGTTAACGTCGTGCTTTAAGTGCCCCACTTTGTTTATAGATGCCGATACAGTGAGTAACACATGTTCCAGCCACACCAGCACCAAACTAACAAATGACTAGGCCAAGTGTGCATGTGTAATATAAAAGATTTGTCAGCAATTAAAGTTTCTTATACAACAGTTAGTTCCGACAGAGCAATCTGATTGGACGAGCAGCATTCCAGGAGTACTGATAATAGACAGTAACATCACGGGGACGTTTAACCATGTGTACGGTATCAGGTCTTATAATAACTGTTTATTACACTAACTGTCGGGTGAAAGTAGGTCGGTACGATCCGCCATACTCAGGAGAGCACAACTACCTACAAAAAAAAAAAAAAAAAAACCCACATTCAAGGACTTTCAACAAGAAAACTGATAACATTTGGTAACGTTACTGTATGCCTATTTAAAAATAAAAAACAACTCCTTAATATCGACTCCTTAATAATTGCTTATAAGTCGTTCCCGAATTGCACATGAACATCCGTATACTTTTATTTATGGCTACAAAACTACAGTAACTACCTCTTAGCAAAAGGCTGAATCTAAAAATCCCCCTCTAACCCCTGTTCAAGGGCACTACTTGGTGTGTGGAACAAGGGATTTTACACCATAGCGCACTAGCTTTGCATTTAACGCTATTTAGGATTTAACTCCAGAAGTTGATATTCTAAAGCGGAATAAGTGGAGATATAAAGAGAAGCTTATAAGATTTACAGGACTGTCCACCACCTCCATGGTTTATTCTCCTCACCTTTTGGCTACATCATATACAGTATAGCAGGAAGAATTTTAAACTATATTTATAACCGCCAGTCGCGGTTAGTTAGTTCCACCAATTGCATATGGCTATGGATATGTTTTGGTGGACCAAAATAACCGGTTAAATAAACAAACAAATCATAATCTGATAGTTTTGAAGGTAAATGGTTTGTTTAAAAGCAATATCACAGCGAGTGCCGTGCTGATATTCCAGCACAACAGCACTCCCTCTCATGTGACATCGCTTAATAACAATAATAATAATAATAACAATAATAATATTGACAAGATTATCAATAATGTAAATGTGGATAAAGTAAAACTTTTATACCTGTTCCAGATCGTCTCCTACGGACTGCTGGAGAAAATGAAGTTCAGTGTGTTGGAGCTCCAGGAATACCTGGACACCTACAACAACAGGAAGGAAGCAGCCATCTCAGTATGTGGAATTTCTTTTGATACCCTAATGCATGATTTCAGTTCTTTTTTTTTTCCAAAAACTCAACATCCGTATTTCTCCTAGTGGCTCCGGAACTGCAAGGCTACTTTTCCGAAAGGATCAGGAGACGGGATTATCACGTACCAGACTTCCGAGGTTGAAGAGAAGGTATATATATTTAGCGATATCTAATTCCTACTCCATATCCATGGCAGTGTGATGTCATTTAGAAATGACAGTATATTAAACGTGGACCTGCGTAAGCCTGCCTGCTGCCCACTGCCCGTGTCGTGACATTGTTTAATCCAGACTTTGATGTTGGTTTTTGACATTGTTTGATGTTATGTACTGTAACATGTGAGTACTATAAATGTGTTATATGTAGCTGTTCAAATGTAATGCACGTTACCTACAGTATGTGTCACCTGTCTGTATATAGACCTGACTCTAGGTTAAATTCAGCTTCCGTTTCAATCTACTGTGTCTCTCACATTTCCTGCCTGTCGGTTGTTCTGCGGTAGCTCTGTGAGTGAAATCGCTGTCTCGTCCTCTGACTCTTAAGCTTTAAGCCTTTAAGTTTCCAGAGCAGCCTTGAAAGTTTGGCATATCATTAAAGGGGGAGTAAGCGATTCTGACGAAACATTAAACTATATTTCAACTCAACAGCCAAACAAATACATCACTGTCTTCAGTTCTCCTAAATGGATCACTAAGGCAGCAGCAATAACAACTAGATTAACTGACTAATACTAATGTAAAACGTCATCAAATGAAAGACAATGAAGCACATAAACACAACATGGAAAATACGTACTGTAGGAGTGAAAGCTTCAAGGATTGTTGCACCAAAATCTAAAGAACTATGTTAATAATTACAATAATAATAATTAATTAAACTTTATACAGTTTATTTATACAGTTCTTCTTCTTCTTTTTTTCAGGTTTACATTTTTACAAGTGTTTTTAATGTATTTCTACCTTACACTTAATTTTATTCTATTTTATTTTTATTGTAACAAAAGATAGATTTTACTGTATATTTTATATTTTTCCATTGTTTGTTTTCCCTGCATATCATACTGTCATACATAGTGACAAATAAAAATTTGAAATTGAAATTCAAAATTGAAAAATAATCCTACAGTGCTAGAAAACTTGTGTTTTTGGCTATTCCTGGTCATTACCCAAATTTTACTATAATAAGTACTATAGTGTACTATAGTAAAGTATAGTACATCCCATAATATACCATAATATTACCATAGTACTTCAGACAGTACCATAGTGGACGCAGTAGTAGGAGTAGTAGGAGGCACGGTTCTCAGTAGGTACCATGGTAGTACTATGCTATGTACAGCACTCCCTCCCAGTGCTTACTGATGAACACCAGGGTAGGTACTGTACTAAAGGTACTGACTTTTTACGCATCCCATGTGTACCACAGTGGCTACCAAAGTTCATGAGGTATCTAATATGGTATGATTGTACTTCCTGTACTATATGACAATATAAGTACTATATAAGAGTTTGTACTATATAAGTATGTACTATATACTTTTATAGTACAAACTCTTATTCAACATACAGTACACTATGGCATTTAATAAATATTACATAAAATGTTACTATTTTATAAAAAATTTATGGTACCACCATGGTACACAAAAACATGCATATCACATTGTTGATAGTATCCTGGTACGTGTTCCATAGTACCATACTACAGTACATAGTAGAGCTATGTCACATACTATAGTTTATTTATGGACCGTGTGCAAATAAGTATAAATAACTGCAAATAAATTGCAGTTGCAAATAAGTTCTGTAAATAATATGTTTTGACTCTCAGAGGTCTCTCCACAATGGATGAACATATAATCTGTTTTTCAAATTCCGGCTAGTTTTTGGCCGTATCTTCTTCTTGACAATTCGTGGAGCACAGGACGTTAGCGTGTGCCAGAATTATTACTGCTTTTACTCCCGCCACACTCATCCAGACATTAAACTTTCCTTTATCATTCCGCTTTCCTGTGCACGAGCACGAACACCCCCTATTGGCATTTGGCCGTATTAGTACAGTATAGTGTGGCACAGTCTGTGCCATTTTGTTTATTTAGCATTTATAAACCCAGGGACTGTGTATGAACACGGAAGTGACAGCTAGCAGACGTTAAGGAGAGTCTTAACGTCTATCCTTAACAAAAAGTACAGTATATTGGCTTGAAATCGCTTACTCCCCTCTTTAAAAGAAAACCCCCCTCTCCTTTCTCAGGTTTGTGAAAAGCTCTGCTGGACAGAAGAGCCGTAGATGGTCATGCTTTAATCAAGTTTGATACCATAAGTGATTAAATGTCACGTCCTTATATTACAGTATATATTTACATGTCTTGCATTTTAATGCATTTCATTAGATAATTATTATTCATTATTTGCTTCTAACATCATTTAAAAACACTTAGAGTAAAGGTAGTCCTCGTAGCGTAATCTCAACCCTGCATACTGTACAGCTCTCACTAAACCTAATGACCAACATGAGCCTACGTCTTGTTACAGCACATATTATATGGTTTTTATATATTTAAATGTAAAAATAATGTACTTTGTCAAAATCTAATTTCATTCAAATGTCAGAGAACATGCAGTACTGTGCAAAAGTCTTTTAGTGCAAACTTTCCTATGGATTTTAATTTTTTTATTTTTTGAGAACTTAATGAGCCAGTACAAAAACATTTTGGATTTTCAAACATCATTATTGTTATCACAATAACATTAAAAGATAAATCGCATACATTCCAATCTGCCTGTTCTCATTTAGGTCACATGACTGCATATCTGAAATGTGCGATCATTAGAAAAAAAAACCATCAGATTAGTGCATTCAGACAGCCTTAACAAAATCAGATTGGTGTCGCATTATGGCAGAAAATCCGAATTGAGTCACTTCAGGCTGGTAATGTGAACGTAACCATGGGAACAGATCAATACTTAGTTCCCTGAACTAAATCACAAATTCCACATACTCTGGTATCTCAGATGGGGAGTATCTGACTCTCTGAGAATTCTCTAGAAAAAGACATTTTAATTCAATTTTACTTCATTTATGTAGCTCAGTTAATATTGAGGATTGTCACAAAGCAGCTTTACAGAAATTCTACTAAATGTAGCTTCATCTCTAAGGGCCCCGTCACACAGCAACGAAGACTATTAAGTCCCAACTCCGTCCTGAAAATATTGAAGAATGTACGTAGTGGGAACAGGGTAAACATGGAACCACATTATCACTGCATCCAATCAGATCGCACCATGTTCTTTACCATGCGGACACATCTGTAGTAAGACTATGAAGTCTGTACTACTGTATGTCAAGCAAGTCCCTAAGAGCTGTGTATGTTGTTAACGGCTCAATGCCATCGTTACTACATCGGTGTTAAGTTCTTCTGGCGTCTTACTTCGACTACGTTCTCATCAAACCACAATAAACAAGAAAAAAAACCTCCCAGAAACTACAAGAGGAAGAAATCTCAAGGTGAATAGAGATAACTTAACATGCACTGTATATAAAGGTTTCTCACCTACCATGCGGAAGGCCCGGGTTCGATTCCCAGCTAATGCCCAATCCGCAGCCACTTGGATGCAGTGCCGGTCCCAAGACGGATAAAATGGAAAGGTCAGCAAGTGCATCCGGTGTAAAAAACCTGTGCCAGATCAGCTGGTCTTCTGTGGCGACCCGTCAATGGGAACAGACGAAAGACTACAGTACCAACAACATGCTATGCAAACATGTAAATAGACCCGCCCATTTTTATAAAGGTCATACAAACTACTTAACACTATGAAGAGCAAAATAAACCGAAATATTGTTTTTTTAATTTTATAAACATGATTACTTTTTATAAACAAAATATAGATATATGCAAATCAAATGGAAAAGCGTCACAATTCGGGTACTCAACTTGACACACCTCTCTGCCTCAACCAATCAGCACAATCCTCAAGGCACTAATGCACATCACGATTTATACTGTACACAAGCCAGGCTGCATGTCAGTCTGTCACTGCCCCGGGTTTACCCATAAACCCCCTCTTTGTGTAATGAATACACGTTAGCACAGAAGTACAGACGAGCTGTAACAGGTCTCGACGTCCCAGCAGAGTCTCTGTGAGAGGGCAGTGCTGCTTCTGTGCTTGGCTTGAAATAAGAGAGCTGCAGATTTGCCTCATATTTCATCTCCGTTTTGCCGTCTGTCAGCCCTGTCCTTGCATGCGTCAATCAAACCGAGCTTCCGCTTAATCCTGCCCTGTCTGGGGGGGGCTGCATGTTGTCTTATTCCTCTGCTAAACCTTCTCTCTCCTCACACCTCTCACCTTTTCCCTTGTCTTCGGCCTGCTTTGTAGCAAATGGAAACTCTTGCAGTAAGTTTCAGAAAACCTTTCTACACCCTGTTCTAAACACTGGATTAGCAACTTTGATTCGTACAAGTTTTTTTATTATAATTATAATTATAGACAAGCTTTTTTTTTCTCTACTAAAAAATAAATATATAAATGAAAACAGCATTTAGTTTTTTGTCTTTACGGTGTTACAAATGAGGAAGCACTGATTTCTTGTTTTATTTGATTTGATTTTCTGTTCTAGCAACTGGAGCTGTGTCAAAGACTGTACAAACTCCACTTTCAACTCCTCCTGCTTTTTCAGTCTTACTGTAAACTGATCGGTGAAGTCTACACTATAAGCTCTATCCCAGAGGTACGACCTTCATGAACAGACGACGTGCACGATTTATATCAGGGCGTGACTCGTGTCTGAAACTTGCATCCCTCAAGACTCCCTGTATTTTTATTTGTCTGGCACGTGTGACCTCACTTGTAGGCTAAGACACAAGTCGGCAGGTTGGCTCAGTGGTTAGCACCGTCGCCTTGCACCTAGGGGTCCTGGGTTTGATTCCCATGTCAGGTCTGCATGGAACTTGCATGTTCTCCCTGTTCCTGGTGGGTTTCCTCCGGGTTATCTCTAACAGTCTAAGAACATGCAGATTGGACTAATTGGTTTCCAAATTTCCCATAGTGTGAGAATGTGAGTTTGAATGTTGACTGGGGGTTTGTACAAATGGGAATAAATACAGTGGTCACCATTGGCCTCCATGGTCCCGAGTGGGACTTCAGAGGTTCCTAGATGGATGGATGGATTTACTCACAACTTTGCCAGACGATTGATAAATTGATAAGACAATTATCTTACAATCATTGATGCCAAAACCTTATTATTATCTTTTTTTAAAGCAATATATTGTTCAGGTTTTATTTAAAGCAATATTGAGGTTTAGATGGACTTCTAAGCTCTTAGTTCCTTTTAAATTCATGTATGCCATGGTTTGGCAACATCCTTATAGAAAGAGAGAAATAAAGATATTATTATCATCATCATCATCATTATTATTTTTATTATTATTATATATTTTTTTCCTTTCTCTCTCTTTCCAGCTGGTAAACATGTCCAACGAACTGAACGATCTAAAGAATAAACTGCGAACAGCAGCGGCTTCCATTACAGGAGAGCAGGCAGCACAAGACACTATAACTTCCACTGATCCCTCCTTCAGCTCGTCTGAAGTGGCAGTGCAGGCCATCCTCGAGAGCCTGAGGAACAACGAGTTCTCCACAGCCATCCTTTGCATACAGGAGTGCAGGTATAACTGACATCTTATCAGACCTTTTCTACTTTAATGACCATGTTTTATGTTTTATATATATAGACAAATGAGAAATTTATTTAGTTCTCGTGTTGTGATTCAGCACACTGGCAACTGACCAGTCCAGTTCATCTGATTCATGAGACTAATTCTTCCTGGGTCCACTTGAAAAGGTGGCCTCTATTACGGTTCATGTTTATATTATAAAGCCAACCAAACTAAATTAATACAGTAAGTCCCCTACATACGAACGCATTTCCATTCCGAGAGCTCGTTCGTAAGTCCAGTTTGTTCGTAAGTCCAACAAACAGGTACTAGGTACTAGGATGCTAACACAATTGGCTGTACAGAGTATAAAACTAACATTGTTCTTTAGAATCCTGCCAATGGTTGAACGATTCATGTTAAAAGAACATGCAATGTGTGGGATCTTTTCACTTTGCTCCATTCTCTCAATTATTTTCACTTTTGTCTCCATTGTCTCCATTCTTCTTAGCAGTACCAGCTTCATTGTCACTGCGTTTATGCTTGCTTTCAGACATCCACGCACATGACAATTTATGCTGGACGTGTCATCTAACTCCTGCGATTGAACATGAGCGAATGCTTGTTTGTATCTTCAAAAGTTCATAACTTGAATGTTAATATGTAGGGGACTTGTAATAGTAGGCATAAGAGCAACTCTGTTGTACTGTTCTGATTATTTTGTCGTTTGCACTTGGTGGATTGCAAACCAACTAGGTGCATACTGGAGAATGTGGATATGTAAGTGTACAGTGGAATCTCGGATTGCGAGTAAAGTGGTTTACCGAGCAAAGATTTGTAATAATTTTTTATTCGGAAACCGAGGAAGTATTGGTTTACGAGCGCCGAGTATCATGTATCACACATGCGACTCTTATTTTGACACCGAGCGTCACTCTCTCACCTCCCCCCCCTCCCTCCCCCCACGGCTTCGCAAACACACAGAAACTCTGCTCGTGCGCGCGCAATTTGACGCCGACACACACGCACAGACGCTCTCTCGCCTTTTCTCCCCCTCTCCGGCTTCACAAACACACAGAAACTCTGCTCTGTCGCGATTCTTTTCAAAGGTAAGGTTTTTTTTTTTTGTAAAGCAGTGATTCCCTTAGTAGGCGCTCACGCGAGGTCAGAGAGATTTATTTTTTTTCCTGTTAAAACGGTGTTTCCGTGTTTGTGTGTGTCCGTTTGTTGTGAAACTTAAGTGATTCCTTTAGTATGCGCTCGTGCCAGTCTCACTTTTTTCCGTTAAAACGGTGTTTCCGCTGTGTTTATGTGCTTGTTGTGAAACTTAAAAAGTGAGTCTGTTAATATACGCTCATGCCAGTCTCAGAGAGATTTCTTTTTTTCCTGTTAAAACGGTGTTTCCATTGTGTGTGTGTGTTTGTTGTGAATCCTCAGGAGGAGGGTTACTGTGTAAAACAAGGCGAGGGAAGGGGCTAATTCCACACACACACACAAACACACACACACACACACACACACACACACACTGCGCGCACCAACGTAAACACTTATCTGTCAGGATTTATTTGTACTTTTTTAAAGGTAAAGTGCAGATTAATTTTTTTATTTCGTTTTATTTTCATTTTATAGATTGTATTAATTATTTTTATGTATTTATTTTTTGGGGCTGTGGAACGAATAATTAGACTTTTCATTATTTCTTATGGGAAATGATGATTTGGTTTACGAGCCCACTTCCGGAACGAATTATGCTCGTAATCCAAGGTTCCACTGTACTTAGGTATGGAACGATATTACTAGCATGAAAGCTCGGCAGCTGGAAGCAATTGGACCTACTGTAATGTGAAGACCTCCTTAAATAAACGTCTTTCAAGCATGCGTCGGATTAGTAAAACTTTCTATGAGAGTAGGTTTGAGTGGCCGTTCATTTTACAAGAGTTTATTCTTAAACATTAAATGTAATATCAATTATGAATCCTCTGTGCCTTGCAGGAGGCTGTGGCCGAGCGACATCTTCGGCAGCAGCTCGGAGAATGAGACCCAGACTCTCCTAAACATCTACTTCCGGCACCAGACGCTCGGTCAGACAGGCACGTTCGCGCTGGTGGGCTGTAAGCAAGACTTGACCGAAGCCTGCTCACGTCTCACCGAGCTTAACCGCGAAATCAGGGACATGATCCGGCGGGCACAAGGCTACAGCGCCATCACGACCTTCCTGCCCGACTCCAGTGTCAGCGGGATCAGCCTTTGAGGTGCTGCTTTTCCACTGGAGAACCTCAGACGCTGCTGAATTTACTGTCGTCTGTCGACGTGGGACTGGATATGCGTGACAATCTGTTTTAGGCTTAGTTTAAAAAGAAAAAAAAACTAAACAAAAAAAGCAATTCCACGGCCCTGAGTGTTGCACTAAAACTAGTACAGATGATATGACAGGGTCATGTTTTTCTATCACTGGCGAAACCAAAGCTTCTTGAATTGCCAGGCTCACGTCTACCATTGTAAAGGTTAAGGGGAAATGTGCAATGCTTTAAAAAAAGACTTACTGTATCCTTGAAAGAATGTTTTTTTTTTTATTGTTGTTATTTTTATTATTATTATTATTTACTGTATTCAGGCTACTTGAATACTGTAGCAGCTGGAATGATGTATTTTTTTCCTCATGATCAATCACCTCAGTATAATGGCTACACACACATACACACACTACTTATATACCAACTCAGAGCTATTTTGCTGCAGTGCTACTGTCGTAATGACCTTAGAAAAGCCATCCACTACTTAATGAAGATCCATTTACTTTCTACTGTTGCATATAGGAGATGTATTTATATTCCCCGTACATCCACATGCTTTGGATGGTATAGTTTTATAGAAGGAAACATGGCCAAGCATGCACACGTACAGTATGTACCATAAGAAGAGAATAAAGCTATTTATGAACATAAGAAGCTATTTTAAATCAAAGTTGCGTTTGTACATAACAGAACGTATGAGTGAAGCGTGCTCAGAACCTTTTCCCTCTCCTTTTCTTTTTCCCTGCGTTGTGTTTTGTTCCTCTTATTGACTCTGCAGACCTGTGTGCCTTGAAAGGAATAACGCAGACACATGCTATGCTTTAAGAGATGTGTTTAACTTGTAAATACTCGTTATGTTGTGTTCTTTAAAACTCTGTCGCAGAATAAACGTGATGAATAACGTGCTAATGCACCATATCCTCCTGTGGTCGTTATTCCGTGCTTAAAATCAATGAGTGCGTTAATGTAAACTTGTTACAGTCCAGACCACTTTCCAAGCCGTGCTGTTAAACAAAAATACTGCACACATTCTGAACATTAATAAACATTTTCTAGCTAGTTAGATATTATTGTGAAGGAAAAAGTGGTGCACAATTCACTCTCACTCATCGTGTACAGGGTCATGGGCGGCCTGGAGCCCATTCAAGAAATATAGGGCACGAGACAAGGTGCCAATCCATTGCACAGTGCGCACACACACAATACAGTATGGGATTACCAATTAGCTTAACCTGCGTGTCTTTGGACTGTGAGGAAACCAGAGTACCCAGAGGAAACCCACCAAGCCCTGGGAGAACATCGAACCCTTGACGCTGGAGATGCAAGGCAACAGTGCAAACCACTACACGACGGTGCTGCCCCGGCATGCAGTTCTAAAGTTACAAGTCAAAAGGACGATTTGCAATCATGCTATCTGTTTTCCATGAGCTAGGCCTGCTTTGAAGCTGTGATTGTGAAAAACTTGTGTCTTTTTGGCTGGAATATGAAAAAGTAAAAAGTAATTAAAAGGTGTTCGAGTATACTGTAGTGTTAGTATCAGCTCTAGACTAATAACTACTATTTTTAGTTACTAATAATTCATTTTTAAATGTGTAATTAATGTTTATTGCTGCAAATATTACTTAATTGGATACTGATTAGGCAGCATGGTGGTTAGCACTGTCGCCTTTGCACCTCCAGTGTCCGGGTTCGATTTCTGTCTCTGTGTGCATGGAGTTTGCATGTTCTCCCCGTGCTTGGTGGGTTTCCTCCAGGTACTCCGGTTTCCTCCCACAGTCCAAAGACATGTACAGTAGGTTGCGTTAATTGGCATCCCCAAATTGGCCGTAGTGTGTGTGTGTATGTGTTAGTGCCCTGTGATAGATTGGCGCCCTGTCCAGAGTGTACCCTTCCTTGTGCCCTAAGCCTCCTGAGATAGACTCCAGGCTCCCTGTGACCCTGAATACAGGATAAAGCGGTACAGAAGATGAGGGAGTGAGTGAATGAATACTGATTATTAAAATTACTAGTAGGTGCGTAATAAAACTGTTATTATAATTTTAAAAGTTACTATAATATATGTATCTTGCATGTTTGCCAGCTATAGTAAAAAATTTTTTTTAATAATAAAGACAGACAATAAGAGAGAGATCTGAATGCTATCTGATATATATGAAGAGAATTTTGGGCAACACAGTAGTGGTTAGTACTGTTGCCTCGCACCTACAGGGTTGAGGTTCGATTCCCACCTCAAGTCTGTGTGCATGGAATCTGCATGTTCTCTCTATGCTTGGTGGGTTTTCTCCAGGTAGCCTGGAAAAAAAAAACTTCAGGTAGCCCACGAACCCTGTACACCGGTTCTGTTAGTCTTTCTCAGCGGATCATCCATTCCAGCACAGGTTTTACACAGGATGCCCCTCCTGACACAACCCTCCTTTTAATCGCAAAACCCGGATTTAATCCGGCACTGCATCCTGTGACTGGGATTTTAGGCATTTGTTGGGAATCATACCTGGGTCTTCAGAATGGCAGGAAAGAAACCTACCACTGAGTCATCAATGCCCATCCACAGGATAAGGAGTATAGAAGATGAATGAGTGAATGAAGAGAATATAATATAAAGTGCATTGACGCCCTCTAGTGTGCACAATATAATTTCTAGACTATTTTTTTCTTAAATAGCTAAAACATATTAACATATCACTATCTTTTTTAATATGTATACTTTTTAAGATGTATACTATATATAATTTAATGGTAAGTACATTGTACATAGAATTTCATTTAACTTTTCTATCTTTAGGACTAGGAGCTATGGTTGAAGCTGATTGGTCGGGAGTACCTGTATTCCCGCCTTCTAACCCTAATACTCATATTTGATTGGGTGTTCACACTAGTCTTCCACACCGCGGAAAAATGGGCTTATTTGTATAGGATACAATTATTTCTAAGTGCCCTAGGTAGTGTGCACTATGTTGCATTCCAATGGCTTGTATAGAGCCTCTACGTCGGGAGCGTGTGGTTAATTGGAATAGAACCAGTAGTGTTTGGCAAATCAGTGGACACAACCCGAGGCGGCAAGTTTTAATGTGTAATAACAAGTAGGAAACGGGATTAATAGCTAATAGCTAAGTTGACGCTAGACACGAGTTTTCGACTCGGTTATAAAACGACACCGATATGTTTGGCTGACGGTAAATATCGTGTTTTTATTACGTTTGCGTTTTAATTCGTTTAAGTGGCATTTCCGGGTTAATAGATTAATAGGTGAAGAGAGGAGTTAGCCTGCTAGCTAGCAGGTTTCTCTGAGGTACTTGAAGCTCGGGTTTCCTGTCAGGATTTAAATTAAATGTCATTTATGTTGTGTTTTATTTGCCTGTAAGTATTTGTAATAAAGTTTGGAAATGCAGTTTGCTAAGGTAGCTTGTTAGGACAAGATATCCATTTTGTGGTCTCCGGTTTGTTTTGGTTGTTAAAGTCTCTGAGGTAAAACAGAAAAGTTATAAAATAAATAAAATACCCAGCTAAGGGTAGTTCAAAGAGTGTTCAAGTCAAACCGGGACATTTTTATTGTGCAGAATATCACAGCACACTTATGAAAGTACAAACTGCCTTTCTATAATCCTCTGCTACACTATTGCACTTCTCCCAGTTTTTCGGTAGTGCTCAAGGTAGACCACTTTCTCATGACCGACTACCTGTCTGATTCATGTCTGAAATGCTGGCCTCCCAGGAACTCCTTTAACTATGAACCCAGTCATTACATGGAAAGTAGCCGAAATTCTGTATGCACAGTTCACATAGACAGACACGTCTCTCCCGCAAGTTTTCGACAAATTATCCATTGATTTTTAGGAATCCGGTGTTCCTGACGGGAATGACTGCAGTGGGCTCTGAGACACCTCGTTAGTCGGGTCATTTTGCCATTCATGGACGTACTTGCTGCTTTAAAACGTTTGCACAGTTCACATGTTTCACTGCGGCTCAGAGTCTCCACAGCGCACTATGCTAGAAGTCTAATATAAATGTCGTGTCATTCCTGAGAAATTTCATCAAGTCCCGGTTTGATTTGAACGCCACTTGTATAATGACATCATTTAGTTTTGAGTGAAATTCACCTCACGTTTAGGTCTGTGGCGATGTCTTTGTGTTGTATTGTTTGTTCATTAATTTATTTCAGTTTTCTTCAAGGCCCGGGCCAACTACATCTTACACGCCACACTAACGGGCAAAAGTGAAAATGTTCGATGACTTCTTCCATCACATTGAAACAGGTACTTTTTTATAATTTGTAGGTCTTTAACAGTACAGTGGCATACCTCGGCATATGAATTTGATTCGATCCAGATGCGAGTTTTTAAGGTGAAATTTTGTATTGCGAAACCGCCCGACAAAAGGTTATAAAGTATACTATGACATTAAAAAAAAAAAAATTATTAAAACCCGATGTGTGCACATTATCAGAGGATGGCATTTATAAATTACTGATAAGTGAGGTTTAGTGTCAATTAATTTTTTATATATTTTACTTAATTTACATGTTTTTTCTGAGTGTTTGTATATGCAAAAATGTGATTATAGTGTTATAAATTGGTAATTTTGGGTATAAATAAAATGTCTGGGTGTCTTGAATGGATTATCTACAATAATCCAGATTATATTTCCTATGGGAAAATTTTAATCGTTATTTTCATTTGACTCCGGAACGGATTAAATTAGTATCGCGAGACACCTCTTAATCTCTGCATCTTAATCTCGTTTTTCCTTCCCGTTTTTTGAGTTTATTGCCAGTTTAAATATGTTATGTAGGCTGATTGGCATTTCCAAATTGCTCATAGTGTGTGTGTGTGTGTGTGTGTGTGTGTGTGTGTGTGTGTGTGTGTGTGTGTGTGTGTGAGTGAGTGTCTGTGTGTGTCTGTGTGTGTGTCTGTGTGTGTGTCTGTGTGTGTGTCTGTGTGTGTGTGCGCGCTTGTGCCCTATGATGGTTTGGAACCCGATCTATGGTGTGTGTGTCCCGAAGATGAAGGGCCTGGATAGATGATGGTTGGATGGATGAAGTGTGTAGATTGTGCCCTCAGGTGTTCAAGCAGTGCAATTACAATAGATGCTAATAATGATTATAATAATAATGTTAGGTTGCTTATGTTCGAGGTGCCATCTTGTCACTGCAGATCGTTACACCCCTAATCCATACCCTTTGTGCTCAAAATATTTTCGCTGTTATGTTTGTTTCATTAAAGAACTTGGGCCACTCAACCCGGACTGGTTTGAGGTGTTATCCTTGAGAGCTATTGAAGCTGGACGTAATAACTCCAGCATTGTCGAAAATGAAACCTCAGCACATAAAGACGAAGGCGCTTTCAGAGCTCCGGCTAAGGCTCCGGTCTTGGACAGTCAGATGTGTTCAACACCCAGGATATTTCGGCGTGGACAGCAACATTCTCCTGCGTCATGTCTCGAAGATTCTCTCGATTCAGGTAAGGTAACTTTTTTTTTCTTCTCTTGTCTGCTTATAAATTTACTGTCCATTTTATTAGAAACATCTGCACATTTGTGCATGGATTTAATCAGCCAGATGTGTTCTCCAGGTCAAGAGCTTCAGTTAATTTTCACATCAGACAGAGTGGAGAAAGATGATTGTTACTGCCAGATGTTCTTGTTTGAGTATTTTTAGGATATACTGATTATTTTGGGATGTATTTCACAGCAGTCTCTGTTGGGTTTACACAGAGGAGAGTGAAAAAACAATCTTACTGGCAGTTCTGTGGGTGAAATGCTGAATAAGTTGGAATTTTTTAAATTTATCTTTTTATTTTTTGGTCAAACTCTGTTTTAGATTTTTTTTTTCATTAAGATTAAGCGCTACTTTTAAAATTTTAGGAAACTTTTGTAATCAGCAGCAAGCCGGTATAATCTACATTCTTGATTTCAATTAATTAAATCCCAGGAAAAATTCCTTTATTCACAGGGATGCAGAACCTGTTTCCTGTTCCACCAGGTGGAGAATCCAGCCCTTGCCTGTTTGACTTAGCTAAGGACAGGTAACTTGTACTTGCTTTAAAATAATAAGTATACTTCTAACAAAAAAAATTATAAACATACTGGTTTTTATTTGTAAGGTGTTGGCCAGCCTTTGGCTTTGACTCGTGGTGTTTTCTTTTTACTTTACACAAAATATTTCAGATTTTTTTTGTCTTTGTGGTGTCCAGGCTCCTGATTTGTCTACTCCTGTGTTTCAGTGTCACATTTGAGAAATATATACACAAGGTCTTTTCCTTTTTGTTTCTGTAGCGAGCAGTTTAAAAAAGACTGGGGATCCCTGAAGACAAGTGAGTGCTTGGGTAAGAAACAAAGCTATTGTTTAGAAATGTCTACTTTGTGAATACCTTGTGAGTCAGGATTTTCTCCATGGGAAGTGAGATTATCATGATCATGATTCTCTCCTGCATAATTTATTGCCTTCGTTTTTAATTCTAATTTATTTGGTAACTTTTTGTAAACATTGTAAATTTTTTAGTTGAGACCAGATATTTACATACACTTCAGGGGGAAAATAAAATAAAACTTTTTTTTTTCTTTACTGTCAAACATTAAATCAGAGTAAACTTTTTCTGTTTTAGATCAATAAATATTAACATATTTTTTGAGTGTAACTTATTTTCAAGAGTGTACCTTATTTTCTTTTAATAATAATAATTATTATTGTCTTTGGCAAGTTGCTGTGGTACAAGTGCAATAATAAACTGTGCTATTATAAAAAAAATATTATTATATTATTATTATATTATTATATTATAAACTCATGCCCTGTTACACCTCCTCAGCATGCGTTATTTTCGTATAACTTTCTTTTTGCATATACACAGTCTGAACTCTTTCATTCTGTACACATTTAAGTATGCTTTTTGTCTTTGATATGTACTTGTTTGTTTGTTATTGTAGATCTTCTTGACACACCAACAGGTTTAAAAGTAAGACACATTCTATGGTGTTATCTATCCATCTATTTATAATCAGAATGTTTTTGATATTCTTTTTATTTATTTATTTTTTTCCTTTAACAGACCCAGGCTTCGTCTGCACAGCGCATCTGCGAGAGCCTTGGCGCTCAGTTAAATCCCGATCTGTCATGGAGCAGCTCCTTTAACACACCGTCAGCACTCAGCCCCACCGTTATTTTGTGTATGTTTGGACTGAAGGCGCTGTCGTTTGTCAAGAGACTAGAAAAGGAAAGAAATGTATATAAACCGTATTGTATTTCTGTCTCGACAGCCAAAAGAGAAGACCAGTCTCCACCAGTAAGTTTTCTCAGAGACAAAGAAGTGATTGTAAGTGGAAAATTAAACTCTATTTTAGTCTGGAATTAATCGTTTAACTTATTGTAGTGGGACATTCAACTCTCATCATATTTTGCAGTGAACACAGGCTTACAGTGTGTGATTTTTATTTATTAAAAAAAAAATTTTTTTTTTCATATTGCTTCCCTCTCTCTCCCTTTTTTTAAAATACAGATTGTTCGAAAGTTATTTCCATCACTCTCAAAAGGCACAGGCGCATCCAGTGTGCAACAGAACGGTTAGTCTTTTGTATATACACCATCAGTCAAAAGTTTGTACACCCCTTCTAACTCCATGGTCTTTCCTGATTTTTATTTCATTCTACACTGTAAAACAATACAGAAGGCGTTTATCCAAAATACACAATAATCTCCTTTCAACAGTTGATATTGAACTGTATCTGCTACTCATGCCGTGTAAAGCCTTCATAATGGCTCTAATCTGAGGTGCTGTTTTGTTAATTGGTGATTTCTGAACTTCTCCTCTGCAGCAGAGGTACGTTTGGTCTTGCTTTCCTGGGAAGGTCTTCATTAGAGACAGTTTCATCATGGTGCTTGATGGGTTTTGTAAATGCACTTAAAAATACTGGTAGTCCCCGACTTACAAGTTACGAATTTCTGCAGGTACGAACGGGCCGCGGTTCTACGAACATTCGTAAATGCGAATCAATCGCAGAAGTAGCTCACGTATAGTGTATAAAAAAATGGCCACTGCAGTGCACCAGATACCAACATTTATAATTATATACAATATTTTCAGTGTGTAAATGAATGTATAAAATGTCTAAAGTCCGGTATATTGTGTTTGGGGGTGCGAGAGAAATGAGTCGCCTCACCAGTTTCAATGAATCAGCCCAGGAACACGAAGATGGAAAATGTCTGTTCTGTAAAGCTGTCTTGATGGTGAATAATCCTATTTCTGGAAAAAGAAATCCTCAACAAAACATAGTTCACAGTCCAATACAGTGAAAAACGGCTCCGAGACAACATGGTTACATTGTTACATTTCACTGTGAGATTCATTTCCTTAGGTACAATTAGGGTTTTGGCCACATGTTGGCAGTGTGGGGAGAGGAGATAGAGATTTAGTCAAGTGGATTGGTATGCTTTTCATTGTATATTCATGTCAAAGGTGTATAAGACTCACTTTGTCAGACTTACGAACGTGCTCCCAGAACGGAACTGTTCCAGAACAGCTGACTGTTGTTGTTGTTTCTTAATTGCATAATACAATATGTATTATTTTATAGTTTTGAAATCTCCAGTATTGTTTTAGAATGTAGAAAATATCACTAAACAAAAAAAAAAAAAACATTAAATAAGAAGGGGTGTCCAAACTTTTGCCTGGTACTGTACAGTATTTATCCATGTACTTGTGTGTTCTGAGGAACTCATTTTAAGTCTAAAATTACAACATTTCCTGTCTGAACCCACCCCCCACAGACACTGTACAAGATGAGAGTTTCCAGGCAGACGAACAAAAATCTGATTTGTCCTTTGATAATAAAGATGGTGTTTGGAAGCAGACGGTGCCGGATGCGATAACGGACGGCACAGTGCGCAACACGGTGGAGAGCGTCCTTCATGGCACCGAGGACGTGCTGTCGTTCTTCTTCATGAACAGCGGCTCGGACCTGCGGAGGGTTAAAGCCCAGGAACGAAAAAAGAGAGCGAACGGTGTTTGTAAAGACGTAAAGTCCCACGAGAATCCCGTCACAGTAGATCACACTACAGATTGTACACCAGCATCGAAGAAGGGCACCAGCAGTGCGATTTTAAAGTCGCCTTTATTTCCAAGCCAGCTTAACGATAAGGATTTCACACAGTGGACTCCGCTCAGTTTATCTGACGTCCAAGACCCCAAGACGAACCGAGTGTGCGTTTCTGAAATACAGAGTAAACTCTCCGGTCCTCAGGGAGACTCCTCAGCCGAAAGTGATGCCTGTAATAAACACATCGCACAGAGGTCCTCTCTTGATCAGTGTCTTGAGGAGTCTCAGGGACGAAGTTCTTTCCTGGAGGCGTCTCGGGTTCTCACCTTCTCAAGGAAAACAAGGAAGTTTGTGTATCGAGTACAAAATGCAGAAAGTGAAAGAATAAACTGCATCACTGGTGGGTTTTCTTCTTCCTTATTCCCTTACATGTTCTTATCTGTTATACAGTTAAACCTCGTCTATCAAAGTAAGAAATAAATAATGGAAATTCAGATGATTTGTTCCACCACGCAGAAATATTCATATAAAAATTATTGATACAAAATATGAAGTAAAAAAAAAAAAATTAAACTGCTCTTTACCTTTGAAAAGAATCGTCGCTGGTGTGAGGGAGACGAGAGAGGGGCGGAGGGGGGTGTTATTGTGTAGGACGACTTTCTCTCACACACACACACTACAATAAAAACAGCTAAAACAAATAAAGAATGCTTTACGTGCGCGCACACACATGGTCACAGTGTTCTAGTAAACAGTACACGGATGTTAACTAAACGAGTGACGCACGCACACTGAAACCGAGCATGGAAGACGATTACCCATAATCCCGCAGCTTGAGAGAGAGAGAGAGAAGATCCATCGGCTCAGTCGTGATCATGTGACATTCTGCAGACAAAGCGGGTTTCAGGACCTTGCTCGTTTATTGAGTTAAAAAGTTTTGCTCGTTTTGCAAAACCCTTGGAGACCAAGTTACTCGCTATCCAAGGTTTCACTGTGTCCTGTACTGTATATACTGTATACTTTTTTTTTTTTTTAATATAGAGTGGTTAATTTGTTCACCCATTTGTCGTCTCTATAGATAACGTTGCTGGAAAACCCACCCCGCACTCTTCTCAGTGTCACTCCGAGGAAGCCACCGACACCGGAGATCGTTCAGTCCAGCCATCAGAAACCACTATTAATCAGGATCATTCTGCAAGTCTTAGCACAGACCATGACCTCGATATGACGCAGCTTTGCCAAGCGTTCGCAGAGGATTTCACTCAGGAACAGAACATGTCAAAACATCCACACGAAATTAGACAGAGCAGCCGTGTCTTAATGCCAGTTTGCACAATTATAGAATTAAGCAAAACGCAGCCAAAAACTGAGCCTGCAATACAGAGTGAAGGTCATGTCGACCACCCGGTAGACGAAAGCATCAGTTTAACAAATCTAGCCTCGATCCAGAGTGCGGTGTGTGACAGCGGCTGTCCTACGGGTTTCAGCATGGAAACACAGTCATGCGCCAGAACCGAACATCTCAATTCTGGCTTTAAAACGGCAAGTAATAAGCCGATCGTAGTAGCACCCGAAGCTTTAGAGAAAGCCAAAGCGGCGTTAGACGAATCCGTAGAGCACACGACGCACACAGGAGCGACCACAGCCGGTACGATGCGGTGCAATTCTGACAAACCTGTTCTATCGAAAACCGACGGAGAGAAATCGCTTTTAGAAAGCCATCACCACGGACGTGATGCTGGAAGAGAAACCGTCGTAACATCTGAGGCAGCTGCAGACGACGTTCTTGGCACGTTCGCCTGGCAGACGAACGAATCTGGCTTCAAGACGGCATCTAACAAAAGTATAACCGTCTCGTCTGCGAATCTCGAGAAAGCTAGAGACTTTTTCACCCAGTTAGATGAAGCCGAGTTTGATTCGCGTCTGTCATATAACTGTCACACGAAAAAGAGTTGGAAATTGTCGCAGCATTCCACCGGTCATGAAGAAGATAAGGGTTCGTCGTCTTTGACAGCGTCGCAAAGGGCAGATGTGACCGAGCTGTGCAGTATGTTAGAAGAGGCAGGAAGCCAGTACGAGTTTACGCAGTTTAATCACATGAAGATTAGCTCAAAATGTCCTGAGAGCGCACAGCTCGAGAGAGAGTGGGATCCCGAGATACTCAATGGTATCGATTTTGATGACAGTTTTAACGGCGATCTAGCAGAGAAGCAGGTGATGAAAAGGCATCCTGCCAAGCCAGATGGGCATGCGTCAGTCTTAAACGGTCTGGCGAGTTTTCAGGGTATGAATGTTAAAAAGCTGTCAGAGATAGCCCATGACGACAGCTTGCAGAGGAAGACTTTTCGGAAATGTCTGAGCAAGGCGAAAAGCCTTTTTGCAGACATCGAAGACGGTGAAGGAAACGTCGGTCTCGAGAGCGATACCGCTAAACGAAAGGAAAATCAGTCAGTTGACCACCAGGACAAGTCTTTCAGGATGACCGTGGAATCTGATCTTGAGCTCAGTACTAGGTTAAATCTGGTGTGTAATGCAAAAGCAAACTCAGTGATGAAAGAAGCTGACACCACGAGTGACCAAGCGAATCTGGAAACACTTCAAGGAGATTTAATCCCGAGCAATGCGGTCAGTTTTGGGTTCACTACTGCTGGAGGGAAGGAGGTCAGAATCTCTGAAAAAGCTCTTGAAAAGGCAAAGAAGCTTCTAAATGAAGCTGCAAATGAAAAAGAAGCGGAAAAAAACGTCGCCTCTCGGACTCCAGTACGTAGTCCGTTTCACGTGTCGGCAGAAGTGCTTCACGATTCAAAGATGTCTGATGGATCCTTACCAAAAGGTGGGAAAGAAAACGTCCCAGACGTAAAACAGGCAGCATATCCGACTCCTCGATCCGTCGAAAGTAACGGGTTTCAAACGGCCAGCGGCAAAACGGTGTCGGTCTCGGTAAACGCAATCCAGAAATCAAAAGCCATTTTCGACGATATTCAAGACGCCGCGAGATACGCAGATGCAACGGACCCCAAGGAAGGGCGTGCCAGACTGGATCTTGGAGGAGACGTGGGTCAGCACGCGTTTGTCAACGGGTTTAAGACAGCGAGCGGTAAAGGGGTGGGCTTTTCCGAAAAAGCCTTCATGAAAGCCAAGAAGTTTTTTGAAAGTTGCGATCCTGATTGCGTGGATATTCTTCGGGTAAAAGGAGACGGCGAGGGTATGATGGATGACCGCAGCTTTGAGGTGGGTGTGGGAAACGTGCTGCCTGGAACGGACCGTCTGAATAGAGAGGCATTCAAGAGAGACTCCACAGATCGGAACGAGGACATCGAAATGAAATCCGCCAAGACCTCCAGCGAGACTCTTCAACCACCATCTGCATGGGGTTTCAGTACGGTGGGCGGTGCCGCGGTGTCCGTTTCAGGCCGAGCGCCACACACAGCTAAGGCAATGCTGGATGATTCAAACGCTACTCCATCTGGTGAAAAGAGATTGCGACTGTCAGAAGGGAAAAATGTTTCTGAAGAAAAGACAGATATTTCAGGAGAAACCTGCGGTTTTAGTACTGCGAGCCGGAGAAAAGTTGCCATTTCTGAGAAAGCCCTCCAGAAAGCGAAGAGTCTTTTTACTGACTGTGAGGCGGATGGATTAGGACCTGATCCTGGTCATCTGTCAGCTGCCAAGACGTCGGCAGCAGGTCCTGAGAATACGAGAACGCCTTTTAGCGTTGCCAGTAACAAACACGTTGCCGTGTCGGAAAAGGAGGTGACGAGCAAAGGTGAAGATTGGCTTGACAAATCAAGACAAAATTCAAGTGAATCTTGTCGTGTCCCAGCTGATGCTGAAAAATCTGAAGCGAGATATAAAAACATGATAAATAAAGACTTGGGATTAGGAAATCCCGGTTTCAGCACAGCCAGCGGAAAAGGCGTTTGTGTGTCGAAGTCAGCCCTCAAGGTAGCTTTCGAGATGTTCAGCGATTGTAATGCGCAACCGGTTACTAATGATCAGGATCAAATAATCACAGACGGAGCAAATCTTAACAAAACACCAGTCGTGCCAAAGACCACAGACGCAAGTCCGTCCCTCCCATCGCAGGTCACGCGTGATAATTCTCCTCTGCTCGGCCGACATTCTTTAAATCTTGACGGATGCACTGTAACCCAGCAACGGTATTTTGAGCAAGAAGCGATGGCTTGCACTAAGGCACTTTTAGAGGATGATCTCAATGAGAACGGTTTAAGTGGCACAGACGCCGTCATGAAACAGAGTCCCACTGTAACTCAGGAGACATGTTCAGAGGCGAAGACGGGAATGCGAAAACGGACCTCAGATGGGAAGTCTTTGACGGGTAAGACCTTTTACAGCCAGAGTAGACAGGATAGGCGGGATTTGATGTTTATGTTGATGTTACACACTGTTTTATTTTTGTTAAGGTCAACCCCCTTTGAAAAGAAGACTCGTGTCAGAGTTTGAACAGATCTCCGAGGACAGAACTGCGAGTGCGCCGGTGAAATGCAGCCCCAATGGTAGGTGTTGTGGAATGAGCATAACTTGTATTATTATTTTTATTATTAGTGGTGCTTGTGATGTAAGGCATCAATTATATTATCTTGCAGGCTTATTTTATTTATTTATTTTTATTCAAAGAGGTGTCAAATTGTGTTAATGGGGTGCTATGACTTTTTTTTTTTAAGGGAGGGGAGGACGTAAAGTCCCATATACTTATCACTGAGCCCAACTTTGACGGGTTCTAGCGCAGAGCAAGAATTTTCATAGAAAGAGGGTGTAAGTTGTACCCCTGGGGTGCAAGAGGTGCCTAAATTTGCCCCATTGATGTATAATGGTGAAGGTTCTCCCCATTGAAACAGGAGTTGCATCACAGTTGCATTCCCTGCTTTGGTAACTTTCATAGGAACTTTTAACTACCCAACCTAACTGTGGATCCCGTCGTCGTAGAGACCTGGGGGCTGAGCTCATTTTACTCACGCAACAAATCAGTCTCTCAGGATCATTGTGAATTGCCACACCCTAGCAACCATTTTAGAGAACCCTAGCAACTGATCCTGTAGACTGTGATTATTTAAGGCCCCGAGTTTTGCCCCGACAAACCAGATTACTTGATTCATTTTCATAAAACGACAGTTTAAATAGTTTTATGGTTTTATACAGGTCTTCTGTAACAACTTGTTCATAATGACTCAAATTTAGCAAAAGTGAAACATTATGTAAGACCAATTAATTAAAATGAAAAGATCTGTTGCTATTTAATGGATAACAGATGTTGATATTGTGTAATTTAGGTTTTCTATAAAGAGACAGTTATTTAAAAACTAGACGTGCCCTTGACTTCATTTGCATGAAATTTAATTGCACACTCATAAGCGTGTTTTTCAACGCCATCTGTTGCACTTTGAAATTAACTAAAATTTTTACTTGCTGTCAGAATGAAGGTAAAAGATCACGTTTATTAAGTAGATTTCAATTGGACACTCATTAGCGCATATTGAATGTATTAAATCTGTATTGAATCTGTTAAATTTTGAGATTAACTAAAGATTTTTTTCAAGGTTGAATATTTTTATGATATAAGGGTGTTTTACATTTACATTTCAAATTAGCATATGTTCTCATCGCTCTGATCGACTGCGATGAAACAAAGCCTATATGTTACCTCGAGCTCGGCCAAAAACACCTGTGAAAAACCTATTTAAATTCGTTTTGTAGTTTTGACAGACAGACAGACAGACAGACAGAAATTCCAAAAACCATCTTGATGTGTTCTATGACCCAAGTGAACACTTATTTTTTCGCAAATATCTACAGACACGCTAACTTTACAGTTTTGTTTATAGATGTACAGTAGGAACCAGTGTCGGTTCTTTATATCTGTAATTTTCTGTCATGAGGAAAACATGGTGATAGTAGCGGTTCAAATAAAACAAACCACCGTAGTTATGTAAAGCAATGCCATGCACAAATGTAGTGAAGTAGAAAGTACTGATATGTCTTTGTAAATGTTACCAAGTAACAATTTCACAGGTAAAGTACAGATACATAAAAACTGTACCTAGTTACCTTCTACCCCTGGAACTATACTGTATAAGCTAAATTTGTTGAACATTTGTCTCCAACAGTTAAATAGTCATTCATTCATCTATACCGCTTAATCCTGTATTCAGGGTCACGGGGGGGCCTGGGGTATTTAAAAAAAGTAATCATATTTATGCCTAATTTTCCACATTATTTGTACTAGTAGGAAATAATAATATCACAACTGCACCTTTTAATAGTATGTGTCATTGTACTGTAATGGAAAATTCCAATCATCTGGTGGGGTGCATTAGTCTACATACAGATCTGGCTATTAAGAATGCACGTTTCTTGAAAAGGGATCTGGCGCGCTTTCGCAGCAGCTCGCAGGAAGCTGTGAAAATGCCGTTCATTACCTGTAGGGGGCAGTCATGTTTCAATCTGAAGTATTGTGTGTCTACTGAAGCCAAACATGCGTTCTCTCTAACCCTAACCTATGCGCCCATTGATGACAAGCGACAGAGCTCATAAAAGTGTCGAGCTCAAACTTTAAATACTGATATGTATTTATTCTTCACTTTATTCTCAATGATGATTCTTCTTTGACTGTGCTTTCTCCATTCAGTATTATTATCATTAGTAGTAGTAGTGAAAATTACCGCTGATTAACTATCTCTGCAGTCGTTATAACAGCGGATTAATTTCACTTGGGCTATTTCTAACAGGCAATCTATTAAATAATAATACAGTGGAACCTCGGATTGCGAGTAATGTGGTTTACGAGTGTTCCGCAAACCGAGCAAAGATTTTTAATTATTTTTTATTCGGAAACCGAGCAAGTATTAGTTTACGAGCGCTGAGTATCATGCTTCACACATGCGACTCTTATTTTGACACCGAGCGTCACTCTCTCACTCGTCACTCTTATAGATTGTATTAATTATTTTTATGTATTTATTTTTTGGGGCTGTGGAACAAATAATTTGAGTTTTCATTATTTCTTATGGGGAATGATGATTTGGTTTACGAGTGTTTTTGGAATACGACCCCACTTCCGGAATGAATTATGCTCGTAATCCAAGGTTCCACTGTAAATAGATAAAATAACCCAGCAGTTTTAAGAGTGTAACATAAAAAATATTCCATTTAAAATAGCATAGGTGAAATCATAGATTGTGTAAAAACTATACAACAAAGCAAATAACACAAAGTAAATAAATTCTCTACTATTTACTGAATAAAAAAATTTACTGAATTTTACGGGGTTGTCACTGAACGATTTACCCTGACAAAGAGCAATATAGTAATAGTGCCAGCTGGCACACATTAAAAAATAATTCGCCATCTATTTCGAGTCTAAATATTTTTTTCTAAACTTGTGCTACTGTTGTTTACTTACAATATTTGTTAATTCATTTTTTTTATTTAAATGAGGCTTGGGCTCCGAGATGCCTATTTCCTACTGTACATAGTCTAATCAGAGCTCTACCGCCCGTTCGAGTGTAATTCATATATTATGTTTATAATAATGAAATGAGATGCCCTAAATCGTGCTTTAAATTTAATCTACAATTCATTTCAAACTCGCGGCTCGCAGTTTCACTTTACAAAGGGCAGTGTTTTGATCAAAAGGTGATAAACGCATTTATCGATTAAAATGCAGACATACTGTATTGATGGATGGATGTTGTTGATAAATATTTAAAATGATAATTAAATAAATAGCTGTCCATCTTTTTTGTGTTTATTATACACTTCTGCACCACTTCATATAATAAATAGTTTTAAATGGTAGTAAAGGTACCATTTGGTCGAACTGAATCTCTCTGAGTAAGTAAGCATAATAATAAATAATGAATCATTATAGTGTCACCCCATGGGTGAACATGACCAAATTACTGCATAAACACTAACACGAGGATTTAATAATTTAATTAAACACGAATATCCTTAATGTGTTAAAATGTTGGATTTTTATTTAAAAGCCCAATATATATTTATATATATATATATATATATATATATATATATATATATATATATATATATATATATATATATATATATACATATATGTGTGTGTGTGTGTGTGTGTGTGTGTGAAATGTGTGGCATTTTAATTCAAATCCCACATTTTAATGTGCGTCTCAAGGTGCATGGGCGTCAACTCGCACATTCTGTAATATTGCATCGTCATTCATATTGCCGCTGTTGTCGCAACAAAACGACAGCGGCCAAAATAAATCAGTTGCATTTCAAGGCAATTCGTGAAATGACCGCCAGGTGGCGCAAAGTGACATTTTCCGTCATCTCGGTTTTTAAAAAGTAATTAAGTCATAAAGTCAAAACAATATGCTGTATCGAAGAAATACTACAGTAATGGTAATTTCCACATCTGTATATTTTATAGAACAAGCATGAAAAATCTGAATCAGAGCAATTGATATTTGCTGTACAATAGTGTAATGAGTAAAAAAAAAAACATTGAAGTTGAACATTAAAACAAGTACACTACACTGTAAACCGTAATGCTCAAAGTAATTAAACACATTGAGTACTGTTAACCTAAATAATTGAATGAGTAATAATTTTGAGTACGTAAGTAACAATAACTTAAGTCAAACTTCCACCAGTGGAAACTCTATAGAGCACTTGTGGCGCAGTGGTTATGTGTCTCGCCTGCCATGCGGAAAATCCCGGTTCGATTCCCGTGTTGGATAATTTGCAATATTTTTTTTTTATTTGTTCAACAAACTCAAAAATTGATAGTTCTGTCTACTTAAAATTGGAAACATCATTAATTAAAAAAAAATATGTAACTGATTACCTCAAATATTTGGCGTTTTGCCAACTTAATCGGGTTTACAGTGTAGGGTTTTGGGTCATCTTAAATGTTGTGTTCTTTAAATTTGTAGTAGATAATACCGAAATAAATTAAACTGACTATAAAAAAATTAAATGACTATAAAATTAAAGCATTGTCAGGACGTGCTACTGCGTAAGCAGATGTCGTCATTCAGCCGCGCTTGTGTTTTTGCGGTAGTGTGGGAATGAAATGCAGAACGATGTTATGATCATAATTTTCTTTAATAAATAATGACCCCCGTTGCGCTGTACCACCGCTGGCAAAATAAAATACAATCACAGGACTAAAATTATAGTAATACATATAGCCGTTTCTTATTTGCATCAAATTTAAGCAAAGTAAATGTATATTTGTGTCACGGCATGCGTCTGTGATGGGCGTGCGCCCAAATCAATATCACTCCTCACTCAATCCGAAGCTCACTAGGTAGGCGGCCTAGGTACACACTGCAGGTATGCGAAGAAGCGGGGCCGCCTAACTAGGCACAACTGGTGAGCTATCGGTGCTAATGATCCCGAGCTTCTCTCCGCGCTATCAAACACAGTGGGGAGTGTCTGTTGGGGGAAACTGGACTTTAAAAACATCTCGCTGATTACTTACAATGTAACTGATTACCTCAAATATTTGGAGTTTTGCCAACTTAATTGGGTTTACAGTGTAGCAGTCAAAAAATACTCTAAAAATGCTGTGTTGGTGTATGTGCACGGAGAGTTTGTGTATATGTGCGCGCGTCTCATAGGCGTGTGTGCGCGCATTTCATATGTAGTTGTGTGAGCAGTTAGTAGTATATACTATATATATATATATACTGCATATACTACTGTATAGATGTGTGATATATGTGATAGATGTTTCATATATGTGTATGCAAGTGTTTCACGTGTGTGTGCATGAGTGAAGTTTGATTTAAGCCCTATACGGCGCCTCATATCATCATTATGAACATAATATGAAGCACATATACGCAGATTCATCATTTTCCTAGAACCGCATGCCTCCAAGTGTTTCATTCGTCCAATTAATCTAATCTGCCTCTCACATATACACTTGACTTCATGATTTACAGGAAGTCTGAAAGACAGAAGAGTCTTCAAATACAACCTGAAGCCCAATATCACATGCCCGTCCAGGTACACAAAGCAGCGTAGACCTGATTTATTCTTTTTTTTTTTTTTTCAGAAAATAAACTATTAAAGAAAAGTAACTAGAATTAAGATGAAAAGTTTTTTGATTTACAGGAATGTTGTGGACCCAACACCAGCGAACCCCAGCCACCTAAAAAGCAGACCGTCGGACCTCAAGGCTTCAGTGTTCATTCCCCCATTTCGAAATAACCCTAAGGCTGAGACACCAAAGAGCTGTTTTCCCGTACCTACGGCTCAAGTCCCAAGCATGTTTGTTCCACCCATTAGAAAGAAAAGAGCATCAGATAGTGTTTCTGTGACCGATTCATCACAAATCTCTGGCGATTCCGCAGCCATCACGAGCAGGATTCACTCAGCCGGGAAACATGAGGACCAGGAACCGACCACAGACACTGTGAGAGAGGAGACGCTGGAGAATCACACCACTGTAACCCCTGAAAGCAACGGTGGGCAAGTTTATATAACAGTCCTGGGTTTAATAATGTAAGGCTGTACGAGTGTTTTTTGCTTCGTGTTCAATTTGTATTTACCGGTTTTGACCTCCAGCAATTATGAAGAGAAGATAAAAAAAGCTTGAACAATTATTGCATGCATTGTGTAAGTGACCTGAACCAAATCTATTAATTTAACATATAAATCACTTTTTTTTTTTTTAAGAAAATACACTAATACCAGGGTGAGTCAAAAATGATCCGCACTCTGGTTACGAGTAGTCTCTGACTTATGAACATTCGGTTTATGAATTTCCGCAGATAGAAACGGACGGTTCAATATCAGAAATAGATCATGTGTATTGTATTAAAAAATTAATTAATTAAAAGAACTCTGCAGTGCACCAGATACCAATATTTACAATATTTTCAGTGGGTAAGTGAATGTATAAAATGTCTAAAGTCCGGTATATTGTACGTGTGTGCGTGTTTGTACAATATGGATCAGACTTTTAAATAGCTATTAAAATGCTCGGTCTTGTTCCTGCCTGCAAAGATTTTTTCGTTTGCACTGGTGGTACCCTATCGTGATATTTTGTTCTCATCTTGTTTGTTAAAGTCATTTTGCAGCAGTCCTTGGAGTTAGCAAAAGATATGCAGAACATGAGAATCAGAAAAAAGACCCGCCAAAGAGTTCGACCCCTGCCTGGCACTTTTTACCTGGCGAAAACATCCGGGGTGAGCAGAGTTTCCCTCAAGGAGGCTGTAGGATACAAGTGTCCTGAGCTACACACAGAAAAACAGGTGATTTTATTTATTTATGTCTTGTCTTGTCTTGCAGTATTTTACTTTGTGATGAGTTTCTGTTTTAAAGTTTAACCGAGCGTTTTTTTTCTCTCTCTCTCTTTTTTTTTTTTTTTAGCTCTATCAGCATGGTGTATCCTTCAAAGTGTCCCAGGTCACCAGCGAGAACGCAGAGTCGTTCCGATTCAGCTGTGATGAGTTTTTCAAACGCGAGGTTCTCAGAGAGAACGGAGGGGTCCAGCTGGCTGATGGTGGGTGGCTGATTCCAGATAGCAGGGGAATGCTGGGTAAAGAGGAGTTCTACAGGTGAGTGCATGTGGAAAGTCTGGTTCATATTTTTACTCGCTTATCTGAGTTACAGAGCTGAAACAGGTTATTTTTATTATTTTTTTTTTTTTGTCAGAGCCTTGTGTGACACTCCTGGGGTCGATCCCAAGCTGATAAGTGAAGCTTGGGTGTATAACCACTATCGGTGGGTCGTGTGGAAACGAGCGTCCATGGAAAGAGCCTTCCCGGGAGTGATGGGCAGTCGGTGTCTCACTCCAGAGCAGGTGCTCCTTCAGCTGAAACTCAGGTATTGAGCACACTCTGCATTTATACACTGCACAAGTATATTGTTGGTTTATTATTATTGTTTTTGGCTGAATAAAGATTATGTCTCGCATACACCTACCAGCTAGTTTTTTGATGGACTTCAACAGCTATTTTTGAAAGAAAAGGGGTGGACAAGTGGACATTTATTTGTTAGCTCACCAGGAAGGTAACAGAAATTAATTTATTGCTTGCCTAAAAATAATATCTAAAGTAAAAAGCCGCGCACAGCTAAAAAAAAAAAAACTTAAAATCACTCATTATTAGCCAATTTAATAGTAAAGTTATTACAGTGTCTGTGCTGCACTCAACCCCAGTTATCTGATTGTAGCCGGTCTTAGTATATAAATAATAGCACCCCAAACAGCCCCGTTTGCCATAATGTTCTAACACAGCATGGAGATAATAAGCCTGTACTTATATTCTGACAAAATAAAACATCGTCCAGTATCCATGACACTACATTCACTATGTCATATACCTGGGACATGGAATACAACAATCTTTTCCGTCACTGTTACAGTCATTACAGAGGAAGCATTTCTGCATGGAGGTTAATTAGAACAGGACCATAGCATTCTGTATCTTCAACTGTAATAAAAAAAAAAAAAATGAATAAATAAAAAAGGTGGGTGCCACTTTTTTGGGATTATTTGGCATTACGGTATATCACATTACTAATCTTTAGATTGTTACACCATGTGCATGAGAATGTATTCTGTATGAAATACATAAGAGCTCTACGGTTTCCGTATTCTTATAACAGGATTTCAGAATCAGTACATCCTTAATGAAAAGTTTTCTTCCATTTTAATGTTTCTTTTTTCATTTTGTGATTCCAGATTTCAAGTGATCGATTTCAACACTTGCATGCAAATCTTTTGATCTGAAAGTTAATAAGATAATAGCGTTAATATCACGTTTTACTGAAAACCGCAAGAAGATTCAATTCAATCTTATTTGTATAGCGCTTTTAACAATTGATATTGTCGCAAAGCAGCTTTACACAATCAAAGGGATTATTGAGATTTGTATGAAATGTGAATGTGTATGAATCTAAATGATAAGATTGTCCCTGATGAGCAAGCCGAGTATATTTCAGACCTGTGGGAAAGACTACAAGAGTGTGAAATCCTGAACTGGGTTTTTAACGCACAGATCATCACTATCATCCCACTATCGGGGACAGGGGCAAGGAAAAACTCCCTGAAATGGCAATAGGAATAAACCATGAGAGGAACCGGACTCATTTGGGTGATAACTTGTTCAGCTTGTTCTTTTTGTTTGCAGGTACGATGTCGAGGTGGACCACAGTCGAAGATCAGCCCTGAAGAAGATCATGGAGAGAGACGACACCCCAGCCAAGACCATGGTGCTCTGCGTGTGTGGAATTGCCGCACGTGACGATACTCCAGTAAGGACAGAGAGGGCTGCGGACGCCGCAGACATGAAGTCAGAGTCTCCTGCTGCCATCCTGTGGCTTACCGACGGCTGGTATCCCGTCAAAGCGCTGCTGGACCCTCCTCTGACCGCCATGCTGCGAAAGGGTCGTCTCAGAGTGGGCACGAAACTTCTGATCCATGGTGCCGAGTTGATCGGCTCTCAGGATGCTTGTCCTCCTTTAGAGGCTCCCGATTCACTCATGCTTAAGGTGAGGAAACATTTCAGTCAGAATGAAATACGGCTGTGCGTGTTATGAAGAACATGCCACGTGAAGATGTGCGAGTCCCAAAAAAAAGTGCTTCATGTTCAGCCGTAATGATTTCTGGAAAATTAGACTTATGAAATGTATGAAAATAGGGAGGCAAACCATTGGAGTCATGCTGGAACATGCTAATCATTTCAGCATCATGTTAGCAACATTCTAATGATGATGCTAGCAACATACTATTATAGATTACATAATGATAGCAACATACTAATCAGCTTAACCTGATTAGCATGTTGCTAATATGATTAGCATGCCGATAAAATGACGTTAAGAGCAAAATGCTAATATAGTTAGCATAATGTTAGCGACATGATAATATTGTTAGCATCGTGCTAGCAACATGCTAATATTGTGAGCATAATGCTAGCAACATGCTAACAGCATACAGTACTAATGATGTTGCTAGGGGGCGTGGCAAGTTACATTGTATGTTAATCGCCCCCTGCTGGGGCAGTTTACCACTCACCCCTTAGAATAGTCACGCCCCCATTCCCGAATAAGACGAACTACTGTATATGACAACTGTTTCATGGGTCTACGACGAACGGAACGGGATTAGTCATGCACCAAATTCCCCATTATAATTCAGTGGGGAAAAATTGGGTATCTGTTGTGGCCCGGGGGTAAAACTAATACCCTTGTGCGGGGTATGATGTGACGCGGCCTTCAAATGTGGTAAATTTGAGATTTCTTCGAAATTCTCGGTCTGTGCTACAATCCATCAAAGTTGGTCTCAATGTTAAGTCTATGGGACTTTTTGGGAGGTTAATTGCCCCCTGCGGGCAAACGGTACAGGACTAGTTACGCGCCAAACTTTTGTACGGAAGATAATAATAAGATAATAATAGTAGTGCTTCGAAAGCACCACTAATAAATAAAACTTCTGCTGATTGTTAAGAGGTACAAGTGATCACTTTTCTGTTTGTCATGGATTCCTGTCTATACAGTGTGTGGTAGAAGTAATGTGTTGGGCAAAAAAAAAAAAAAAAAAGTTTTGTATTACTATTTGAATGTCTCTTTATTTATTTATTTATTTGAAGATTTCGGCCAACAGTACCAGACGAGCCCGCTGGGACACCAAGCTTGGCTTCTATAAAGACCCTCGACCCTTCCCACTTGTACTTTCCTCACTCTTTGCTACCGGAGGAGCGGCGAGCTGTGTGGACATCGTCGTGTTGCGGAGCTACCCAACACAGGTGTGTGTTTTCTCAGGTTCCGTTCTGCAATTGGCTGTTCAGTTTCACAATGTCTCATCATTCGTTGATGTAGTCTTTCTCACAGGTCTGAAATATACTTACAGTAGTAGTCCTGTCAGCACAAAAATGGTCTACAACAAATTAGGTATCGCTATATCTTATCAGAAGGTCCCTAGTGAATAATAATTATATATATATATATATATATATACACTTACTGGATATATATATATATACTTACTGGATATATATATATGGACTTACTTCTGTATAAACATCTTTTGTTTTGTTTTTAAAATTGTACATTGACCAGTGCTGTGTTGCAGTCACGGCTCCGCGCTGCTTGAGTTTTAATGGTTAATCTTACTGTTTTTTTTTTTTTTTTTTAATTTTTTTTAAACAAGACTCCTGTTCACTGTGTGAAACTATGTTTCTCTGCAGAGCACGTTTGACCGCCAGTACGCCCTTCTTATTCTTTTTATACGCCCTTCTTATTCATCCGCAGTACACCGCTCCTGTCAGAATCGGACAGTATATTCTATGTGTGGGGAAAGACCGTCTCCTTGTAGCTTTTCATTGAGGTTTAATTTGTAAAATGTTGACGTTTATAACTATTCAGGAGGTCCCTGGTGAATAAGATTGAAATGCAATCCAGAAATTATGAAACCCAGGCTCGTCAGACATGAATTTCGGCTTGCCTAAAATTGGATCATTGTGCTCTTTTGATTATGATAATTAATTTTGTCCTGTTGAACAGTGGATGGAGAAAAAGCCAGGGTCTGTGTTTGTGTTTCGCAACGAGCGAGCCGAAGACAGAGAGGCGGCACGCTATAACAGCACCAAACAAAAGACTATGGAGCTCCTGTTCTCCAAAATACAAGCACAGATTGAGAAAGAAGAAGAAGGTATGATGTAAAATTGGAAAAAGAAAAAAAAATAACAGTTATTCTTGTCTTTGTATGTCGCCGGATCAGACCGGAGTGTTTGCTGCTGAAATTGTGCAATGATTTGTATTCCAAGAAACAATTATTTTGGTGGCTGGTTAAATAATTTTTATTTTGTACATATGAAGCTATTGAACTATATAAAACATACACTAATACTCCCTTTGTGTGAATTTGTCATTTACATGTGAAGTGATTTCTTTAGGTTCAGGCCTTAAGGTGCTCTACAGACGGTGATCATAAGAGTGAACGATTTTTTAAGTTATATTTATGATAATATTTGGATTTACAGAAAAGAAGAACGGCAAGAGAAGCAGAACAATTAGTCTGAATGAGATTAAAAGCCTGCAGGAAGGGGAGGAGCTTCATGAAGCACTCGAGAGCGATCCAGCATTTGTGGAGGTGAAGCACTTGATCACATTTAACTGTCCTATTCAAAATATTAAAAATAAAATTTAAAATTTCTATAAGTTTACTTTTGAAGTTGTGAAATATTATCATTCCTCTGTAATCCTACAGGTTGTGTAGGAACCTATTCACATATTGAGAGCACAGTACTGTATCTTGTATCTTGTGTGGTGAGATCAAATTATTCGCTAAGTTTCTTGGAATAAAAATAATATTGAATCGGGCTACAGTAGTCCCCGAGTTCCGTTGCTGGAGCATGTTCGTAACTCGGATTTGTTTTTAAGTCCGACTTGGTGAGTCTTTTATACGCCTTTGATGCGAATATACAATGTAAAGCATACCTAAATCTCTGTCTCCTTTCCCCACACTGCCATCATGTGGCCACATACTGTACTCGCGCCTAAGGAAATAAATTTCACACAAATGTAACAGTGTTGTCTCTTCGCCTTTAAATCATGAGGAGAATCCCGGACGCCATTTTGTATCAGAGCTGTTTTCCACTGTATTGACCTGTGAAGCCTGTTTAGTTGAGGATTTTCCGGAGTTAGGATTATTCACCATCAGGACAGCTTTACAGGACCCACATTTTCTATCATCGTGCTCTCGGACTGATTCACCAAAACCGGTGAGGCCGAGTCATTTCTCCCACACGCGCACACATGAAATGTGTCTATTTCTTTATACAATACACGTGAGCTACTTCCGTGATTGAGCCAGAGGTAGAACCGTTCGTGTGTGTAAATTTGTCACTTAAATCTTTGCAAGTTGGGGACTAGCTGTATTTTAAAAATAAATAAAAAATTCATGTTGCTTTCAGAATCAAAATTGAATCGGCACCTACTGTAGGTATCGTGATAATATCGTATCAGGAGGTCCCTGGTGAATAAACCACATGTTTTGTAAAGAGCTTCTTCAACTTTTATTTGTTGTACTCTATGTGCACAGGCGCATCTAAGCACACAGCAGGTGAAGGCTGTGAGCAGCTACAGACGAGAGTTAACCGAAAGGAAGAGGGCGGAGCTACAGGACCGGGTGCACAAGGCTGTACAGGAGGCCGAGGGGGGCTGCGCTCCGCGAGACGTTACTCCTGTCTGGAAACTCTCCATCGCCGACTCTAACGATTTGCACAGAAGCCGCGGTGAGCGAGCATCCTGTGCTCCGATGCTACATATTATCGATTACAGACAAAATTTAAACCGACTTTAAAGTCACACTTTTTCTAATGCATGGCTGTCCAAATAAAAATTTTAAAAGAGCCTCCTCAGAGAAGAAAGTCTGATTTCTGTAGCAGCTGAAACTCTGTAAACCCGAGAGCTGAGAACTCGGGAACATGCCTTTTAATCATGGGTGCAAACTGTATGTTTTGGGATGTAACTTGTGTTTGTTTGGGTTTCAAGGTTCAAACAAGCTAGGGGGAAGGAGTATTGGGCTAGCATAAATATTTGAACCAGACACCAATGCATGTACACTTTTTCTAAGGTCTGCTTGTAATTATATGCTTAAGTTTTTTTTTTTTTTTTTCTGTATGTTACTCTCTAATATGCGACCTATATATTTATTTATTTATTTTAGTATACACACTGAATATCTGGAGACCTTCTGTGGAGTTGCGCTCCCTGTTGAGAGAGGGCTGCAGGTACAAGGCTTATCATCTGGCCACATCGGAGAGCAAGAAACGCTCAGACATTTCCAACATCCAGTTTACAGCCACCAAGAAAACACAGTTTCAGGACATTGAGGTAAAACTGTGGAGGTTTTATTTATTTATTTATTTATACGTATGTGTGTGTATGCGTGTATATATGTGTGTGTGTGTGTGTGTGTGTATGTATGTATGTATGTATGTATATATGTATATATATATATATATATATATATATATATATATATATATATATATATATACATACACACACACACGTACTTGGATTACGAGTAACTTGGTCTGCGAGCATTTTGAAAGACGAACAACATTTTTAAATAAATTTTAACGTAAACAAACGAGGGCTTGATATACAAGTAGTACGCATGTGCTTTGTCTGCCAAGCGTCACGTGATCACGACTGAGCCAATAGTTCTTCTCTCTCTCTCTCTCTCTCTCTCTCTCTCTCTCTCTCTCTCGTGCTGCTGGAAACACTGCTCTGTCTGGATTCTTTTTAAAGGTAAAGTGCAGGTTAATTTGATTTATAATGTACAATATAAGGTTTAACCGTGTGTGTGTGTGTATGTGTGTGTGTATGTGTGTGTGTATGTGTGTGTGTATGTGTGTGTGTATGTGTGTGTGTATGTGTGTGTGTATGTGTGTGTGTGTGTGTATGTGTGTGTGTGTGTGTGTGTGTATGTGTGTGTGTATGTGTGTGTGTATGTGTGTGTGTATGTGTGTGTGTATGTGTGTGTGTATGTGTGTGTGTGTGTGTGTGTAAAATTTACACTACCGCTCAAACGTTTGGAATCACTTGCAAATGTTTTTGTTTAGTGATTTATTTTCTACATTCTACAACACCGGAGATTTCAAAACTATGAAAGAACACATATACAAATGCGATAATTAAGTAACAACTACAACAGTCAGTTATTATTTTAAGACACGGTCAGCCTTTCTGGAACAGTTCTTGCAAGAACAGTATTGTCAAGCACCATGGTGAGATTGGCTCTCATGAAGACCTTCCCAGGAAAGCGAGACCAAAACTTACCACTGCTGCAAAGGAGAAGTTCGTTTAGAGTCACCAGCCTCAGAAATCACCAATTAACCTCAAACAGCACCTCAGATTCGAGCCGTTATGAAGGCTTTACAGAGCCGAAGTAGCAGATATATATCTCAATATCAACTGTTCAGAGGAGATTATTGCATATTTTGGATGACCGTATTGTTTTACAGAGTAGAAAGAAATCAAACATGCAACCAAATATAATACATTGTATTATCTTATTAAAGTGTCACATTTTTATGTTCTTCATGGAAACAGCTACAGTATAAGACTAACTCCTGTGAAACAGGTTTGCCCAGAATGGTTAAATCTACATTTTCCTGCAAGACAGTCAGTGAAATTCAGAGATCTCAAGAGCCCTGGATTCAGCTCTCCATGTGGAGAAGTCGACATTGTGGGATACGTTATCTCCATACTGGAAAAACAAGGTTTGTTGTAATTCCCTTTATTAAGGTGTGTAGATTAACGTGGTGGTCATTTTAACAGCACCTTGTCATTATCACTGAAAAAAAAAAAGTAAAAAAAAAAAAAAAAGCATTAAACTTAGTTTTTACAAATCTTGTTAAAATTTTAGATCAATTGAGCGAGAATTGGATGTTAGTTGTTGGACTACAAAATGATGTCAGATTTTTTGGGACACCCTGTGTAAAGTCGTAACAGAGCGGCGAGGTCTAGTCACCAGTAACACGCTAGTGTGTAGAGGAGGATTCACTTTTGTTAATGAACATGAAAGGGGAACAAAGGACCTTGACCAGTCTGCACTTTCAGATGAATTGCTCTAAAGTCAAAGTGAACTTTATTGTCAATACCATGTAAACAAAATTTACACAGCGGATCGAAATTTCGTTCTTCAGACTCCAGATGTGCAAAAAAAAAGTGTTTAGACATACAACAAGCAACATGCTAATGCAAATAACTCACATACACGTACAGACACAACAAGTAACAGGAGTGCACACAGGTTATAACAATGTAGATTTACGTAGTTAAGTAGTTTAGGCTGATGTGGATAAAATCACAGAAATTGCTTTCCTGTGTAATCTGTAACACAGGTTTATTTCCAGCTGTATGAGAATGAAGTGACTTATTTATTTCCCTCTGATTATGTATCCATTTGCAGGTCCGTCCCCTGTGCTATATATTGTAGATGAAAAATTTGATTTCATCTCCGTGAGGGTCTGCAGCAGCCTGGCCGTTCTCGCTCTGGAGGACGTGGTAAAGCCATTAGCTCTCCTGGCTGTGAGCAATCTGCAGCTCCGACAGCAGTCTGGCCCGGTCCCCGGCCTTTATGCTGGAGAACAAGCATTATTCTCGACAAACCCTAAAGAAGCACACTTACTGGAAGATGTTTCTCGACTGAAGACGTTTGTTGAGGTAACCAGGGTTTCTCGGTCAGATTAATACACATTTTGAGAACCTCTTTTGAACTAACAGGTCTCTTCTTCTTCTTTTTTTTTTTCCTTTGTTTGATTGTACTTAAAACTTTAGTAATTAAATGAAGTCTTTTCCATTAAAAAAAAAACAAACATTTTGTGTAAGCAAGTTTTACAGTTTCCTGTGACTGAGTCAGTCTGTATATTTCTTTATTGGCTTGTTTTTATACTCAAGAGGAAAACCTTTTCGCCTGCAGATTTATGTGCAATTGATTGCTTTCCATACAGGGTTATGAGCATTTCTTCATAGCTGCAGAAGAGAAGCTCTCCAACCTGATTCCAACCGGTTTCTTGAACTCTTGCGAGTCCCCGAGAACTCCGGGTTTAACGTCCGCGCCAAAACCGAACGGCAGGAATAATGTGAGTTTATTTATTGTTTGATTGATTTTATTTATTTGTCGCACCATTAATTATGAGATAATAGAAAGAGACACAGTGATGCAGTACCCTGATACAGACCGCCAGATCTCATGGACTTTGTCGTTGTTCCCAGGTAACGCCCCATCAGGCGAGTCGACTTTTCTCCCCTTTCACCCCAGTGACCAAACAAACCCCCGTACCAACCGGAAACTCGGACCCCAAGGACCCCAGGAGTGTGAAAAGGAAGCGTGGTATGGAGTACCTGACACGCCTCCAGAACCCGGCGCCCCTCGTCTCTCTGGGAATGGTCCGTTCTCCCAGAGTCAGTAAGACATTTAACCCTCCCAGGAGGTGCGAGACGCCTCGTAATCCCCGAGCACTACAAACAAACACTACTGACAGGTAGCTGACTCAGCGTATGGTGAGATTCCCAGTCCGGCTTTTAGATCAAAGCGCCAGAACGATAAAGAAATGAAAAGGATGAAGACACACCGTTCCTGTGTTCTATATGTATATAGTCTGTACGAGGTCCATATACATTTCTGCTAAATACTGTATAGTGCTACTGAGATGACTTGAACTTTTTTTGCACAAGAGATGCTCTCTGTAATCTTATTACTGTTTGTGGTTTTACAAGTTTATATATAAAAAAAAAAGATGAATAAATGTTTATTTATATATTTTAAAATATGTGCATCTTTCAGTCCCAGAGTCGAATTTTTATGTTCTGAAGTCAGCAAATTGTTAAACAGAACATGTTTTTCAAGGTTAGCACTACCACGATTGAGGCACTAGGGGGCAGCAAAACCTACGCATCCGTCTCTGTACCCCATATGGTAGGTAGTTCATTTAATAATGAATTGTCCTGACAAAGCATTTATATGTTCAGATTCCATGTTTAGAGTGAAAATTAAATGAACACAGAGCCGCTGCTGTGGTCGTATGTGCTTTGCCAAGTCAAATAGTGCCAGGATGGACAAGGAATTGGTATCTGGAAAATGGAAAAAAAAAAAAAAAAAAAAAACTTGTTGTGTATGTTGGATATTCAAGCATATTTAGCTTTGTTTTAAAAAAAAAAAAAAAAAAAAATTGAATCCACACTACAGCAGCCTTTGCTCTATATAGCAATCGTTTTTTTTTTTTTTTTTTTCCTCCAGGATTGAGGAACAGCCCCATAATCTACTGCCTCTGCAAAAACGGTCTTGAAACAACCGCAGGCACGTCAGTTCGAAGTCCACAGTCTCAGTTAACAGCCACTGCTGGCTTTCTTTGTGCAGTTGTTCAGCTCGGCATCTGTTATCTCATTTTAGAGAAAATGACTTTCTATTCTGAGTTGTGTATCGCTTGGTGATGAAGGAAAAGAAAGAAAGAAAGAAAAAAAAAACTGTACATAATGTAGTGAGTGATCACATCCTCCACATTCCAAAGTGGACTTGGCTGAAATTCCTGCCTGAGATCAGTTCTGAAAATACTCCTGACCGCTAATGAGAAAGTATTGCAGCTTTTTTTTTTTTTTTTTTTTGGGGGGAAGATTCTGCATGTTGCCTTGAAATTGTTTGCACATAATAAATACACATTCAGACAGTGACCATGTAATGAGGGATCTATTACACATTTCTTTATTTTTGTTTTTCTCATCACTTCATCACACCCTGTTGCATGAGTCTTTTTTTTCTTCTTCTTTTAAACTATACCACGCTAAGCACAAGTTCAGAGTTTGCTACAGCAACCTGAAAATTACACTTTTCTTTGTCGCCCAATTCAGTTTAGGTTTTGATTCAGAATCAGTTCACACTTATTATTATTTACTGTAAGTAGACATACAAAAGCTAAATGGTCTAAAATTGACAAATTCCTTAAATACAAGAGTTGTACCAAAAGTTTAAATTATAATGTGTATTTTTTTTTTTTTTTATTGAAGCGATATCACGACGACCTCAAATATCAGTCCTCTGCCTTTAATCCGAATCTTAGACTTCAGCTCTTCAATAAGCGTCTCACTGTACCCAGCACTGTTGATTGTTGAACCTTTTTTCCTGATAATGTTTCAATACTGGCCCTGGAGAATCCCAGAAAACTGTAAACATTGATGAATTTTTCCAGCTTTTTCTCGGTCGACGATTGAGGATGTTTCCATTCCATACTCTTCTGTTTACTCTCAGGCTCGTATTGATGAATCCATGTCTTGTTACCAGTAGTGATTCTCTTAACGAAACCTCTATTACCTTTATTAGAGTATGTTGTTTGCAGATATCCAAATATTTCTATTTATGCTCTTCCATACTGTAAGTTGTTTCAGCATCAGGTTCATCCTCAGACCACAAAAAAACAAAAATTACGAATCCCTGCACGCTGCTCTGTTTTTCATCCTTATTATAAGTCAGTCATCCATTTTTGCTAACATTGCATGTACAAATGTAACACATGTAACACATTCACACTTGCACAGCAGTGACTGGGGAGACGGTAGAATTGCACAAAAAGCACTGATGAGACAACAGACGTTTTAATATATTGTAACTGGAGTGCGGATAATTTTCGACTCACCCTCGTATTATCACTTTATATGGGACATGACATTCAAACAATCAACAACACTAGTTACACAGAGTTTTAATAGTTATTAAATACATTTAGTAGTTTTTAATGCTTAAAAAATCTGGAAGAAATGTAGCTGCTTCAGGGAAGTTAATTAAAGGTATTAAACATTAGAGATATTAAGTTGAAAATCTCAACGTCCCAGAAAAGAGCGGGTCTGTCAATGACTCACCGCTCTAATTCGCTCAGAAGAGTTCCATGTAAATGAAAGATGTGTGACGCATGTAGGATTCACATTTGCTCCTGGTAGCAGTTATTTTACTTTATTCTACCATTATTTATGTGAACTTTGGCTTGTGAAATCATCAGAGTCTGTCTCGTAAGCTGATAAATACCAAGCGGGTAGAACTTTGGCTCTTTGGTCAGGAAATAATTATTGCGTAACATTGAATAAAATAAAATAGTCATCTAGTCCATCAACAACAAAGTTTCTAAGATTGCACAACTGAGAATATTCAGTAATAGTGACAGCCTTTTTACTTTTCATCTGAAATATCACTCGGAATAGCTCTAAAAAAAAAAAGAACAAACAAACAAATGAATGGAACAACCTAATAATCTAACATAAGGCCAAATCAGTCTATCTTTATCCTCTTTAATCTTCCATAATCCATGCACTTAGTCTACCGCTGACTGTTCTCTCCTGTGGTTCTGCTGAATGGAACCGAAATGTTGAAAATTGTACCATGATGTGGAGCAGAAATCCAACCCCCATAACCCCCCCCCCCCCCCCCCCCCCCCCCCTAGTTGCCCCATCTGCTGTGCAACCCTGTTGTGCAGAATTAAGACTGTCGCATGGCTGTAACAAAACCCTGCCAGATCCCAAAACTGTGATTTAGGTTGGGTTTCTTATCTAATAATTGCCTGAGCACTTAACAGCAGCCATAAACTTTGTTATAAAACACAGGCCTGATTCATTCACCCTGAAGAACAAAGTAAGTGCTATTAAAATGTGAGTTTGAGGCATAAAGCCATAAAGTGTAGATATTTTTTTTTTTTCCTCTTTCGGGGGCTTTGTTGGGGAGGACATAAATAATTTATGTCAGTGATAACATTTGCTCTATTTTTAATACGACCATTTTATTATTAAACATTACTCTACCGTAACTCTGGTAATGGGATATCAGTTCAGGATACAAGGACTTTAAAAATTGTGTGCCACATAATAACTAACCGTTAATAATACTTCCCTGAACTTCCTCATCTGATGATTCTCAATCCTGGAGTGGACTGTTGCCTCATCAATCGCCCTCATTTTTTATTATTATTTTTTTAAGGATAAAGCTGATGCATTTGCTTTTGATTAAGCCTCCATTTTGCTCTTTGCTCTTGACCTTACACAGGCTCTGTTTACGCTGGAGCACAGGGGCTGGCTGCTTTACACTCCCCCTCTTTATTTAATTTCCATGGCTCCCCTGTCGGCTCTCCGCTGTACCGCTTCCTCTCCAGGTTTCGCATGCTTTCAGTGGAAATGAGCTTCACAGACAGTTGACCTTGTAGATCCACCACCTGAGGTCTGGCACAGCAGAGGCTGCAGAATGACCCATGAACTGACCCTGCTGTAAATCTCCTTGGCTTTCTCATTGTTCAACCCCCCCCAAATTCATTAATCTCATGACCATACATGGAGAGCGGTGTTTGGGAGGTGGGGGTGTAATGTGTTCCCAACATTCAGAAATCGTACTGAGTTTATTTTAACAACCCTGGTTTATTTTCTGGATGAGTCTCTCATTTGATACACTCGAAAGCAAGTGGGCTCTCAATGGGCCGTGAACTGGGATGAAAACTTGACCTGAGGATTTGAATGTACTGGAAATCAAGACATCTTGGTGGGGCGTTTGAAGCACAATGTACCATAACAATTAAACCAACCATCTCTTATGACTGTGATCTTTCTTTGATTTTATTTTATTTTTTTGTAAGGCTCTCAGTTCCACAGTTGAGATCCCTAAATACTATCATTGCTAACTTGGTTCTTGTTCAGTTCCATCCCCACCCTCGGTTCTTATCTTTCCCTGGCACTCACGATTAAAATCCATCTTTTTTTTTTTTTTCCTTTAATGAGCAGTTCCTCTTGCTACAGTTTACAGCTGCTCACCATGTGCTGCTAAGAAAAGATTCTTATACCTATATCATGATAAATGAGGAGATCTCAACATTGTGACTGCAAGTTGCGACACTGGATTATAATGACTTGCTTCATAGCATTTTCTTTGTCTAAAAGTCCTTTGCAATGTTCCAGCAAATGCATTTGTATTTTTCAATAAATTGACTGATGCACTGCATCCTCGCAATATTACCTTGTAATATCTGTAAATGCTTATGAATTTATTGCCAGCTACAATAAATGACCAAAAAATAAGCAGACACCTGACAATCACAACTAGATGTTTTTTGTTAACCCATGGGCATTAATATGGAGTTGCTTCTGTTTTGCTTTTTTAGCTCTTACTGGTTTTTCTACTAGATTTTGGAGCATTTGTGCTCATGCATCAACAAGAAAATTAGGGCCGCGTCACACTGCGACGAAGACCATAAAGTTCCCCTTGTATCCTAAAAATATCGCAGCAGGAACGGCGTCAAAATGGGGAAATGTGCATTTATCAAGTTTAAACTAGATCCTAGTCACGTCCCTATTAGCTTCTCAATGCGTCCATCATGTTGCCACTAATTTCCTCTCATGCACCAGGTCCAGTGAGATCAAATCGAGTCACTACTATGTCCATTCAAATCGCACAACATTCTTACCAGGCACTTGTCACGTGCTTACTGTGTTGGCAATGGAACCAGCATTTAGACTAAATTCCCTGATGCATGCACACCATCAAAGTGGTAGGCACTAGAAGAACGCAATATAAACTTATTGTGGTTTTCTACAATATGGCCTGGACCTACTATGGTCATAGCACAAGCCTGATGTGGTCATTGTGAGAACTCCATGGAAGTAGCAACAACGCAGTGAGCTCCCAAAAACAACTCAAAATCAGAACACCATCCAGTCTTTTCGTCTGCACCATGGTTGTAGTACATCAATGAAGTCAGTACAATATTACTACAATTAATACCCCCTTTTTAGGTTGTTCCTGCATCTTGCTTTGACTATATCCTCACTAGATTTTTTTTTTTTAACAAGTCCAAAAAAAATAAAAAATGGAAACGGCTCCAATTCGAGTGAGAAAATATTACAATATTATCAAGTTCTACTGGGTTCCTGCCAAGTTACACAAGGTCTTCACACAATTTGTTAAGGATGTAGTGGGAATATGGTTCAGTGTAGTGTGGGTTTTAAAAAGGCTAGACACTGATGCTGGCTGAGAAACCCATGATCGCAGCCAGCATTCAAGTTCCTCCCGAAGGTGTTAGGTGGGGTTGACACCAGGTCATCCAAGTTCCCCTTCAACACATTGGCAAACCATGTTTTTGCTTTGTGTACAGAGGTATTGTCATGCTGGAACAGGTTCGGACCTCTTAGTTCTATTGAATACAAAGACATTCCAGACAACTTTGTGGCAATTGTTTGGAGATGAACCGTTTGGGTGATTGTCAGGCCTCCATATACAGTCAGCTGTATAGTGTAATTTTATTAGCAAATTTTGCTCTAGAGGAATTTAGAGTTAAGAGTCTTGGTTGGACAGCACAGTGAGCGATGATGATTACAGTTCCAGAGTCCTGGGTTCAATTCTTTTGGGTTGGTGTATTTGCAGCGTTTCCTGTTTTCCCTGTGTTTGCTCTGGATTCTTCAACTTTGTGTCACACCCAGAGTGAATTCTCCCATCTTGCACCTAGAACAAGATAAAGTGGAACTACGTGATTCTTGTTAATCTTGGTAAGAAAAAAAAAACAAACAATAACAAGATTTCTTGTCCAGTAACAGTTCTTCATTCCCCATTTAACGTTTTATGGCTCTACTTAAAACTTACTCATTGTCTATAGCAGATTTTGACAGGGTTGCAGGAAACATGGAGCCTCAGGCACTAGATGCGGTATGCCCTGGACAGGGTTCCAGTCCATCGCAAAGCAAACAAGCATGCACACACTACAGGCAATTCGGAAATGCCAGTTAGCCTAATCTGCAAGTCCTTCATATGTGGAAAGGACCCACCAAGCACAGGGAGAACATGAAAACTCCATGCAGACAGACCCATGGCTGGACTCTGGAGGTGCAAGGCCACTGCTAACCATTATTAAAAAAAATAATTTGTATATATATATATACAGGGGTTGGACAATGAAACTAAAACACTGGCCAATTTAGTGTTGGTTTCATGGCTATATTTAACCAGCCTGCGGGCCAATCTTCACTGATTGCCCTTACTGGGGGAATGTGCAGAGTATGAAGGTTTAATTAGCAGAGTAATAGCACAGTTTTGCTTAAAATATTGCAATGCACACAAATTGTTGGTGCATCTGTGACCAAGACAGCAAGTCTTTGTGATGTATCAAGAGCCACAATATCCAGGGTCAGCCTACCACCAAGAAGGACGAACCACGTCCAATAGGAGTGACCGTGGATGCGAGAGGAAGCTGTCTGAAATGTCCGGATGCTAACCCAGATTGTATCCAAAAAACATAAAACCATAGCTGCCCAACTCACTGCAGAATTAAATGTGCACCTCAACTCTCCTGTTTCCACCAAAAATGTTCGTCCGGAGCTCCACAATGTACTTAGCCGGGCTGCTATAGCCAAATGTCGGTTTCAGTGGTGCCAGCAGCAAAAATCTTGTGCTGTGGACAATGTGAAACATGTATTGTTCTCTGATGAGTCCACCTTCACTGTCTTTCCCACATCCAGGAGAGTTACGGTGTAGAGAAGCCCCAAAGAAGCGTACCACCCAGACTGTTGCATGCCCAGAGTGAAGCATGGGGGTGGATCAGTGATGGTTTGGGCTGCAATATCATGGCATTCCCGAGGCCCAATACTTGTGCTAGATGGGCGAGTCACTGGCAAGGACTCTCAAACCGTTCTGGAGGACCATGTGCACCCAGTGGTTTAAACATTGTATCCTGAGAGTGATGCTGTGTATCTGGATGATAATGATGCACCAATACACACAGCACGACTGGTGACAGAGTGGTTTGATGAACATGAAAGTGAAGTTGGACATCTCACATGGCCTGCACAGTCACCAGATCTAAATATTTTAGGGTGTTTTGGAGGAGCGAGTCTGGAAACGTTTTCCTCCATCAGCATCACGTAATCACAGAACTTGTATCTGTCATTCCCAAGACGAATTGGGGTGCTGTATTGGCCGCAGAAAGAGGCTCTACTCCACACTAGTGAATTATTGTGGTCTAAAACCAGGCGTTTAAGTTTTATTGTCCAACCCCTGTATATACTATGTGTGTGTGTATGTGTGTGTATGTGTATATATGTGTATATATGTGTGTGTATATAACAAAAGTGAAAATTATATTATATATCCTATTTTCACCCCCGACAGAAACTACACTACCAGTCAAACGTTTGGTCACACCTTCTAGTTCCATGCTCTTTCCTGATTTTTATTTAATTCTACACTATAAAGCAATGCGTACGAAATATCTCCTTTAATATTGAGGCATGTCTGCTACTTATGCTCTGTGAAGACTTCATAATGTCTCTAATCTGAGGTGCTGATTGTTAATTTTTGATTTCTGAACCTGCAGCAGAGGTAAGTTTTGCTTTCCTGGGAAGGTCTTCATGAGAGCCAGTTTCATCTGTGGTGCTTGATGGGTTTTGCAAATGCACTTGACCATACTGTTGTTCTTGCAAGAACTATTCCATAACAACTGATTATGTAATTAACAACAACAATAACGTGTTATTTCATAGTTTGGAAATCTCCATATTGTTCTAGAACGTAGAAAAAGAAATCACTAAACAAACGCCATTGAATAAGAAACTTTAGACTGGTGCTTTATGTCCAACCTTGATCCAGTGTCTACAAGTTTGCTTTCCCAGCTTTTACCTGTCCAAATTTGTTAAGCTATGCTGATGACACTGTGAAAAGTGTCAAATACAAGTTCGCCTTTACGAGTAAGACTTTTTGCACCATAATTCTAGCCAGCGTCAGCGTGCTTAACACTTTGAGCTAGTTCTGAAATAAAAGTGCCTTGTTGAATGGAATTGTCCCAATGGACCAATTTATACATTGTAGACGTTCTGTGACCTTTTCAGTCCTATTTCATGCTGTCTTGGCTTCAGGCCATGTGTTTTTTATGTACTTTTTACCTTGATGTGCTAATGCAGTTTGAGGTCATTTCTAGATAGATTTGAGCTGAAGCCTTTACTACAGGATAGGGGGTAAACTCAGTACTGCGTTGTTGTTATTGGGAATGGACTCACTTCATCATAAATGAGAGATACGTCATTCTTAAATTTCTTGGTTAAATTTTTTTCCGATCTTGCATCAGAATAATTGATCGATTCCGGCTAGTAATTAAAAATCGGGTTTTCCCTCACTAATTGCTGATGCATTTACGATCATTCTTGCCCTCCTGGGACAATCCGATATTAAGCATCTTTAGTTTTTCAAACGTCTTATGTAAATCCTTAGGGTCCTCGTGTGACAAGTTGCCCTCCACACCCCTGAAATTTCCAACATGTTCCACACTTCTTTGTAAATACTTGATCTGTGAGTAATGGTGCCAGGCGTGATTATTTCTTGCACGGCGAGCTTTTAACCGTGTTGCCTCATTAAAACCTGTTAGACGTGCGCCTGGGCCTCCCGAAGGGGCTTGGACGTGTTTTACGCCCAACACCAAAGGAAGCTGCGTGGCCTGTGCAGCGTTTTTCCACTCTGTAAATGCAGCGTTTATTTTTGAAGTTCCACATCAATGCGCTCTACTTCCGAAAAAATGCCTTTCCTCTAAAACTGGATGCAGGATCTGACCTTTGTGTGTGTGTGTGTGTGTGTGTGTGTGTGTAAACGAGAGTCAGGAGTCCAGATGGTAGGGAAACTGCTGCATGTGGGGCTCCTTTCCAGGCAATAAAAGTTACACACCTGAGCATTCGGGAGGCGGGAGGAAAGAAACCCCGCTTTGATTATTTATGAAGATGCTTTTGCAAGAACAGGTGTTTAATATTGCCTTGACTGGATCTTGTTATGACTTCAAGCAATTAAGGCAGCAGCATATAGATCCTTGCGTTGATATTCAGTCATGTGAGGTTTTTCTTTTTAACAGCCCTCATTTTCTGTATCAGGAGTTTACCAAGTCTTTTGTACACACCCAGTTTTCTTGTATACACCCAGCCCTTTGAAGAAAAAAAAAAAATACCTCTCGGTTGTTCATGATGTCGCACAAAAGGCATGCCAGTATCCAGCAGATAGTCAGGCCCAGTGGTAGTTTTGTTTCCCCTTTCGTGCTTAAGCTTTACCGAAAGGCTTTTTGGCTTCCCACCGTGTGTGTGTGGCCCTTGGTCTAAGAAGGTAACACAGCAGCCAGGGATCAAAGATCGGTCTTCTCACAAACAGCCTGACACGCTGCCAATTGCTACCACCTGGGGCCGTAGGGCGCAGCTGCCTCCGTGTCCTCCTCGCTCCCCCTTAAAAAGCATCGGGATGCGGCCCAGATGTGGAGCAATCCACCTCACGGAAGATGCAGATGTTGTTGCTGCGTAGACCACGGCAGGGCAAATTCGCATGTCTGAAGGCTTATTGAATTTTCAGTATTTGAATCGTATGTCTGTAAAGGTTTAAAAGCAGCACTAATTCGAGGGCGGGCTGGCCCGAAGCAAAATCTGATCTGGAGCCTTCTTAGAGCAGCAAATCAAGTCATGTTCAAATGCTACAGAAGAAACTTGTGTGGATAATTGCGTTGGTAAACCATCCACCCAAGCCAACCGCCCTGCTTTTTGAGGATTACTGAAAGTTATGCAGCTGTGGGATACGGAGCATCGGACAGTCTTTGTGCATTTTTCTGGCTTCGACCTTCATAATGTTTAAGGTTGAAATTGAATTGGCTCTCTGAACATCCTTTTATACACACTTCTGTGGGCTGGTATTCAGCACGAAAGCCTTTTGAACAATGCAGTTAAGACAAGCCCCAAACTAGGAGGGGAGTTCAAATCAAACTGGGACCTTTTGATTGTGGAGAATAACAGAACACAGTTATGAAACGCTTTCTTTCTCTATATAATCCCCTGCTACACTAATGCACTTATCCCAGCGTTTCACTAGTGCTTGGATACGGTAAAAGGTTTCTTAGTACTCCAGAGCCATGATCAGACTGCCTGCTTCATGTCTAAAACCCTGGCCTCCTAGGAACTCCTTAAATGGCCCAAACATGCAGAAATGGCTTGGAGTGAGGTCAGGACTGTACGGGGGATTTGACAGTAAGTCCCAGCTGAGTTCCTGTATAGTACAAGTGGTGTTGGTAAATGTTTATGTGTACAGTTCCCAGGGACAGATGCGGCCTCTTCCACAAGTTGGCAACAAGTTATCCATTGATTTTCAGGGGCCTAGTGTTCTACTCAATGAAAGTTCACAGTGAGCTCAGAGACATCTCGGCTGGCATGGTCATTCACTGACAAATATCCTTCTTTAAAGTGTTTGCACCGTTCGATGTTTTACCGCGACTAAGAGTCTCATCACCGTTCTCTGTTCGAAGTCTTCTGTAAACGTTCATCGGTTTTACACCTTCATTTACAAGAAAGTACATCAAGTCCCGGTGTGACTTGAACACCCCTCATACAGTCCAGCTGCGTTCTGGCAAGAAAATATGGAATTACCTAAGAACATATTCTATCCAAGCAGCTCTCACCACTGCTTGCAAATGAATAAATAATTGAATTAACTTTCCCTAAAGAAAGAAATATTCTTCTGTCCCCAAGCAGGTCATTCATCTGTATCGCATAAGCCTTGTGAGTGTACGTGTAAGCTGAAAGACTCGTATCCATGTTTGTGCTTATAATAATGTTGCTATCCTTCATCGGGCAGCTCAGAGCACACAACATCGTCCAGAACCAGCAAGACAAAGAGTCTGGGGTTTAACCACTCCAGGAAAAAAACAGAGCACGAGGAGCGCAGCCAGAAGACACAGTTTCCACAATGTAATCCTGAAAATGGGACGAATAACAGACTGGACGTGTTAGAGGGATTTATAATTCATGGCCTTCTGTGTAAAATCATCTCGTTCACCGAATTAGGTCAGTACCAGTGGTTTCATGTGTGTGAATGGAGCGATCAAAACATGTCGGGAGATATTTCTTCCATCCGAAATGAAAAAAAAAAAAAAAGAAAGCAGGTAAGATACGATACAAGGCAGCTTTATTTCAGTTTCCTGGCATACTCCTAGAATAAAAGACAGAGTGCTAAATGAGGAAAACGGTAATTACACGGAAAAACAAATATGGCCGAGTACAGGGACGGAGAGCAAAGGTCAGACACGGATGAACAATACTTCCGATGTTCGGTTCAGTGACCCTGGCGTAGAGATGTTATTTTAATGGCATGCAGAGACCGAGAGATGGAGATGGGCGGCAGAGACGGGGCAAAGAAAAGAATAACAGGGAATGATATCCAGCAAAGTGTTTTTCTAATCTCTGAAGGGAGCATGCAGGAGAGGAAGACGAGGCTTAACCCGACTTACGTCTGGTGTTGACATCAGACATGCAAGCACGTTACGAGTTGCAAGAATACATCCTGATTATCTTTTCAATCATCCTCTGAGAAAATGACAAAATGCTCTCTACTTTTTTTTTTATTTTTTTTTTTTTAACTGGAACTTTTTTAATTCAGATTCATTGATCACTTTGCAACTTTATTAGGAATATTCTGCACCTTGGAACTAAAATCAACAGAACGGAAATCTAGAGGCAAAGCCCGACTGGGAGCAAATCATGGACAAATTATGCTAAGATTAGGTTAAACAAGATATACAAAATATATATTTTAAGCGGTTAACTATTTCCTTAACTTCCAGTCTATTATTTTTTTTTCCCATACAGTCTTGCAAGCTTTAAAGCTGGAGCGCGGAACCAGATGGTAATCGGGTGAAATATCTGAAGAGGAATTCGGCGCAGTCAGAGCGTATAGACTGAGCTCTCGTCATGACTTTTGAACGTCCATCGAGGTCCTAATTTCAGCAATTTTCAGCAACCTGGGTTAAGGCCAAAACGCCCTAAGGATTAAAAAAAAAAAAAAAAATAGAGGGGGGTGGGTGGGGAAGCTGGATTTGGACAGCATCCCAGCGCACCTGCCCCTCATTAGAAGATCCCCGTAGTGCCTGGGAGATTTCCCATTCACAATAATCCAATTTAAAAAGTAGCCTGATCTTATATGGGAAATCGATCCGCAATCTGGGATTAAAACAATAAGGGTAGAAATGGAGCTTAGCGTTCGTACTGTAGATGTGGGGTTTTCAAAAAATAGGATAAACCAGGGTAGTAAAGCAAAGAAAAAGATGCAATTTTCTGTTACTTTGAAAAAAAGCAAAAACAGCAATTTAGAACACAATTTTGGGCTGAGCGGTCACCATTGGGAAAGCATTAGCTAAATAAAAACGTGCTTGTTAGGGATTATGTTTGGAAACCACGAACAACAACGAGGATGCATCAAACAAACAGGACTAAATGCAGTGCAACCTTGTTAGACCTCTACTTTGTAGCACTACCCTCAGCCCGAATAACTGCGGCAGGCTAAAAATAAACTGCATTCTAAAACGTAGACCAACGTTGTACAGTCATGCACCGATCCATTTTCAAGAGTGTTACAGGCGTGGGCAAGGAATTACCGATTACTAATATTCATTCAGTATTATTCAGTAGTAAAATTATTATTATTATTTTTTTTTACGAGAGGTTCAGAAGACTTCAAGCGCAGTACAGTGATGAAACTCAGCCGCAGTCTGACGACGGATGACAGAACGGCGATCCTGGCGGAGACCACTGCAATCGTTCCCCGTGTACATTCAAAGAGTGGAACGTCTGAACCTTAAAAATCTGCGGATAACTTGTTGCAGCTTGCGGAAGTGACGCATCCGTCATGAACACCGCTTGCACATTACAGGAAATCAGCTGGAAAATATTGCCACATCCCCCTGTACACTCCTGACCTCGCTCCCAGCTGTAGCTCCAATAAAGGAGTTCCCGGGAGGCCAGCGTTTCAGAAGTGAACCAGGCAGTGTGATCAGGGCTCAGGTGTACTGAGAAATCTTTCTGCCTTGATGGTATCCAAGCACTAGTGAAACACTGGAATAAGTGCATTAGTGTAGTAGGGGATTATATAGACAAATAAAGGGAGTGTTTACTTTCATAAATGTGTTCTGTTATTCTGCACAATCACTGTGTTGTGGCCAAGTTTATCCCCAGGCTACTGACCCACCTTTCACTAGGGCTAAGTCTCCCAGGAGTAGAAGAGACATCAAGCGTCAAGGTCTGCCGTGGATAACCCGTCTTTCATGGCGAGGATTATTACCACTGACGAAACTTGGGCGTATGTGTGCGACCCTGGGACCCATTTCCCATGGGCATTGATGAGTGTTCCTCTGAATGTGCGTGGCTGCCAAGTGAGAAGCAGCCAAGAATTCATTGTTTCAGCCGTTTTCTTCCCCCTACAATTCTGAATATTGATATAGTTTTGAAAACACAATAAACACCAGGCACGCCAAGCTGTACACATCCACACAGTTTCAGTCATTTCAATCTCCGTTTATCTCCTTTAAGGCTTGATCTTGCCTTTGTGTACACCAGTTTTCCAAAACAGTGAGTCATTGCTTCCTTCTTCTCATGCTCAGTGCTGCAACCCAGAACCCACATGACAGGCAGAGGAAAAATCCACCGTCTCCTGAAAAAGCCTCCACCATGCTTTTGATTTATGATTTCCATGTTTACATCATCATAGCTCACGATCCGAGTTCAGAGAATCACATGCTTCAAGTAGTCGAGGCTCTGATGGATGGAGCAGCTGGTGTATTTTTAGAGCCGGGCTGGTCAGCGGACCTAATTGCGTGGTACTGATTATAGTGTTTGTGCCGTACGTTGTAACACAGCTATGACTTTTCACGTCATAAAACATTGGTTGATGCTTTAAAGTGGTACATTCGGGTGAACTTCTTATGCGGGGTGTACCTGTTAGACTTATTTTTAGGATGTCTCCGGAGCTGTAGTTTGTAGTTATTTCATTTAGTAGCCTTGGGGATGCGGGGTTGGGGGGGTCTCAGCAAGGCACTGTAAATCACATGACCTTGAAATGGTTCTATTGAGGTAGAACAAGTTTTAGTTTATAATAGCTTCGAAACATACCCTGCGAGTCGTGTTACCGGTACGCATCCTTGGCTCAAAGCACAACAAAGCTCCGATCTGTCCCATAAGGTGGAGTTGATTTGAAAATAGCGTCCGAATCCGCGTCTTTCCCATTATCCTCCCATTAAGCCACAGGGATGTTGTGATCCCATTACGACCCATTTATTTTCACAGGCTTTTTGAAATGTATATGTCCACCACTCAGAGCATGTAAACACCAGGGAGGAAGCCATTTCGCACGCTTGTTAATACATCTCGGTAAATATTTCCTGATGGTTCCAACGTTTTGCGGGGATGTTTTCATTGCCCGATGCTTCACAGTCGGGGTCAAATTAAAATGCTTTCACGGTGATTTATGGTGAGGAGGGGGATACATAAGCTTTATTTTTCGTTTGGCTCCATTGAGGGACAGAAAACGATAACTGTTATGTTACCCGTAGAAGGCTTTACGACTGAATTCCTCCATTTCCTTAGAGGGGAAAAGTGATTCCGGTAGAATGATGCTTTTTATACATAGTAAATTAACATTAACCCTTGTAATTACTGAGGTGGACTTTAAGCATCAATTCTCCAGCTGATGCTTGACTTTTGACCTTTAACTTGGTCTGCGATGAGGACGTTTCTATTCCATACTTTGCAGTTTACTCGTCGCCAGTCAGGATTCTCTTTAAGAAACGTTCACCTTACTTGGAGGATTGCAAATTTTGCTTGATTATATACAAACGCTTCTGTTTATGCTCCTCCATGAGTTGTTTCGGCACCAGATACACCCTCGGTCTGTCACCAGGACATTGGCTGCAGATCCTTTGGATGTCATGGGATGGTGGGATGACTGGGCCTTTGTGGATCGGACTTGTTTGTCCGGTGCATCTAATTGATGCTCGATCAGATTAGGATTTGGGGAATTTGGAGGATGGATTAACAACCTTGAACTCTCTCCCTGCTATTCCCTGTGCACTGCATGTTGTGACTCACTGGACGTTTTAATCCCTTTGTTTTGTGGCCAGCGTTGACTTTTGCTGCATTGGCTTTTCTGTGGAATCAGATCAGGAGGGCTCAGGTGTATAATGGGATTAAAATGTAAATCGCACTGGAAAGGGCATCTGCCAAATGCTTAAATGTAAAAAGTTAGACGGGCCACTACTGTATATCAGCAATGCATAGACCTCCGCTATCAGCATCAGATATAAATTTGTATGAAATAGGATTGGCTACAGTAGAGCCATCCCTAATGGGTATAATTCATTCAGTCACCTTCACTAAGCACTTTTTTTATCTTGGTCGGCCAAATCATGGGAAGGATGGTCTAAATGAAGGCATTCACACTTAGAGGCAATCAAAACCATCACCATGTTCTTGGGATAGCCCAGACTGAACCAACTTGCAATGCAAATAAATTAGAATTGAGCTCATGTTTTTAATCTTGTATGTGTTTGTGTTCCCCCAAACAATGAGGGGTCCATGAAGACATGGTGGTCCTTATTTTGAAAGGTAGAACTCAAGTGTCCCATACAGAGCCCTGACATCAACCCCATTGAAAACCTTTAAAGCACCAACTCCACCCCAAGCCTCCTCAGTACCTCCTGTAATAAATGAACATACCCCCGTAGGCATGCCCCAAAGTCTAGAGGAAAGCCATCCCAGAAGTGTGGACATTATTGTAACAGCAAAGGGGGACTAGTGTAAATCTGGAAGGCGATCTTTAACAAGCATTTGTAGGTGTGGGACACAAACTTTTCGCAATAGCATGTACAGTACAGACCAAAAGTTTGGACACACTTTCTCATTCTTTATTATGTTCTTTATTGTGTTCTTTAGCCCAAACGTGTCTCTTCTGCTTGTTGCCTGTCCTTAGCAGTGGTTTCCTAGCAGATATTCTAGCATGAAGGCCTGATTTCACACAGTCTCCTCTTAACAGTTGTTCTAGAGATGTGTCTGCTGCTAGAACTCTGTGTGGCATTGACCTGCTCTCTGATCTGAGCTGCTGTTAACCTGCGATTTCTGAGGCTGGTGACTCGGATGAACTTATCCTCCGCAGCAGAGGTGACTCTCGGTCTTCCTTTCCTGGGGCGGTCCGCATGTGAGCCGGTTTCTTTGTAGCGCTTGATGGCTTTTGTGACTGCACTTGGGGACACTTTCAAAGTTTTCCCAATTTTTCGGACTGACTGACCTTCATTTCTTATAGTAACAAAAAAAAAAAAAGAAGCATTTCCTAGCTGCTTTTTTCTCGCCATAATACAAATTCAAACTCTTTGAATGAGAAGGTGTGTCCAAACTTTTGGTCTGTACCGTATAAAATGGTATTTATTATACTTTTGTTCATATAAACCTTTTGGTGTAGGGCATTATGTTTCCGAAGATAGCAGGTGGGAGAGACTTTTTAGGTGGATAAGAGTAAATTCCGGGAAGACGCAGAGGATTTGGATACACTATAAACTTTTTTGATTTCGTTTCTTAAAGGTCTGAAGAACCTCAGCTTTGCAGTCACATCTGTCTATTCATCTTGTTTCATGGTGAAGTCAGCCAAAGGTACGTCACTCATCCAGAGCCCAAGTGACTCCCCAGCACATGGAAGTGGCTTGTGTCAGCTGTGTTACCTCACGTCTTTTGTGACCCGAGACGTCTACGCTGGCTTCGGCTTTCAGGTTACATCAGGGTGTGGATTTCACAACAGTGCGCTCAGTTAGCTCACTGGTCTCTCGTGGGTGATATCGCGAATGATGCTGAGGTTGTACGCGGGTCAGTGTCTGATAGAGACTACACCGCATTAATGCTTTAAATGGAGGATAAAGTGAAAGTTGCGAAGCCTGTAGCAGACTGTCTGGGACAATCCTTTAGCATTATGATGACTTGAGCAGCAGAATGTAGCACAGTTTGCCAAAAACAAGGATTGTTTTTAGGTACATGAAACATGCAGTAAAATCTTGTCTACCACAAGTTTGGTTTTGTTTCAGGCCAGTGAGAATCCAGTGAGTTGTCAGGGTTTTGTGATTTTGAAAATGAATGCTTGCAATAGCACGCTGATTGCCCCTACAGTTCCAGAATAATGACTAACGGGAGCTGCGGTCCTGTGAAATGTATTTTAGGAAAATCCGATCGCTTGCTGGTTTCAGAAAAAAAACTAAAACAAATGTGTCATATAAAAGTGTGACTATCAAAAACACTTCGAAAGTAAAGACCAGTTTTGGGAAACGTTCGGCGCAGTATTGTGGTTTGGTGGGGTTTGTTGGAAAATCTTTCTTTCTTTTCTTTTCTTTTTTTTTTTCCTGTTTGGTTCTGTATGTCCGTCAGAAAACTTTCCTGCTGCTTGAACTCAAATAAAGATCCAGAGCTGCTTCTTTAATTGGATTAATCTTGTATTACACATCTTAAAAGCTGAAAAAAAAATAAAGTGGCGTAAACATGCAACTTGGTCAGCTTCTAGCAAACACCAACATATGTTTATTATTTTCTTCTTTAGCATGTAGACAGATGGGGCAATTGCGATGTGTCACTCCTGCGGCTGTAAATGTAGGGTTTCGTGTTCAAGCCTGGCGGCACGCTGCTTAATGGTTCGCGCTGTCGTCTTGTACCTCCAGGGTCCGGGTTTGATTCTCGCCTCTGTGTGCATGGAGTTTGCATGTTCTTCCCATGCTTGCTGTGTTTGCTCCAGGTACTTGAGTGTGTTTTCCTCCCATGAAACCAAAGACATGCAGAATAAGCTAATTGGTGTTCCCAAATTGAGTGTGTGAGTATGTGTATGTGTGAGTCCTGCGATGGATTGGCGTCCTATTTCCGTAATTCAGAAGCAAAAGGGGACAATTTATTAATTTCATGAATGTATTAGTTAATGAGCTGATTAATTATTAGCTCCAAATAAAATAATAAAAAAAGACAAGTCCTTTAAAAGGGTGGGGGGGGGGGGGTGCATTTTAGAGGAATTATATCACTTATTAAAAATGTTCACTTTGCTTGTGGAATACGTTCCTTAATACTTCTGACTCAAATTAATGAATACTGAAAGATTCACCCCAGGATCCATATCTTCTCTCCCTCCACACCCAGAGCTGTTATCTGCTTTCTGAGTCAGCTCTTTGTTCCTCATTAATCTTTCTCTTTCTCTGGAGAAGATGGACATCCTTTAGAATTGGCAGTAAAATGAAATGAAAAGATTTCGATCTCATGATGTCTGCTTTCACTTAGAACTCTGAATGTTCCATACACATCCGACTGCACATGGTTCACGACATGTACACATACAGTCTTCTTGTCCTTTTTGGTATGATTTGTGTAATGTTTGTAATAATAATAATAATTCTGCATGCTGTTTTCGTCGTGTCAAATAAACACCCACATGCACATGTAAAACGCCTTGCGAATTTCCTATCATGACGTTTCCTTTGTTTGGATTGTGGGGATTCAAATGAATGCCAGCTTTTGCGTGTCCGTAAGCGCGCGGCCTCGTATCCAGCGTGGAGGCTTTTAGAATTTAGTGGAAGTTTGGGGTAATGTGTTCTCTCCGGTCGCGCTACCCGTTTTGGGTTCCATATGTTCTGCGTTTTAAATCATCACTGTGACACGGAAACACCTCCAAGACCTGGTGTCAGCGATGCACTTTATGGTTTGTTATGAGTTTTGACAAGCTCACTGTGTGTGGGTTGTTCAGCTATTTATGTCTCGTTTCAAAGAGCTGAGTTGCTTTTTTTTTTTAAGGAAGTGTCCTGTAATGAAAGGATGAGGGGAGGCACATGTTGATGTTGGATCATTACTCAGTTGAGTTACATTAAGCATCAAAGTGCTTGTGTGATTTACTGAAAGACCAGTCTGTCTCTGAATAACAGGATGGACGTCAGCTTGAGATTATCATAGGACTAATGAAGACCACACTCCGAGAGCTGTCGTTTTTATTAACTTGTTTGGATTGGTCTATTTATTCGCTCGTTTATTAAAGGAGCAGGAGGAGGCCAAGTCATCTGTCTGGGTTGGGATGTCTTGACAGCTCCTGTTGCTAAACTCTCTCATCTGCTGCTCTTCTTGTTATGTAAATATATGCACATGAGCCTGACCACAAAGGTCGTCGTATTCAAAGAAATCCCGTTCGTGATGTTAAAGAAACAAATGGCCCCAGACTCCCCTCTGACTGCGACTTGGGCATATCGCCCGAGCTCGGAAATCGAAGCAAGTCAAATCGGTCAATTGGAGACGTCCGAGTCCAGCCGGTACAATGGCATGTTTGGGTGGAAGCTTGGCAACCTGCGTCCCTGTTTGAATGAATGGGACTGTCACGTCAAACTCGCACCGCGAGCCCAGAATGAAACCGAGTCTCCGCGCTGTGCAGCGCTGCATATGGCCTCCATTTTAAATGAGGTTAACCGGGAAATTATTTACGTTTCTGCCTGCGCTCGTTGTTTATGGAAAAGCCAAGCTTCTACTGCGGTGAGCTAATAACTGAACATTAATACAATTCCCCTGACTCACACTGAGCGAATTCTCCGTAAATTGTTAAAGCGCTCGCGAGGCATCCACACATTTATCATGGACACGGTGTTTGTGATGTGAAAAGATTTGACGTGAACAGTGCGAGAGGGTGAAACTTGAATAGGAGTGTTAGTTTTCTAACAAGTGACAAATGGGAAAATAATAAAGGGTACGCGGGCCGGACCACAACATTTAAACTGGACTGTAGAATATTACATCATCTTAATGTTATCGTTGTAGTTCTGTTTTTTAATTAATTAAAATCATTTGTCTTTGTTTAAAATGTAATACGATTTGAATTTCTAGCCGCATATGCGTATATATATATATATATATATATATATATATATATATATATATATATATATAAGATTATTTAAAAATACAATGCTGTGCAAAAGTATTGACCCCCCCTCATCATTTTATCATATTTTGCTTCCAATTAGTCAGACATTCTTTTTGCCAGACAGTGACCTATGAATCATTCAGGCATTAAAAGAAAATAATAAATCTAACTTTAGGCATGAACCAGTGAGAAACTGGTGTAGATGATGACGGATGATCAGGCCAGTGATTGGGTATACTGTTGATGCTGAATGCTGAGTGGTTAGAACAGACGAGAGGGGAAATGAGGTTGCTGCTGACAAACTAATTATTATTATTATTATTATTTATAAACTTTTCAGGCACACTTAAAATAAACCTGTTCCCATTCCTTTCATTTAATCTACATAACTTAAATAAAATGTTATTTATTAAACCATCACAAACAGTTTTTTGTTTGTTTGTTTTTCAAATCATGAGTCAGGACTAATTGTTTAAATAAACTATACATTCCGTTACTGCTTGTTGATAAATTTTTGTTAAATACAAAAATGTTTTTTTTTTTTTTTTTTTTTTGCTAAATGATTTTAAAAGTTGCTAGCTGGTATTTGACTGCTGAATGATGTGGCATGTTTTTTTGAGTGTGATGTTGATGAGTGTGTGTTTCACAGACAGGATCTAAGCACTGAGTAGATTATCAGGAAATAGACGTATTCCCGAAAACACTGCTAATAAGTTAGCGTTGGAACTCACCTTGGAGGGAAATGAGGCACACTAATGCAGTCCTTGTGTAAGCCCAAGCCACTTCAGAATGTTTTTGGCTACAGACTCATTTCAGAAAGAAATCAAGGATGAAACGGGTTTCTCACCATCGTCATCATTTTGTTAGGCCCAACTGAGCCAGTAATGATCTGAAACAGGAGTGTTTCTTTTTTTATTTTACACCAAACCAGCCACAGGATACTGACTGCATTTTTGTCACAGTGTGCTTTTTGTTAAACTCTGTGAAGGTGCAGCTGAATTGGAACAATTTATTGAAGCATTTCTTCTTTTGTTAATGTTAAACTTTAAAAATAGTACCTTAATATTTCCAGCATGGCTTCAACATCTTCAACTTTCCTGATCAGAACATTTGCTTCTCAACCAATTCGTTTTAATAATGGTTTGACCAGTACAACACATTCTCAAGAAATAGAAACAATACACTTTGCTTTTTTTGTTGTTGCAATATTCTTCACATTGCAACAATTGATGGTTTCAGATCATCACATAAATTTTAACATCATACAAAGATAACCAGAGTAAATACAAAGTGCAGTTTTAAAAGATGATTTGATAAAGCAAGGGTAAAAAGCTGTCCTACCTGGCCTTATGTGAAAAAGTAATTGCCTCCCAAACCTTATAACCATTCGTGCCATACTTATCAGTATGCATTTGTGATAACTAATAATGAGTTTTTCATATCACTGTGGAAGAATTTTGGCCCACTCTTCTTTGCAGAATTGTTTTAATTCAGCCACATTGGACGGTTTTCGAGCATGGGCGGCCTGTTTAAGCATCTCAATCATATACAAGTCTGGACTTTGACTAAACCACTCTAAAACCTTTATTTATTTATTTATTTATTTATTTAATTTTATTTATTTATTCATTTTTCAGCCTTTCAGAGGTGGACTTGTACTGTAGGTGTGCTTCAGATCATTGTCCACCTCTGAAAGGCTGGGGAATAAAAAAATAAAAAATCAAGGTTTTAGAGTGGCTTAGTCAAAGTCCAGACTTGTTTATGCAAAGCCCCAGATCATCACACTACCATATTATACACTGTACAGTGATGTGAAGAAGAAAAAAAAAACATTTTGTATTTATTCGGGTTATCTTTGTGTAATATTAAAATTAGTTTGATGATCTCTATCATTTAAATGTGACGCATATAAGCTTGAAAAAGAAAATCAGGAAGGGGCGAATATTTCTTCCAGGCGCTGTATGGTGGTTTTGTGGGTGTGTCTGGATCTGACTAACTACGCCGTTGCACTATGAACAAGTGGCATTTACTCTATATGCATCATTAATTTTAGTCAAACACAATTGGCACAGATTTCATGCTTAAGAAACTGTAACTTTTTTTTTTCTACTTATGTACAAATGAATAGAACTCCAAGACTGCACCTTCAAGCTAGACTATAGACTACACCAGTAAGTGCTTAAAACTTCCCTTTTAAACATTTTAAAGACAAAACAAATGTAAAATGAAGTAAAGTGACTGTAAAGTATGATTAGTATGGTTTTTCCCCAGACAGAATTTAGGATGACTTTGTCGAAACACAAGTAGGAGATACTACACAGTACAACATTTACATTAAAACAAGGCGATTCTGTTATTTATTTTCACATTATAGCCCACCACTTCCACATGTCCTACAGGGGTGGTACTGTATATAAATCTTTTTTACTTTTTATTATTTATTTTTTTTATCTTTATGTGTATCCTCAAACTGCTGGTTTGTATTATAGTCTGAGAATCATCATGAAAAGAATTGCTGCCCACACACCTCACCGTTGAAACTGTTGTTGAATTTGATTCACTTACAATTGAGACTTGCCTCCAGACCATGTTTTGTTTTCACCAGAGATTTTAAAAAAAAAAAGGGGGGGGGGGGGGGGGGAGGGTGGCGGATGAGTTTTATGAAAATGATTCAGGTTAGTTTGGTGCAACTTGGACCTTCTAAATAAATGGTAGCATTCTTATTTAGATGGATAATCTATTCAGGTCAAAATATAATTGCTTCAGGGCATCAGAAAGCGTCTTTGAATTGGACTAAAAAACAAAAGGTCACTAACTGAAGCAGAAGCGTACTGCTTACTTAATGACTTGCTAGTGTACAAGTGTGAGTATCAGAGGCTGGAATGATCACGTCTTCTCTTCAAATCTAACCATCACATCCCATTGTGTTGGTTGTAGTGAAGCACTTTCACCTTGCACCTCCAGGGTCCGGGTTCGATTCCCGCCATGGGTCTCTGTGCGTTTTGCATGTCCTCCTTGTGCTTGGTGGGCGTCCTATTGGTACTCCTGTTTCCTTCCACAGCGTTAGACCATGCAGATAAGGCTAATTGGCATTCCCAAATTGCCCGTAGTGTGTGAATGAGTGCGTGTGTCAGGGGTTAAGGCATTGGACTACTGTTCGGAAGGTTCCAGGTTAAAACCCCATGAACATTAAATTACCACTGTTGGGCCCTTGAGTGAGGCCCTTAACCTTGCATGTGTAATGAGATAAAAAAATAAATAAATAAAATAGGAAAAGCCTGTGTTTGTGTGCCATGCGATAGATTGACACCCTGTCCAGCATGTATCCTGCCTTGTGCCTACACACAGTGTGAATGGGACACTGTTTATTTACTTATTTATTGTTTCAGGGTTTTCACCTATGGAGGATTTAACAAAGCTAACCCAACATGCATGTTTTGTGGAAGGTGAGTGCAAACCAGAGTATACGTGAGACTCCGCAGAAAGTAACCCAGGCTCAGAGTGGTACAGTATCTGGGAATCTAGAGAGACCAGCTCCAATGAACTATATTTCAATTCTGTTTTTATTATACATTTAAAAAAAGTTGATAATGCATTTACTGTACTTTATTGGTTTGCAGTAGCCGTCCTAAGAATACGCAATGCTTTCAGTAACTTCAGTCCTGTTGCTCCGGGTGGCTCACAGATTTTCACATTTGTGTTCCTTCATTTTGAACCATCAGGATTTACTGCCTTCCCGGTGCTACTGCTCCACAACGATGTTTATTTATCGAGTAGGATACAGCAGGATACGGTCGTGTCCAACCTCACCACTCCTTCACATTGTCTGCTGTTATTTGCGGATCTGAAATCCTCCATGTCCGCTACCCTGCTAGTGCTGGAACTGCCAGATCTTCTGAGGTCCATGTGTGTGGTCAGGAGGAGATTTCACAAAAACAATGCCTAGTATGGGATTGTCCGTCTGTCTGTCTGAGTCAAAAGAGGAAGAGCTCAATCATCATCCGTCGCCGTCCCTCGATCCGGTGAGTGGGTGTCTACCAGGCACGCTAGATCCTGCATCCTATTAGAGACGGACGGACGGATTGGATTTTGTCTAAAGAACCCAAACATGGAACAAACCACAACTTAAAATAGATTCTTTGATGTCCAAAAAAAACAGGAGATGCACAATGGAAATGTAGTCCTGAAACGAAACACAGCGTGACTATTTTGTCCTTATTTGGACATAACAGTCCGTGTTTGCACACCCAAACATAATAAAGGAAGAACTGTCATTTATTTCAGCTAGACATTCTATGTTTTATGTTTCACATGTTTTTTTATTTTATTTTTTTTTTATCCTTTTTGTACGCCGTTCATGTTGAATTCTCATTGTTTGTAAATAGAAGTGTCTAAGACAAATCGCAAGTTTGAGTTCATGCATCTGTTCTGATATTATTATTTCTATAGTCACCATTACACAGGGACTCTTGGATGATGGACGTTCTAACATAACAAACGACAAACTGTATCTACTGTAACAAAAACCTTCGATTTAGACATGTTTCATGGAAGGAGGCACTAGTTTCAGATTTTGAAATAGAGGATGTTTGCCTTCCAGTTTCTCAATAACTATAGGGGAAAAAAAAAAAAGGCCAGATGCTGATGACGGAGTTACAAAAGGATGCTGATGCGTGACCAAAAAAAAATAAACCGATCAATCAATTCAATCAACTTTAGCTTTGATTACAGAAACATGGTGACAAAGTTGACAATGATTCCTCATGCTCCTAGTAACAATCTTTCACAATTTCCATCCTAAAATATACCCGTGCCATCAGCTACATATTGTATAGTAACCTGGTCATTCAGTACATTCAGGTCGTCAGCTGACTTAATTTTTTTTGCAGCATAACGTTGCTGAGTCTAGACCGGAGCAACTGAAGCAACCCCAGATTATAATAATAATAATAATAATAATAAGAAGAAGAAGAAATCATAAATTGTTAGTAGGTTATAGCTGTATAAGAGGAATTAATTCATTTAGAATGTTCTGCTATTAAAAAAAGATCAAAGTGAATGAATTGTGAATTTTCCTATAAGAGCATGTTTTATTTGTTTATATAGCTATTTTAAATCAGGTCAGATGCAGACTTTCCTTTTTTTTCTTTTCTTTTTTTTTTTAAACCAAATCCTTTCTAACAGCAGCACTGTTTTTCACATGAACTGAATACGCCTAAATACATCGTTTCACATTTCCATGTTTTCTGCTTTGCCGTTTCCAGCGAGCTTGTGCATTTCCTGTGTGGTCCTGGACGTCTCACCTCGAGTCAAACCACAAGCCTGAACGTCATTTTTCTCCCACCCGTGCTGAGGATCGCTGAGCCGAGAACCGATCTAAAGGGGATTCTTCTTCCTCGTCGTCTCCTTCACTCACCCTGTCTCCTTTTGTTTTCCCTACATAGCAGGAATATTTTCCTACACAAGCGAATTGTTCTAGTGCACTTGTTCTGACACTTCACGTTCGAAAGGGGGGGTCTGCATTCCTGACTCATCAAAATGAATTGCATTCAGTCGCCCAGCCAGCGTGGCTTAAACAGAAGAACAGACTGCGTTTAGGCACTTTATTCTCCCTGGTGTTGTTTTACTCTTCTTGGCTATAGGAATTTTTTTTTGCATGCATCACAATGCCGCTGTTCTCCGAGGCTTTCACAAGTCATCAGCGTATTCCGCATTCGGCTGGGAAGATGAAGTGGAATCGCATTCATCATCCGAACAGAGACATTCCGTGGATTTGTGGGTGGACGTCCACAGACCTCTACGTTTGTCTTTATTTTGTCTTATCCCCTTAAGGACCCTTTTAGCCTAGGGGCTCCAGCTAGTCAGTCCTACTTGCATCCAAAGCAAGCCTTTCTCAACAGATTCGAGCTTCAGGCCTGGGTTTAATCCAGTAGGATAAATAACCAAATGAAGTACTGAAATGGAACGGCTCGTGAATAAACCCGATATGATCTCACACATGAGTCTTTCTGGCTGCTGCTTTGTGTAGAGGTGTAAAGCAGCAACTTGAGGCTAGGGTACATTTATTCTTTTCTCTAAAGAGACGCCTCGTAGTACCGCAGGTTGTGCAACTCTTCTGTTTGTTGTAAACAACTTAAAAAAAAAAAAAAAAAAAAGTTTTGCAATAAAAGAAATTTCAGCAACTTCCATCAATCATTGTCTCTACTCCGTCCTCGAACATACAGTAGCTTCATCATATAATCCTTATATAAAGATATATAATTCTTCTACTGTAAAGGAAACGTCAGACGTGGGACTTGAGATCCTTCGGGGGGGGGGGGGAAAAAAAGCGAATTAAATAAACGAAAGTGTGTTTATAATACGCTGATAGCGGAGTGCTAGAAATCGACAGCCGACAAAGTGTTTGCTTACATGTTCCCTATCAGGCTATCTTGTACAAACACAGAAGGCCTGCTGATCCAAACAGTCGATAAGCCTGTTTGAAGTGACGGAAGGCCCCGGTGGGTTTCTGTAACGCACATCTCTCCATCTCCGTCCAAACGTAATTGAACTCTACCCCAGCCTCTTACTGAGGAAACAATAACTCTGTTCCCTTTCAACCCAGCCAGATTGAGTCCCGAGTCTGCTCGTCTCGCTGGCACGCCGGGTAAACGAGACGGCATGATTGCGTCTCCGCATCTCCGGATTCTCCGGAGTAGTAGAGGATGCCTTTCCACGTGTGGCCGCCTTTCATGTGCCGTCTGACTTTGACAGGCGAAATGAAAGGAACACTGTTTCTCCTGGCCCACAGGTTAACGAAATATCTCGGCTTTAATTAAAGTGGACAGACTTCTCCTGCTCTATAGTGGAGGGTGAAAAGCGGTACGGTAATGCTGAGCTCTTTGGTTGCAGACGTGCACTGATGATAATCTTTACACAGCAAAATAGTGCAATGGTTATTAGGTTTGAAGAAGCAGTTACAGCGGCGTGCGGAAGTCTTGAGTCACCCCTGATTTTTATTTCATATTTTACTTCCAGGCAGCCAGACTTTCTTGTATTTTTAATACAAGGCTTGAGGAATAATTCACCAGGTTCCTTCAAGGACCTTCAGTCCAGTCCCCGTACCTGAGCAGTTTCAGAGGAATATAATAATATATTCGTTAAGCCAGACAGAGACCTATGCATCATTTAAACATTGCGAAAAATCTAACTTAAGGCATGAACCAGTGAGAAATACTGTAAGTGTGAAGTATGAAGCAGGATAAAGCAATATACTGGAGATGATAAGTGAGAGGACGGCGATGAAGAAATGAAGGTACTGTATGCAGTGTGATGAGGTTGATCATTATGTATGTACAGCGTCTTTTTGAACTGTGTACTAGATTTAACTGTGAGTTAAATCTAGTACAAAAATGGCAAAATAGTTTGACACCTCTACTTTCCCTTTGTCCACTTTACTTTAGCTCTCTTATCATACATCGCCTACCTACCAGAGACGGCTAAAGCTAACACAATAATCAACTGAAACACTCGTACTGTAGCTGGATCTTTTTCAACTAGATCTTTTTGAGCTGCTGCTCATGCTGCATCACAGAGACCAAAGTGCATTTCTACCCTCTTTCAGACACAGGACCGCACAGATCCCTATGGCTAGCGTTTGACCATAGGGATCACTAGAGAGTATTGCAGGTTCTCTCAATACCTATCCAGTTTTGCTCTTTTAGATCTCTGGTACAAACATGGCTTTGGCATGAACTCATGACCTCTTCACTCAGGAGTCTGGAATGGACATTTAAATGCAAGTTTCTACATCGTAAAGATATGGTAACAAAAATACATACGGTATCACAGTCCAGGGAAGGCTGTAGTTTTCATTACTATATGCAGTAATAGTGGAAAAGATCTCCAATCATTTGTTAACCCCAAAACATCAAATCTGTCTTATGTTAACATTTGGGGAAAAAAGTGAAAAAGAAAAAAAACATTAGAAAGCTCTTTTTAAATCTACGAGGGGTAATCGAGTCAAACTGGGACTTGTGTTGAAATTTCTCATGAATGGAAGCGTAAAACTCTTTACAGAGTTCTGTAAAACATTTACAGAAGTCTTCAAGCGCAGTACAGTGCTGGGACTCTTAGCCGCAGTAAAACATTGTAGTGGTGTAAACGCTTAAAAGACGGCGTACGTCCATGAATTTCCCGGCCAAGGTGGCTCAGAGCCCACTGCAGTCGTTCCCATGGACATTTACTGTAGCATGGCAAGTGGTAACTCTGGGTTGATTACCAAAGGACGTTCTGTTTTTGCAGGTCAATGCACAACTTCATACTGTCCACCGGACCACTTGCACAACTCGGCTGGAAGTTACCGCCACATCCGTTGTACGGTCCTGACCGTGCTTCATGTCATCTCCGCATGTTTGGGCCATTGAAGGAGTTCCTGGAAGGCCAGTGTTTCAGACGTGAAGCAGGTATGCAAAGCAAATCATGAGCAATCGTTCTAACTTAATGGTATCCAGGTACTAGTTAAACACTGGAATGAGTGCATTAGTGTTTCAGGGGATTATATAAAGAAATAAAGGGAGTTTTTACTCTCTCAACTTTTGTGTTTTGTCATTCTGCACAACCAGAAGTCCCAGTTGTACCGTACCGCTTTTCAGTTAGGCTTTGGCCATTTTCATATTTTTGCTTTGCTTTCTTTCTCTTCATCCTTATACTAGATTTATTGGCTCGCTCTTACGGCTGCAGTTTCTGTTTTCTAGCAACACTGAACAGGGTGCCCATAAAAGTGCTTTTGTCTGAAACCTGGGTACAAGAAGATGACAAGAAGGTCAGAGTATCGCCCCACTAATTTGAACCATCTGTAAACCCAGTGCAGTTCCGAAGCCTTCGGAGGTTATCCTTTTCAACACACACATGCTGTATACACACACACACATACCCTTTCTTTTGTTCCTTCGCTACTTTATAATCTGGCATCAGGCAGGAGATATACACTGGCATCGCAGTGTTTACATGTAAAGTGGGCATCTATCATTAATGTTTATTCACAGTAGAACTCCAGCGTGGTGTTTATATCCTCTTTAAGCCAAGCACCGTGATAAAAGGACAGCTTTCGCCATATTTGTCCATCCAGACCACTGTACCGACGTAGGTCCCTTGAATTTTATAGATAAAACCAACAGAGCCAAACTCGTATCTCATTGTTATAAAGCAGTGGCTTTAAAATCCCTCCATCGAGCGTCTGGATAGTGTTTATTCCTCTATAATAAAATGGCATACCGCATTATTATTGCTAAATTATTCCCCGTGTGCACATCCCATCCAACCTGAGGTACTTAATGAGGCCTAGAATAGAGCCCATAGGTAAATAAACTTAAATATAATAAAAGCAAATGATGCAAAAAGTTCTTCTTAGGCATTTTTTATATTACTCTGTAGAATGACTCAGCCAGCAGGCACAAAAATAGCTAGCATAAGAGAATTACAATGGCCGCAACTGCGTGCTGTGAATGGCAGCCTGACCTCAAAGTAATATACCAGACGTTACACAACCTTGGGTTTCCATTAAACTGGCTTCTAATCTAAAATGAAGTAATACCCCCTCTGTCAACCTTGATGGGCATATAGCTAGCGTTCTGTGTGAATGTTCAAGATAGAGATTTTTTTTTTTTTTTTTTAATAAGTTAGAAATTGCTTTAAAAAATATTGACTGGGACAGTGAAGCGATGCATTGGATAACCGGAATAAAAAGTGTTCAGGTGAGGCGTGAACTGTAGGGTTCCTGCTGCTGTAGGAGTGTTTTGGTCTCATGGATGTAGGGGGTTCAAATGAGCACGTAAAACAAAATTCAAAAAGCGGGAGACTGTAGTCATTTTAAGCACAAGCTAGAATTTGTTTTCTAAATTGTTGCGTCTTGTTGTCAGAAAAGGAAAAATGTTTATAAACAATTTTTTTTTCTTTTTTTTTTTGGTTATTCCATTTAATGGACATCTTTCCAAGTCAACAGAAAATGGCTGTGGTCGTAGGCAATCAGAAGGGACAGTTGGTCCGAAGAGCTCCATCATTGCGTATTTTGTCTCAGGCTAACAGCTTCCTATCATCACAAATGTTGGCTTGCTAACTGTTAGAGCTGAAATTGATTTGGCCGTTTGGACTTGGACAGCTGGAACTGTTGGACGGTTCGAGTCATTGAATCAGTGGGTCAGGTTTCGATTCAGAATCAATCGGTAACCTTACATCTGTTAAATTGTCTAATAGAAAGTCCTTAGAAACCAACTGTACAATTTTTTCTTTTTCAAAAATACAAAGTGCTTTCATCTTGTGCAAAGCACGGTATGAGCCAAAAATACACCTTGAACGAGCATGTGCGTTTGTCGAACGAGGCATAGCGCCAGCCATACGTGTTCCCAGTAGTGAAAAGGAAGTTGTGTTGTGCAGTTGTTGTTGGTAATGGGTCTCTCGACGGAGGAAAAAGTATTCATAGTTGAGTGAATACTTCATATACAGAAGTGATTGTTAACGGAAAAATGTAACGGAACAATTCCTTCCTGTACCCGTCCCCTTCCTCCGAACTTATACCACCTGATGCCTACTTGTGGGGAATGTTAAAGGAGAGTGTGTTGAACTGTGAAGATCCGCCAAGAACTGTGCCTGCATTACGCCGGCAAATCGCCTCCTTCGGCAGGAGTCAGTAGCGACCTTTGTTACGAGATACGTTTGAGAATCTGCGTGAACGATATGAACAGCGAGGCACACACACACTTCGACCGCTTACGTTACGCATACCGCGGTAAATCAACATGCTAATAGTGTGTATGTTAGTTTCTTTCAGGAAAAACGAACTCACAGATGACAACAAGGTAATTTTGTTCGTCATTGCATTTCAGTACTGTATATCTTGGTGCATTCTGAAATTGAAATTTTTTTTTTTTAAATCCTTTCATTTTGTGCGAGTATCACAGCCTTTTTTTTTGAAATATCGCCATTTCCTGAACTGTAGTGATGTAAAGATTAATGCTTTTTATAAGACATGACATTTAAACATTTAACAACACAAATTATACATTAGACAGCATTGCATTGCCGCAGTACACCACTGGGATGTACAGTATAACTTCATGTATCGCCCAACCTTCACAGGTGTTTTAACAACCATTAAACCCTAGACAAGGGCACTGATTTTTTGTGTTGAACAAGAGGAAATGCCACACTCGCTTCCCATTCTATGCTGTTTGGGATTTAATCTTGGAATAGTTGGTTAGCTAAGGTGATCGCATCACAGCTATGATGATATTCAGTACGACAGCGCGACCTCGAGTGTGATATTGCTTGATGAAATACTTTTTTGTAGTTTTAATACTTCAAAACCTCAAAGAGGTATAGGAGCGCAATGTCCCAAAAACCATGTGGAATCAAATCGACCGTCTGCCTACAGTATGATTCACAGTTCTAATGTGTATTTAATATGCATAGCTTGCTGGTCAGCTAACTTGCCAAATTTTGATTGCTTTAATCGACCTATCTAGCGCGCCTAAACTCCATCTAGCAGATGCCCGTTAGCTTAGGACACATTCTTTCTGAGGACTTACCTAATTATTCTAGAGTTTACACCATTTCAAAATGTTAGTTTAACCGGATAGCACTCCTCGTACTTTAGTGCTAATCCATAATAATAAATGGAGAACATTTTAGCTAATGGCAATCTGATTGCTAAATGAAATTCGTGAAAGAGCGTTCATTTAGAATTGACCCACGTAACATCGGGTTGCTAGGCTACCTGGGTCTTTTTTGTAGTGATGGCTAATTAAATAACAAGATATATAGCAATATAGTGCAATCATGAACTACGCAAAACAAGATTTACTTTGGAACGTGATGAATTTATCCTGTATTATGGTCAAACTCGCTCTGGAAACTCGGAAAATAACAATTTTCTGTTTTAATGACTATTTTAAACGAGTTAGTCATAATTTTGTTTGGAGGTCTAGGAAAATCCATCAACTGTGGCAGTACTTTAATTCTGCCAAAGAGCCAAATTAAGATTAAAGAAAATCACGGTTGAGCCAAAATTGGATTCTCTGCATAGAATACTCAATATATAGCCAAAAGTTTGTGCACACTTCACCATCACACCAATAGGGCCTTGTGAAACATGCCATTCCACGTTTATCCCCCTTTTTGCTTTTATAATAATCTCTAGTCTTCTGGGAAGGGTGGATATTTGTGGTCATTCAACCCTGAGAGCATTTGTCAGATTAGGTACTGATGTTTAATTGAGGAGGGCTGGAGAGCAGTCAGTGCTTGATTTCATCCCAAAGGTGTTTAGTGGGGTTGAGGTCAGGAATCCGAGTTCTTCCACTCCAACATTGGAAATCCAACTTGCTTTGCTCGCATTGGGCATTGTCATGCCGGAGCATGTCTAAAGCTGTATTTCCTTACAAAGTGTACGTTGTGCTTTGATCATGACTTTTGATAGCTGTGCGCTGTAGAAAAGGGCATCTGCCTGCCTTACTAATTTAAGGCTCCTGCGCCTGTGTCACAGATGGAAAAATGTATACAATATAGTCAGAAGTGGGTAGAGTAGCCAAAAAATGTACACGAGTAAGAGTAGCTGTATATATATACACACACACACACACACACACACACACACACACACACACACACACACACACACAGTCTATATATGCTGAAGTGTGTGTCTGTTTTGGCAGTATGAAGCTGTTTTTTTGCAAGTGAAACATGCTTTGTATATGATGCGAGTAAAGGATGCATAAAAATGTACAACACATGTGCTGGCGATTAGCTCCGTACTGAAATATACTTAAAGATATATTCATAGACTGTTAAAGTAACATTATACGTACAATTAAAGTTAACAGATAATCACACAAACATGAAAAAAAAAAAACATTCTACGCTCACCGCAAGATCCCACTAGTACTGCAGCAGCATGGATTTATGGGCGTTCCGCAGAATTCGAGAAAGATCCGGAAACCATTTGTGTGCGCATGCGCAGTGACCTCATGTAGGACGGATTCACAGGTAGGATGAATTTATAGAACATCGGATAAATGTTTCCCCCCCACTACGCCGTCGGACCTGATTGGTCAAACGGAGTCATGTGATTATTGTTGCTGCGTCTGATTGGTGAAACAGTCATGCGGTAGATCCACCGGCTCCATGTTTAGAATAAACGGTTAGAAAAGTATCAAGTCGAGTGGAGCCGAATGTAGCGGAGTAAGAGTACTCAAGTAAAAGTAAAAAGTATTGTGCAGTAAAACTACTCATAGGTTTTTTTTTTTCAAAAAGTTACTTAAGTAAATGTGACTCGTTACTGCCCCCCTCTGCGTATAGTACACCAAAACTATACCAGAAATAAGTACTGTTTCTATAAAAGTATCACTTCAATAGATTGATCATGTGACCTGTTTTTACTGTATATTTGTGCATATCTGCAGTGGAAAACGACTCTGTAGAGATGACAGACATCTTGATATGTCTAAACGGTCCCGATCCTGAACATTAATTCATCACAGTGAAACTACAGTATAAGACACAGTCCTGAGAGCTTATAAGAGTCCTGTTGCAGCTGGTCTCAGTCATATTGGCTACATATGGTCCTGTGATAGATCTCTCTAATCAGCGTTACCACTGGGCTAACAGTAAACACTCCCAATGTGACATTTATCTTTGCGTGTTTTGTGTCTCGCACTCTGGCAGTCGTTCCGCAAGAGTGAGTCAGATCTAAAAATGCTCTGCTTTTCCAGGTTAGCGTGCAGATACTGTTACTGTATCGGGCTTGGAGATTTAAAAAAATAAAATAAATTGCCCGGCTGGTTGGTGTTTGAGATTTATGCTTTTCAGTATGTGTCCTTTCTTTTTTTCATCATTTTTATTTTTATTTTTTATGAAAATGTGAATGCAGATTTCTTCGGTTTATTACTAGATTGATATGTATGTAGAGTATGATTCACAAATGTTACAATCCTGATCAGGGATCAAGCTCTGAATCATGAGGGTATTGCATTCTTGGGTATCTCATTTACTGAAAGTTGTTCTCTCAAACACGGAGGTGTGTTCGCCTTCACATGGTCAGGGTTTGACTTTTTCAGCTGTGAATAATTTGAACCACTACAGACCTCCCTGGACAGAAATGTTTCTCAACCACCATAAAGTTCTGGCATTTTTATATCTGGGTTCCCCAAAAGTGAAAAAGGAGAAGATCGGGTTAAAATAAAAAGTTTTCAGTTCCACTTTAAGGCAAGAATTCATTGATTTTCTTTCTATTAAAGAGTCACAGCATAATACACCAATTAGTCAACATTAAAATAAAAAATGCCTAGTTCCCCTTGTCCCACTGGTTCCACGGTAAAGGTGTTGGACTGCTGATCAGGAGGTCCCTGGTTGGAACCCTGACGCCACTGGGCTGCCATTGTTGAACCCGTGAGCACCCCAAGTGCTCAGATACAGCTGTCAACCCGGGGTGGCAGCCCCGTGGGGAGTCCAGAGTGGCGAGTACCCTTCGCCTGAAGTGCTGGATGGGACATTGGACGACCCCTACAGTACAGTAGGTGTGACTCCACCTCTAGGGGAGTGCCGTGGTGTCAGGCACACTACCGTTGGCAGTGGATGCTTTGGGTGATTTTGAGTGGGTTGTAGGGGACTTGTTTGTCTGATACGTCACATGGATGCTAGATCGGATTGGGATCTGGGGAGGTTTAAATCTGTGTCCGAGGCCGTGGTCTCTTTTCATGCTGGGCCCTGTGCATGGTGACTGTGGTGCACTGGGTGTTCTGGTGCTTTTTTATCATGGCCAGCATTGACTTTTTTCAGACTAGATGGCCTGGCCTTTGGTCCCCATGGGCATTGATGAGCCCTGGGTACCCATGATCCAGTCACCAGTTTGGTGGTGTACAGTATAATTGGTGATCAGTGTTGATCAGTTCACCTGGCATTGGTTATAATGCTATAGCTAATTGGTAAACATTTACAGTGGAAAATAAGCTCTCACTCTGATGAACAGCATCGTCCACATAAGTCTCTTTGTTGGATACTTTTTTTTAGTTCGTTCAAAAATTGTAAAGTTTGTATAAGCACTTTTCTTAGTTACCGACAGCTGGTGCTGAATTGATTAGGAAATCTTAGAAACATTTGGATGAACCATTTTTGTTTGTCAAAAAGCAGGAAAAAAAATCCTCTGTTTAAATTTAAATACGCAAATACTTAAGAGCCTTTGCTAATTGCTGCAGTGATTAATATGTTTTTCATCTGGAAACAATTGTTGTGACCCTAACTGATGTAGTGAGTAGCTTCTCATTTCTTTTACGACCATAGCAGACGAAGCGTCACGTAATTGTGGTCACGACGTTACTGTGTTTCAAAAGCGTCAAATTATGGAACTGAATCAAGCAAAGAAAACAACTAAGGAGATTGCTGAAATGAATGGACTCGGTCGAAGAGCTTTCCAACACGTTATTAAAACCTGGAAGGATAGTGCTAAAGCAACAATGGAGCCTTGACCTTAATCTCATTGAATGTCTTTGGAGATGACTTCAGAGATTCTCCCATCATCCATACAAGTTTTTGGCCAAGGATTGACACAGCATTGGATGGAAATAAATGACATAAATTGCATAAGGTTGTTGAAACAATGCCACAACAAAGATGTGCCTTAATGAAAGCTAGAGGCAGTCTAATGAAATATTAGGGTATGTACTTTTTTTTTTTTTGGCCAGGCAGAGTACAAGAAGATGATTCCAAGAATATAGCCAAGGCAAGGCTGAGAAGTATAAAACATAAATTACACACACGCACACGCGCACGCACATGCACACACACAAGTTGAAGTTGATGTATCAAGGTCTTAAGTGGCTATTTACAAGAACTTTAACATTGTAACATCCAGGACCTTATTCTTCCCTAGATCTCCAATTAAATGTGTAAGTAAGTACTAATTAAGGAATATCACCCTCAAGGTCGTGCTGTTGTTGTGAATATCAGCACAGTGTGATATTGCTTTTATACAGCAGCTCTTCAGAAGGCATTTCTTAGCAAACGATTATGATTTGTTTGTTTATATAACCAGTAATTTTCTCCTCCACCAAGTACATTGAGCTGGTGAAGAACCCTAAGTGTAATTAACACGAGTGTAAGAGTGATTGATTTCTTACCAAGACTATGTAGCCAAAAGGTGAGCAGAATAAAAAGGTCATGGAAACTTAAAGTCCTGAGAAACTTACCAGATTTCTTTTAAGATATTTTAACATATTCTGCTTGAGAATATCAGTAATGTAAACTTTCGTGTAAACTTTTTTTTTTGGGGGGGGGATAGGGGTTAAATCCCAAATAGCAAAAACTCGAAAGCTGGTGAAACATGTAGGGTGTATTATCCCTTGTTCCAGACACCAAGTAGTCCTCTTGATCAGGGGTTAGAGAGAGATTTAGGATTCAGCCTTATGTTAGAAGCTAGTTAGCTGTAAACAGAACAACGCGTGACGTTGTTCTGTTCAATTACTAAGGAGACAAAGTGATGTTTAAGGTGAGATAATTATAAGATATGGTTTCTTGCTAAAACTCGACTGATTTTGTATGTGGGTTTTGGCAGGCAGCTGCTCTCCCCTCTTTTCAGTACTACAGACTGGCAACCGACAGTTACTTTAACTAACAGATGTTAGAACACCTGTGATGCAGAGTGATGCATATACTGTAGTTTAACAACCTAGTGATGTTATGCTAATTGATGATGATATTGTATATCAGCGCCTCTTGTCCAATCAGATTACCCTACAAATAACTGTTGTACTGTATAACAACATAAGAAGCGAAAAGACCAAAACACAGTAATGTGATGTATCCAGCCGTGTCACATTCTGAAAGCAAGCAAATAAACAGATCAAATGGATTATGATCAAATAGCAGATAATATATATATTATATATTATAATAATATAATAGATAATATATATATTATGTATATAAAGTTTTTGAGTTAATGATGTAGATAAGGTGCACCATGAACAATCACACCTACAAACGATCGTCCTGATGATATAATTAAGTCACGCCCCATTTTAATTATGGAGAAACAGTGAACTGTAACTGTTAAATAATGGCACTCAGCAAAATGGTTTCTTTAATCACTTCTTATGTAAATTTAAGAGTATTTAAACCCAAACTAATAAACACTGTTTCACTGACATGGGAAGATTTTCTCAATTGTATCATCTAGTAGTTTTTTTCTGTACATTAATTTGCTCACAAGGCATAACATCTAATTAAACATAAACAGAAACATGACGGTAAATTAGGATCAGAACTCGTGATTCTTAAACTGACTGTGTGTGTGTGTGTGTGTGTGTGTGTGTGTGTGTGTGTAGATTAACTTCTTTCCTTTCCCTCATGGTGGTAACTGTCAGTAAGATATGTCAATCTGTTACAGGATGAGAATCTGGAGTGAATTGTTATTTTTCTTCTGTCCTTTCACATCTTGATAAATGCTTTGTTTATACTCAATTTCCTTTTCAGTTTTCTATCTTACCCCCCCCCCCCCCCCCCCCCCAAAAAAAAAAAAAAAAAAAAAAACACCACTTATATAAATAAGCTCTTCTGTATATTTGTTCGAGAGTGCTTCATGTCCCGTCCTAATACCCTAAAGTGTGTCTTGTTCATGAATTCCATGTCCACTGAATCCATGTCTTCTCGATCCCAAAAAATAAATTGTTACCAGATATGCAAGCGCATTCGAATAGCCTGAGCAGCTGTTCCATTTCAGCAGATTTACTTCACGTACAAAAAAAAAAAAAAAAAAAACTTTCTTTTTTCCCCCCTAGTTTTTCACTTTTCTCCATCATGCCAATTCCTTTAAAAAAATAATAATAATAATAATTTAATACGTCCATAACAGAGGAACTCACTCTATCAGCTAAAGAACTGCAAAAAAAAAGTAATTGATTCATTGAGTCATTTATTCTTAATACATCTAATCTTTCTTTATCATTTAATTGAAAGATTTATAAAAGGCTCTTTATTTTATCACTGTACATTTAACAAGTATTAATTAGGATTGAGGGAGGGATGGTGGCTAAGTGGTTAGCAGTGTCGCCTCGCACCTAGGTTTGATTCCCGGAGTTTGCATCTTCTCCATGTGCTTGGAGCATCTCCTCTGGGTAATCTGGTTTCCTCCCACAGTCCAAAGACATGTAGATTTGGCTAACTGGTGTTCTGAAATTGCCCATATTATGTGTGTATGTGGCCAACAATGGAGTGGCACACTCAGAATGTACCCGGCTTTGTGCCCTAAGTCTCCTGATACAGGCTGCAGGCCCCTGTGACTCTTTATATAAGATAAAGTGGTATAGACGATGAGCGAGTGAGTAAGTAATTAGGATTCAACTTATTTTACGTTTCTAAAGGATGATTTATTCCTCGACTGGCAGATGGAGTCTAATTAACAGTCTTACCATGACTATGTGGCCAAAAGATGAGGAGAATAAACCATGGACGTAGTGCACAGTCCTGAAAAACCTATGAGATTTAATTTAATATATTTCCAATATTCTGCCTAATAATATCAGCTACCTTAACTTCTATGTTTCTGCTGATAGTGAAAAATGAAAGCAAGTGCGATATGTACAGTAGGGTGTAAGTTAGAATCCCTTGTTCCACACAATAAGTAGTTCACTTGATCAGGCGTTAGAGAGTGATTTGGGATTCAACCTTGTGTTAGAAGCTGGTTAATGTTGTAGCCTGTGTTGGCCATAAACAAAACAAACAAACAAACAAACAAACAAACAAAAATCTAATTGATTGCATATATTATTAATAATTTTAAATGTATTCAAATTAATTACTTATTTTATTTCATATATACAGAACTATGATAAAAATTTCTTAATGCTCCTTCTGTGTCTCGGGACGTAATGTTACCCCTGTGTGAAGCAAACATGCACAGAAATAATTTGTTTATTCCAACAAGAGAGATAATGTGTTTAAATTGCTAATATTTAGCATTTGAATGGATAGTCAAATATTTGCACAAACTCTCTCATTCACATTGAAAATTCATTCAGATCAGGCTGTATCGGGGCAGACTATTCTGATTGAGGTGTTCACATGATGAATTTTAATTCCAACTGGGCAATTTAGTGGAATATAAGGGTCTACACACGTGGACAAAATTGTTGGTACCCTTCGGTCAATGAAAGAAAAACTCACAATGGTCACAGAAATAACTTTAATCTGACAAAAGTAATAATAAATAAGAATTCTATGAATGTTAACCAATGAAAGTCAGACATTGCTTTTCAACCATGCTTCAACGGTATTATAAAAAAAAAAATGAACTCATGGAACAGGCCTGGACAAAAATGATGGTACCCCTAACTTAATAGTTTGTTGCACAACCTTTTGAGGCAATCACTGCAATCAAACGATTCCTGTAACTGTCAATGAGACTTCTGCACCTCTCTGCAGGTATTTTGGCCCACTCCTCATGAGCAAGCTGCTCCAGTTGTTTCCGGTTTGGAGGGTGCCTTTTCCAGACAGCATGTTTCAGCTCCTTCCAAAGATGCTCAATAGGATTGAGGTCAGGGCTCAAAGAAGGCCACTTTAGAATAGTCCAATGTTTTCCTCTTAGCCATTCTTGGGTGTTTTTAGCTGTGTGTTTTGGGTCATTGTCCTGTTGCAAGACCCATGACCTGCGACTGAGACCCAGCTTTCTGACATTGGCCAGCACATTTCTCTCTAGAATCCCTTGATAGTCTTGAGATTTCATTGTACCCTGCACAGATTCAAGACACCCTGTGCCAGATGCAGCAAAGCAGCCCCAGAACATAACAGAGCCTCCTCCATGTTTCACAGTAGGGACAGTGTTCTTTTCTTCATATGCTTCATTTTTCCGTCTGTGAACATAGAGCTGATGTGCCTTGGCAAAAAGTTCCATTTTTGTCTCATCTGTCCATAGGACATTCTCCCGGAAGCGTTGTGGCTTGTCAACATTTAGTTTGGCATATTCCAGTCTGTCTTTTTTATGATTTGTTTTCAACAATGGTGTCCTCCTTGGTCGTCTCCCATGTAGTCCACTTTGGCTCAAACAACGACGGATGGTGCGATCTGACACTGATGTTCCTTGAGCATGAAGTTCACCTTGGATCTCTTTAGAAGTCTTTCTGGGCTCTTTTGTTACCATTCGGATTATCCATCTCTTTGATTTGTCATCAATTTTCCTCCTGCGGCCACATCCAGGGAGGTTGGCTACAGTCCCATGGATCTTAAATTTCTGAATAATATGTGCAACTGTAGTCACAGGAACATCTAGCTGCTTGGAAATAGCCTTTACCTTTAACATGCTTGTCTATAATTTTCTTTCGAATCTCCTGAGACAACTCTTTCCTTCGCTTCGTCTGGTCCATGTTGAGTGTGGTACATACCATGTCACCAAACAACACAGTGACTACCTGGAGCCCTATATATAGGCCCACTGACTGATTACAAGATTGTAGACACCTGTGATGCTAATTAGTGGACACACCTTGAATTAACATGTCCCTTTGGTCACATTATTTTCAGTATTTTCTAGGGGTACCATCATTTTTGTCCAGGTCTGTTCCATGAGTTTATTTTTTAAAATAATTCTGTTGAAGCATGGTTGAAAAGCAATGTCTGACTTTCATTGGTTAGCATTCATAGAATTTTTTTTTTTTATTATTACTTTTGTCAGATTAAAGTTATTTATGTGACCATTGTGAGTTTTTCTTTCATTGACCGAAGGGTGCCAACAATTTTGTCCACGTGTGTATTTAAACTCACCCACTGGAGAAAGGCATGGAAGATGCATAACAATAGTTATGATTGCGATGACATTGATGAGGCATCATGTTGTCAGTCTGTGCTGGGAGACATCGTTGTAACTCTGCATTCTGTAGTTTTGAAGTCTTCAACTTAACTTACGATGACATTTACAGGACATGATGACTGCTTTAGACAGGACACGAAACTATAAAACACTATGCTATTGCACGACCAGGTACTGTATAAAGAGCATTTCTATAATGTATACAGTCACTTTTAAGGCTCTGTAGGTGTAGTATTGGAAAAAGTGCGGCTTCACGGCGCCATCATGGAACTATTGACTGGAGTCTGCTTCATATAAATACTTCAGCAGTGTTCTACTTAAACTGATGTCAGGAGGATTTATTCGCAGACAGACAGTGATTTTGCTTGCGCTGTCTCTTAGGACCAACAGGCCAAGGATGTAAGCCAAGGTCATGGCTTTTCTTCAGCTGCAGATGAAAGTCTGAGTATACGCTTCCCTCCAAACAGACAATTGGCAGATAGAAATAAAACTTGAGTTACAAGTCTACACTCACCAACTCACAGCAAGCCAGACCATCCTCTTAGTTTGTTTCTTTCTTTCTTTTAACATCTAAACAAGCATATAAAGGAAACCCACATGTACAGCACGGTCCAAAATTTTGGATCCATAGGCAAACAAGCAAATGCTGCAAATTTTGGCAGAAACTTCACTTCTCTTTGTAAAGAATCCTGTCTTGAGTTTTATTCAGTTTGATCTTCTATTGTTAGTTTTGAAGCCATCTGGCATCTATACAGTAGTAAAAAAAACATATAAAATGTCCTATAAGCGGAAATGGCTATGGATCCAGACTTTTGTCCCACCCTGGATAAATAAAACGTGTACACTGTCTAAGCACTAAAAAAAAAGATTTATTATGCAAAATTCACTCCTTAATTTAAAAAAATAAGAGAGAGAGAGAGAGAGAGAGAGAGAGAGAGACCTTTCTTTGCTTTTTGTCCTTTCTATTTTTGTTTTGTCTGGGCTTAAAAAAGCCCTCGCCACCCTCGCCCCCTGTTGTGACCTCATATAAGAAGAGCTCCTGCTCAGCTTACTCAGCTCTCCTCTCAACTGTATTTTACCTGGACCATTAACAGGTATACTTTGTAGGATCTCTGAGACCTACTGTATGCTTGGTAAAGAAATAGAAAAATGTGGGACCTTTAAAGTAGTTTCACCATCTATGATAAAAAAAAGAAAAGAAAAGAAAAGATAGATACTGAGCAAAAATGTATTATATGGGTTCCAGGTACCAGGCAAGAAAGCGAAATGTGTGTGTTGTTTTGTTATAATTTAACTTTTATCTCCCATGTATCTGTCTCGGAGAGTTGCATTCTCAATGCTGTCGGACACAAACTAACTCATTAGCTCTTACTAGTTGCAGTGTAGATACCTGTGTGTGTTCTATTACTTCATATGCATATTTTATGAAACTGCATTTTATCATTTTATTATGTCGGTCTCTGACTCAGATCACTATCTGCTAGTAAGCCCAGTGTGAGTGAGTTGTGCCTACAGAAGCAGGTGTTTCCAGAGACTATATATACAGGGTGGGCCATTTATATGGATACACCTTAATAAAATGGGAATGGTTGGTGATATTAACGTCCTGTTTGTGGCACATTAGTATATGTGAGGGGGCAAACTTTTCAAGATGGGTGGTGACCATGGTGGCCATTTGGAAGTCGGCCATCTTGGATCCAACTTTTGTTTTTTCAATAGGAAGAGGGTCATGTGACGCATCAAACTTATTGGGAATTTCACAAGAAAAACAATGGTGTGCTTGGTTTTAACGTAACTTTATTCTTTCATGAGTTATTTACAAGTTATAAAATGTGTTCAATGTGCTGCCCATTGTGATGGACTGTCAATGCAACCCTCTTCTCCCACTCTTCACACACTGATAGCAACACCGCAGGAGAAATGCCAGCACAGGCTTCCAGTATCCGTAGTTTCAGGTGCTGCACATCTCATATCTTCACACCATAGACAATTGCCTTCAGATGACCCCAAAGATAAAAGTCTAAGGGGGTCAGATCGGGAGACCTTGGGGGCCATTCAACTGGCCCACGACGACCAATCCACTTTTCAGGAAACTGTTCATCTAGGAATGCTCGGACCTGACACCCATAATGTGGTGGTGCACCATCTTGCTGGAAAAACTCAGGGAACGTGCCAGCTTCAGTGCATAAAGAGGGAAACACATCATCATGTAGCAATTTCAAATATCCAGTGGCCTTGAGGTTGTCATTGATGAAGAATGGCCCCACTATCTTTGTACCCCATATACCACACCATACCATCACTTTTTTTGTTCCAACAGTCTTGGAGGGATCTATCTAATGTGGGTTAGTGTCAGACCAATAGCGGTGGTTTTGTTTGTTAACTTCACCATTCACATAAAAGTTTGCCTCATCACTGAACAAAATCTTCTGCGTGAACTGAGGGTCCTGTTCCAATTTTTGTTTTGCCCATTCTGCAAATTGTGTGCGCCGATCTGGGTCATCCTCGTTGAGATGCTGCAGTAGCTGGAGTTTGTAAGGGTGCCATTTGTGAGTAGCTAATATCCGCCGAAGGGATGTTCGACTAATGCCACTCTCCAGTGACACGGGGCGAGTGCTACGCTGTGGGCTCTTGCTGAATGAAGCTAGGACAGCCACTGATGTTTGTTCATTAGTGACAGTTTTCATGCGTCCACATTTTGCCAAATCCAACACTGAACCAGTTTCACGAAACTTAGCAAGCAGTTTGCTAACTGTAGCATGGGAGATGGGTGGTCTCGTAGGGTGTCTTGCATTGAAATCTGCTGCAATGACCCGGTTACTGCGTTCACCAGATATCAACACAATTTCCATCCGCTCATCACGTGTTAACCTCTTCGACATGTCAATGGCTGTGAACAAAGAGAAACTTGTAAATAACTCATGAAAGAATAAAGTTACGTTAAAACCAAGCACACCATTGTTTTTCTTGTGAAATTCCCAATAAGTTTGATGTGTCACATGACCCTCTTCCTATTGAAAAAAACAAAAGTTGGATCCAAGATGGCCGACTTCTAAATGGCCACCATGGTCACCACCCATCTTGAAAAGTTTGCCCCCTCACATATACTAATGTGCCACAAACAGGACGTTAATATCACCAACCGTTCCCATTTTATTAAGGTGTATCCATATAAATGGCCCACCCTGTATATACATATAGTACAGTAATACAGTATATGACAGTTCAACACTATCCTACCAGGTTTTAATAATGTGTAAACAGTTCTTAATCCAATTCCAGTCATTTTTACAACCTCCTTGGGTGTTTTTGGCCAGGCAGTAGGCAGTGTACGTCGTTGATTTTTTTGTTACATTTTTATATTATACGTCAGCTATCATGCGCATATACAGTATTGTATATTCTGCACTCATGTCACATTGTGTTGCACCAATGCCCTGAGGAAATTATATTCAGTTGTACGAGTGTGTGAGCTGTATAAAGGAATGTCTATCAAAGAAAAATTACTATCTCACTTGCACTTATTTGCATGTACAGTATTAAGCAGATACCCTTATCCAGAGCGACTTATATATTGGAAAAAAAAACTGTCTCATAATACATCTGAGCAGTTAAGGGCCTTGATCAAAGGCCCAACAGTTGCAATTGCTTTTTGGTGGGGTTTGAACCTGGGACCTTACATTCAGTAGGCCAGCGTCATACGCACTAAGCTACGCCTGTTGTTTTGCATTAAAATATTTTTAGAAAATTAATAAATCTCTTAAAACCCAAGCGGAACAGATGCATGCCGGGCAGATATTGCCTGAGGTTAAACCTGCACCATAAATGAAATCAAAATGTTAAGTAGGAGTGAAGTTATGAGCAGTTACAGTTTGTGCCAGATCAGAAACCAGACGTTTTGTGTCAAACCATGGGCGTGTCTTTAATTCCACTGCTGGACAGAGTTTATTCAATTCAATATTTTTGCAGTAAAAAGTTCATTTTCAGGATCACATAAAACCATTTTTCATAACACGTAATGCTCCCGATCCATGCTTCGTTTTTTTTGGAAATATGCATACACATTTATATTTGTATCAGATAAAAAAAAAAAACACATTTGCTAAGTACAATTTCATGCCCTTTTATAGTATGTAGTGTCGGTAGCTTTTTTGAATTCAAATCTTTCAATGATTTAACTATTATTCAGATGAAACGTGCCCAATTTAGATTGCACATAAAAATACATAAACCTGAAAAAGTGTATTATTCTAAAATGCAAAATTGTTAAGATATTGTTAAGACATGAATTTGACATGCTTACAGACACTACAGATTTTTCGCTTTTTTATGCTTTTACCAAAAACCAATTTAAGCAACAATTTTTACAGGTTATAAGCTCTGAGAAGCTTACACCAATTTTAGGATTAATACTCATTTGAAATTTTATAATGCAATGTAAATGATTATTGTTCGAAGTGAGACAGCATAATGCTGAAAAATTGTTTGGGCACAAATAAAATCATCTCTCTAAAACAGCTTAAAATTTTTAGGGAAGCAAGATGGTCACTTTCATGTTGCATAAACTTCAAAAGTAGCTTCTTTGGCAGACATGCATTATCTGTATTATATATATATATATATATATATATATACTGTAACTTAAAAGAAATTTGCACCAATACTGTGTTTTGGTTTTAAGGGCTACATGATTTTTCATCATTTTTCTTGACCACATTTCTTTCTAATGGTTGATGCTTCAGCACTTACATCCTCCCAGGTTTTGCCAATGTAACAATTTTTAACAATCTCAATAGTTGTTTTTGGTGATGCGGTATAATTCGCATTGTTGCCTTGCACGTCCAGGTTCTGGGTTCGAGTCCCGTGGCTGGTCTGTATGCAAGGAGTTTGCATGTTCTCATCGTGCTTGGTGGGTTTCCTCCCACAGTCCAAAGACATGCAGATGAGGCTAATTGGCGCTCCCAAATTGCCTGTAGTGTATGCGTCTGAATGTTGATTGGAGATCGTACCACGGTAGTATGAAATGGGAATAAATACCATGATCACCATCTGCCTTTACGGTTCCTAGTTGGACTACAGACGTTCCTGGATGGATGCTATACATTGCGCTTGATTTTTCTGATTGTTATACATCATCTATAGTTATTGTATAGTTTGCACTTGGGTCACATTGTGTTGCACCTTTGCCCTGAAGAAATTATACTCACTTTGAATGTGCTGTGCTGTTTAAAGGAATAAAACAAAAATGAACATCTGACTTGAATTTATCTACCCAGGTGGTTGAATGAACTTTCTGTCCGTACAGCCAAGGCACTGTTTCTTAGATATTTGAGTTAAAAAAAATAAAATAAAAAAAAACTTCTGCTTAGTAACAAAGCATGTATCTAGTGATGAAAACTTCAAAGCAATTTTTCTAATATTACTGATCGGAAGGTTGAGGGTTCGAGCCCCAGCACTGCCAGATTGCCACTGTTGAGCAAGGCTCTTAACCCTATCTGCTCAAGGGTCTCTGTATCCTGGCTTCACTTGTGCTCTGACCCCAGCTTCCTAACAGGGACATGTCACTTACTCATCATCTATACTGCTTCATCATGTATACGGGGTCGAATAGGGCCTGGAGGCTATCCCAGAAGACTTAGGAGTTCGGGGACACAAATTCGCCTAATTGGAATGTGGGAGGAAACCGGAATACCTGGAGGTAACCCACAAAGAAAGGGGAGAGCCCGGACCCTGGAGGTGCAAGACGACAGTGCTAACCACTAAACCACTGGGATATGTGACAATTACAATTTCCCTTTGGGATATATACAGTATAAATGGCCCTATCTGCATGAACAAGAAATTGCTACTGTTTTTACAAAAAAAAAAAAAAAAAAAAAGAAGAAGAAGAAGCTTTTTTTTAGTTAAAAAAAAAGTTTTAAAAAGTTCTCTTAAATTTTTTCCTCCCCCCAAAAATTAAAGGGAACTTTTTAAAACTTTGCTAAAGAAGCTTTTTTTTTTTTTTTTTTTCGTAAAAAACAGTAGTAATTTCTTATTCATGCAGATAGGGGGCACCACAGCCTCTTAGAAACCGAGTATCCTCCCTCTTCTGAGAGCGAGCGGGGGGGGGGGCGTGGCTATGATTCCGCACGTGGCGCTTTAGGTATTCAAATAGAAGCATGGGCGTGGCTTGGGGTTGAGGAGGGCGGGGCCTCTACTGCGCGTCCGCCGAAGTGTGGAGTGAAGAGTTTGGATGCTGGAGAGGTTTGGAAGCCGGAGCACTTTCACTGGGAAATCCGCTTAGAGAGCGGCGCAGAGCTCTACACACTGACAACTGGAAACTCAACAGCATACACACACACACACACAGACCTGGAATGGACACACACACACACACATACACAAGGAGCAGATCGGGAGATGGATATAATTTAAGAGGATAGTGTCTCAGCATCTCTTGTTCCTTTTTTCATTCCTTGAATAAGAAGAAAAGAGTTTTTGGTGAAAATTAGTCTCCGTGCAAAGGAAGAGCAGATGAGTGTAAGTAACACTGCTGAGTGTGTGTGTGTGTGTGTGATGTGTGTGTGAGAGAGAGACTCTAGTTTGTGTGTAAACTTTATGCATCAATTTCCAGATGGATTTATTATTATTATTATTATTATTATTACTTATATGACGTCATACCATCATCATGCTCCCATAAATACATTGTATTGGAGATGATTATGCTCAGTGTGCTTTTCCATAACCTAACCTTATTTTTACCCATCCTGAAAGTTTATAGGTCTTTTTAAAAAAAATTTTTTTATGAGTTTTATTATTTATAGCCCATTAACATTCCTATAGACATCACACGCTTATGTTTGCTGCTTGTGTAAGGTGATGAACACGCACCTCTGTGCCTGCGTGTTTAATGATGCGAGGACATCGTCTCACTGTCTCACTGTGTGTCCACTTCTTTAGGAATTGCACTGAGTAGTGCTGGAACCTGCACTGAGAGAGAGAGATGATGTGCACAGTGTAACTCTGACTGCTGCCAGGGCTTTCAGTTAGCTTCATATTCTTTTCTTTCCCTCAAAAGCTTGATGTTTGAGAGTGAACTCTGCAGAAAGCATTGTGTATTTTGCCCAGTTTTTGCTTTTTTTTGCCTCCAAGAAAAACCTGAATGCATCCAAGTGCACTGTGTTCTGATTTTTTTTTTCTCTTTCTTTACTTTTTTTTTTTCTTTTACATCGAAAGATTTGGCAGTTCACTGCATGCAAGAGGAGCGTGTACCCTGACATTTCTTTTTTTCTTTCATGATTTTTTTTTTCCTTTTTTTCCCTTTGGTTTTTCTATATTTGTTTTTTTTTCCTATATATAGTTTTTTGGTTTTTATATATTTTCAATCTTTCTTTTTTCTTTCCTGTTTCTTTGATTTTTTTTTCTTTTTGTTTTCCTATATTTATTTCCTATATTCTTTCTTTCTTTCTTTCTTTCTTTCTTTCTTTCTTTTTCTTTCTTTCTTTACATTTCTGTCTCTTTCTTTCTTTTGTTTCCTTGATTTCTTTCTTTCTTTTCCTTTATTTACATCCTTCTTGCTTGCTTCTTTTTTCACGTTTTACATCTTTCTTTCTTTTTTGTTTCTTACTTTCTTTCTTGTTCCCCTGATATTTTTCTTTCTTTTTTCTTTTTTAAATTTTCTTTTCCCCTTTGTATGGTTTTTGCCAAAACCTTAGTGTTTGAGAGAAACATCCATGTAGGAGTAATCTCTCTCTCTCTTTCTCTTTCTCTGTCTCTCTCTCTCTGTCTCTTTCTGGACATTTGACTTGATGATGATTGGTATACAGCAGCACCCTTTAACCTGATAAATTCCTTCTTCTCTTTATTTTATTTATTAATTTATCTTTTTGTTTGAAGTGCATACAAGAGCACACATTGTTGCCATCGTTTTCTCCTTTTTTTTCCCACAAAAACTTTTTAAGTGAATTGTATGCAGGAGCCCTTTTTGTTTTCCTTTTTTTTTCCCCCCTGGAAGCTGCTGGATGCACGAGTGTGAATCGCTGCCAGTTACACTTCTGTGTGTTTAGGTAGCACAGTGTATGACCAGTGTAGGATTTTGGATTGTTGAACACCATGCTTGGTGATTTCGCTTAATCAGATTACAATAGATTAGAGAATAGTCCACATCGTGCTCTCTGCACCAAACTATATTCTTCAATGCTTGCACAAGTGCATTTCCGGACATTGGAATATTTGTGGCGAAGCCACCCACCTGACGGAACTACCCACATGTGGAATAACAGCGGCCGAGCTCTGATCTCATTTATTTCTCAGTCGTCATGGCCGTGCATATAGATCTGTCCCTTCATCTCGTCTGTAATTTTTGGTGAGATTTCCAACAGTTGAATTCTTTTCAGTGCTGCGCTTTTGTATGAGCGCTGCATTGGGGCTCCTTCACACCACATTCCTAATCATCCTCCGAGGGTTACCATAATTAATATTCATTATAGTAGCAGCGCCGTGCCCGTGCACCAGGAGTGTGTTTTTCTTTAACTAATGAATTCTGGTTACTATACCTCCAGTGTCCCATTGGAAGAAAAGAAAAAAAGTTTCTATGGTCTCGCAATGCTCATGACTTGGCTACTGTTTCCTCATGACTAGAAAACGGCACTACAACCCAGTTCCCCCCAGCTACCTTAGATCATTTGTCAAATGGCAAACATTTGCTCACTTGTTTTTTCGGCTCGTGATTCACACAGCTTGTGCGTCATTCCCCGTTTGATTTGCGCACCTTTCTCTCCATAGGATCGAAAAAGAAAAAAAAACAACAACAACACAATGTATTTAAGCATCGAGTCATTTTCCATGATGATCTTTTAGGGAGAAGGGAACGTTTCATTCCAGGGAACATAATGCAGATTGCAGCTAATCTATCAGCAAAACGTCACTCTCGGAGGAGACGGGGAGAAAATTTGGTTCGGCAGCGAGTGCCAAATCGACGGGAAGGAGTTTAACGCTTGAGCCATTTTTTATTAGTTACCGGATTCGAGTGAAATTTATAGAGTTTACAAAGAAAACATGCGAAGAATGGATGCTCTGAGTCGACGCTGAGCTTTCAAGACAATCCAGAGATTATGTCAGTAGACACTCTTCCCTTCAGAGTAGTAACTCACTCCTCAACTCTTGACTTGGGTGAACTGAGTTCAGTTAAAGCAGTGAAAAAAGTCATTACAACCCCTCTCATAACTTTACATCACTCTGGAGTTCATTCTTCTGGCTGCAAGCGGGTACCTCGCTGACGGCGCGACATCTCCACAGTCTATAACGAAATGTTATAAATCGTCATCATGATACTGTACCTTGCTAGGACTTTCCAAAGTGGTTTTCGTCGAAACATTAAAGTACGATGGACACCAAACGACGGTTGCTCTGATTTTCTTATTAAACTCTACTGGAGAACCCGGAGGAAACTCACCAAACACGTGGAGAACATGCAAACTCCAGTGCATGGAATTGGCACTGTGGCTTAGTGTTTAGCACTGTTGCCTTGCACATCCATGGTCCGGAGTTCGATTCTCGTCTCGGGGTTTGGAGTTTGCATGTCCTCCACGTGCTTGGTGGGTTTCCTCCTGGTTCTCCGGGTTCCTCCCAAGACGTGCAGATTAGGCTAATTGGCGTTCCCAAATTGCCTTGCCATGAATTGGCAGCCTGTCCCGGGTGTACCCCACCTCGTGCCCTTTAGTCTCCTTGGATAGGCCCCCCGAGACCCTGTACACAGGATTAAGCGGTATAGCCGATGACTAAGTGAACTCACGGCTATTTTTCCACCCAGGGGCATTTTATCGCCCCAGCGTCATCACGGTTTGTTTTTTGCGACTGCGACCCAGAGGCCGTTTCCTCAGCGGACTTCTTGTTCTGCAATAAATCAAGATAAATCCGGGTGTACGTGTAGCTCTGGAGATGGTAAAGCACAACAAAGATATGTTCCCAGGTGATAAAGAACATAAACGCGATAGCTATCAAAGCTAAGGAGTGCGTGCTAATTGTTTCCCTCATGTCCCGAGGCACGGGCCCAAGAACCGGGAACAAACGCAACATGTTTCTACTCACACACCGTTTTGATTTATTAGCAGTAGGTGCAACTATTGGAAAGTCCAGCTCTCCATATGGTTCGAGAGATAGCAGGAGCGATACATCCTATAGATACCACGAGCGTCCAGGCTGCGTTTTATTAAAATCGCGCAGGGTGAACTCCGTAAACTCTGGACTGAACCCTTTCGCTCGGAGCCGCCAGATGTTTCCAATCAGTGCAGCGTAACTGAAGCTGTGTCAGCCGGTGTCATGTTCAAAGGCCCCTGCAGCACGCGTAGTGCCTTGTTTTTTTCCAGCCTTCCTCCATAAACAGTTCAACAAACACACACGCCGGGTCGGGGAGGCTGTGGGAAAGAGCCGATCACCAACCGGTGGATAAACCGTGAAGAGAGGCGCTGTTATTTATTATTTTTTCCGTGCGTGTCAGGGTGTTTTGTAACACGAGAGTGCCTGGGTGTTTTCCTTTCGGCCTGCCAGCCTTATCGGCTCCTGTGGATCTCCATCCTTCCTTCGAGCTTATCTCATCTGCAGGAACGCATCGACCCAGTGACGACATCTTACACTCAGTGTAGAATACTTTCACTGTTAAATACGGCTTTGTGTCATAGAACGGATCTTCTGCACCGGCACAGTGTAGGTATCTGAGGATCCTCCTGACACTTCAGTTTTAAGGAATAGATCACTTGGGGACATTTTGTTATATACACATAATCAACAACAAAGTGTTGAGTGTTCATTCTACCTCCCATGTGACAACAAATTATTTATTAACATCATGCTTTGTACCTCTCCATATTCGATATAAGACAACTGGTTGTGGACACTTCATTCTTCACAGGATTTCTTTTGAAGAATGTAAAGATATAAAAAACATAAAAAAATAAAAACTTTATATATATATATATATATATATATATATATATATATATATATACAGCGTGGGCCATTTATATGGATACACCTTAATAAAATGGGAATGGTTGGTGATATTAATGTCCTGTTTGTGGCACATTAATATATGTGAGGGGGCAAACTTTTCAAGATGGGTGGTGACCATGGTGGCCATTTGGAAGTCGGCCATCTTGGATCCAACTTTTGTTTTTTCAATAGGAAGAGGGTCATGTGACACATCAAACATATTGGGAATTTCACAAGAAAAACAATGGTGTGCTTGGTTTTAACGTAACTTTATTCTTTCATGAGTTATTTACAAGTTTCTGACCACTTATTTATAAGTGTTCAATGTGCTGATACACACTGATAGCAACACCGCAGGAGAAATGCCAGCACAGGCTTCCAGTATCCGTAGTTTCAGGTGCTGCACATCTCGTATCTTCACACCATAGACAATTGCCTTCAGATGACCCCAAAGATAAAAGTCTAAGGGGGTCAGATCGGGAGACCTTGGGGGCCATTCAACTGGCCCACGGCGACCAATCCACTTTTCAGGAAACTGTTCATCTAGGAATCCTCGAACCATTCCCATTTTATTAAGGTGTATCCATATAAATGGCCCACCCTGTATATATAGACACACACATAATGTGTGCATATAGCAGTGTTCTGAGTCTGCTAATATTTAGTGAAACTGCGCTGCATGCATCACTCCATAAATATTGTTTTTTGTTCGCTATGTAAAATTCCAGTTCCAGCATCGGTCCATGAAGCTCTAAAAAAGTTACCACACTCACTACGGGCTGGCAGTCAGTCTCGGCGTTACCATGACAACCCTCAATACTATCCAGCCATGGCTTCTTTGCTTTGTATATCAAAGCAATATCTCTCTCTGTGGTAACAGTAAAAGTACTCTAGTCTTTACTTTACAGTATTGTTAATTGGAAATCTCTGACACTGGAGACTCCTTACATACACTCACTCACTCATCTTCTATACCGCTTTATCCTGTATTCAGGGTCACGGGGGGGCCTGGAGCCTATCCCAGGAGGCTTAGGGCATAAGGCAGAGTACACCCTGGACAGGGTGCCAATCCATCTCTGGGCACACATACACATACACTCACTCACACACTCATTCACAAACTACGGGCAATTTGGGAACGGGAATTAGCCTAATCTGCAAGTCTTTGGACTCTTGGAGGAAACCGGAGAACCCGGAGGAAACGCACCAAGCACGGGAAGAACATGCAAACTCCATGCACACAGAGACGGGAATCGAACCCGGACCCTGGAGGTGCAAGGCGACAGTGCTAACCACTACACCACCGTGCCGCCATCCTTACATACAGTAAAAGTTAAATAAACTTAAAAATGCACAGATCAGCTATAACTTTAAAAGCATCAACAGTAAAACCACCTAGGCTTTGGGTTCTTCACAAGACCTTTGACGGTGTGCTGGGAGGTCTAGCACCAGGATGTTAGCAGCCTTTCCTTTGGGTGTTGTGGGGTGCGGAGTGGGTGATCCATGAATCTGATTAGGATTTGGGAAATTCTCAATCCCAGATCAACAATTTTAGACTCTTTGCCTGCTAGCTGTGAAGCGCTGGGTGTTCTGATACCATTCTATCATGGGGTATCGTTTGACGCTTAGTGCTACATTGGCTTTTTCGTAGGATCGGGCAGGGCTGGATGGCCTTTGTTCCCCTCGAGCATGGTGAGTCTGGGGTTTACTGGTATATAATTGATCATCAATGTTATTGATTGGTTAGAAAAGTTGAGGGTATAGCTGGGCAGCACAATATGCGTGCAAATGATGATATGCTTTTGTTGTATTGGAGCTTGTAGTAGTAATTAGCCAAGCACATTAGACATCTTGTATGGCAAATACTAAAAACTCACAGGCACATCCTCACACTACGGGCAGTTTGGGAACGCACGATTAGTGTAATCTGCTTGGCTTTGGACTGTGGGAGGAAACTGGAGTACCAGGAGGAAACCCACCACGGAAAGAACATACAAACCCCATGAATCGAATCCTTATTGTTATTATTTTAATTTTTATTATTATTATTTGTATTATTATTATTAGTAGTAGTAGTTAAACTACTAAAGTTTTAGCTTATTAAAGTGGATCTGCTTGGAAATTTTACTTATAGTTGGACACTAGAACGATTTTTTTTCCCCCCCAAGAATAAACTGAAAGGATGTAAATCAACCTTTAAAAAAGCGTAAAGCTATATAAAATATCAAATTAATACACAAATCTACACGGCTCTCCTAAAGGCAATCGTCTTACGATAGTAGAGATTTTCTTTATGAATTATGAATAAGAGTGGTGTGTTTTTATGAATTTATTGCTAGGCCAAATTTTAAAAGTTTTTTTTTTTTTTTTAAGTAAATTAATCAAGTAATAAAAGTAAATGTAAATATAACATTAGCCATAAAAAATTATAATTTTTTTTTTTTTAATAGCTCTGGGACGTCAGGAAAAACATTAGCTCTAAGACCTAAAGAATCGTGTTCATGACCTAGATAGAACACTTTTTGGCAAACACGCGGCCTTTTCCTCATTTACCCTTCGGAATAAATGAACTTCGGAGTAATGTAAACTTTCGGAGTAGATTTTGATTGGCCCCGTGCTCACGCTTTTTAAATATAATCTCCAGTGTTGATAGTCGAGGCGTTTGTGAGGTGACGCTGAACATCCGCCTGCGGGAACGATGACATCCTGAACGCAGCGGAGAGAGAACGCAGTTGCTCAGGCCAGCTGTGGTTGTTTTCGCTTTGGCAGAATGGTAACAGCGTTCGACGGCGTTCTTTGTTTGCCGGTGTTTAGATTAAGTTTTTTTTTTTTTTCTTTCCCCCCGCCTCCTCTGTCAGCACTTTGGCTCCGCACTGTGAAACAGAACTACTGGCTGAAAGGATGAACGCATCAGGAGAGATAGGAAGAGTGGAAGAGTTCACATGTTCTGGAAGCATCATTACAGGGGAGCTAAAAAAGCCCCCTGAGGTTTTCGGGGTCGGGTGGAATTGAAAATGACCGTCCCGTGTTGTTTGGGCATGCTTTTTAAGCAAATAAGGCAGGCCTGTTTTCACTTTAGCTCTGTCAGATCCCATCACACTAGATACTGTGGCATTTACAAAGCCAATGTTTTCTTTTTCCCTTGAACTGGGCCATTTTCTATAATTACGGACCACGTGCGCTTTGTCATCTCGGCTGTAGGGTCAACCGTGTGACCTAAAGCTGAGCTACAGTCAGGGAAGATGAAAACCTTGTCTCGGGTAATCTTCCAGATTTGTGTCGTAACACCATAAACATTAAACAATGTTTATAATAAAGCCAGCATCCTGATCTGTCTAAGCTGTTTCCTTATCCTTTACTGTATGCTCCACTTTAACAAACCGGCTCTCGTTTACACAGACATATGACTTTCTTTGACTTTTTTGTACTTTATTTTAAAGAGAGATCCATGCACGTGAATGAATGAAACGTGGAAGGGAATGACATCGTTGTTTTTTGAAATCCTAACAAAACAAACAAACAAAAAAAAACAAAAAACAAAGCAATATGGTGCATCAGGATACAAATTTGGAGTTCCGATGGTGAAAACTCGTACAGTATTGCAAACGCTTTTTTGTAATGGATAATCCGTTCCAGCCACCCAAAAATATTACCAATATTACCAATTTCCAAGACAATTATCAGATTTTTGCATATTAAAACAATTAAAACATTTGCAAAAGGCATGTAAATGAAGTAAATTGTGAAATAAATAGACATTAAACCTCACTTAATCATAATTCATGATTCCTCTTGGCACCGGCTGCTTTAAAAACCAAACTGAAACTGCCTCCGCTACTGTCCTTGAACACATTCTTGTGACCCATGGTGCTACTGTACAGTATGTCTTCACTTTCACTAAATCTTGCACAAAATGCAAAAAAAAAAAAGCCCCCTAAAAAAAAAGCATATCTCCAGAAAGACCCACTGAAGAATTTTGTTTGGAAGATCTCTCTCTCTCTCTCTCTCTCTCTCTCTCTCTCTCTCTCTCTCTCTGACCTGAAATGTCTTAAAGTAAGGCTTGTTTTTTGGTCCTCTCACTTCTTTCTATCAGTTGCGCCGACTGAAACGATTCAATCGAGCGCTCGCACCTCTTGGCGGGATGAACTCCTAATATCTTCAAAGTGTATATTTTGAGAGGCCCTTGGCAGCAGCATGTACAGCTTTTTTTAAGTGATGGGGGAAAAAAAAAAAACAGAAAAGGCTTTGATCAGGCTGGCTGTGTGGTGTGTACCGAGCTCCTCCGCAGTTTGCAGTCTGGCATCGATCCAGCGGTAGACTCCTCATATCGCATATTTTAATTAGGTATTAAATGCAAGAATAAGAAAGACGTCTTGGACGGAAGAGATCTGTGGACGTAGTGGTCTAGCTTCATTTGACACGGGGTAGGGCTAGTGTGGCCTGTTGAGGTCTGTTATATCCATTAGTTCGCTCTAGAGACCCTCTTTTCTATTCCAGGGGCAGCTGCTTGAAGTACGACCTCTGTGTCGGAATAAAAACAGTTCTTTTCTTCTTCGATTTGGGAGCTTTGCATATTATGCACGTTGCATCACGAAAGCAGCATGTGTCAAGATTTAAAGGTTTTTCGTGTGTCTGTGTGTCTGTGTGTGTGTGTGTGTGTGTGTGTGCTCCTACTGTCTTCTGCATGTGTGAGCATTTCCTTGTGTGTGTAAGCGTTTCAGTCGCTCCGCCGCTGACAGACTTAAATGAGGATTGGATCCCCATATGCACAGGCAGCCTTCCAGCACCCCCCAATTACAATGCAGCAAAGCCAAAGAGGGTGCAGGCCAGACTGCGTGGAGCCCTCCACCCCCACTCTCTCATTCGCGTACACTCATACACACACACACACACACACACACACACACACAGACTGTCACCACTGTTTGGTAGACAGACCACCACAATCAGGCGCGCGGCACACATCTGTCACTCGCACACGCATGTGCACCACCACCAACCGCGAAAACATATACAGTACGTACTCGCATGAGACTTATGTATTATGTGCAATGTGCACCTTTAAACAGTTTTAGCTTTTTTCAATCATGTCAGTCAAAAAAAAAAAAAGTTAATGTTCTACATTCTGAATACATAATACAATTTCAGCGACTACTGAGGGGCTGCCATTTACTACTGCACTCGTAACATTATGATTTTTGACTTCTCCGAATGGTGATGCGATTGCTATTTGGTAAATTAGGTACATGTTCTTTTTACATAGGAATATACAGTACAGATGCAGTTGTGCTAGTAGTTTCGCATTGATCTTATTTACTGTAGGTGAAATCTGACCTGTGAATTCACAAAGTCTTGTCTTGTGAGCAAATTAAAACTTGAGTCTGCGGAGCTGCTTATTATTAAGGAAGTGATGTCACCTCATGGCTGATGTAAATGATTAATTATTAATCAGTGAATTGTGTAAGAATTCAAACAGTTAAAAAAAAGTGTTAATCGGTAATGTTTGTTTTGCTTAATATTTCTTTGTAGATCATATGCGTATTAACATGTCCACCACAAGAGGGTGCACTTTGCAAGACATTGAAAGCCCCTTTTATTATCATTATTATTATTATTAAAAAAAAATAAATAAATAAATATATATATATATATATATATATATATATATATATATATATATATATATATATATATATATATATATTATTTTTTATTGTTACTTTTTTTTTTTTAGCCCAAACTATGGAAAAAAATTCAGCTCATTCAGATGGAGGGACCTTCCTAATCCCTTCTCACTGTCAAGAAATGATCAAGTGCTGTTACTTTTCCAGGGAATGGTACCGATGGCTTTAAACCTGTCCCCAAACTCACTTCATTAAAAATGAATGGGACTGTCTGTTCATGCTCAATTTTTCTATTTATTGATTGTCCGGGGAGTGCCGGTTCAGGCGGTTAGGCCTCTAGGTTGTTAATCCGAGGATCCGGGTTCGAGTCATGCCATCAGTCAGTTGCCACGCCACTGCATGCAGTGCCGGTCCCAATCCCAGGTTAAAAAAATGGAAAGGTTGCGTCAGGAAGGACATCTGGCGTAACACCTGTGCCAAATTGTTCGTGGATCGGATGGTCCGCTGTTCGCGACCACTTGATGGTAGCAGCCGAAAGAAAGTTAATTGATTACTGATTGTTAAGGTGTCCTACTATCCTTTAATGTAAAATCTGTAACCCTAATCCTGAGTTTGTCTATGTGCCTGTCTATGTGGAATTAGAAGACTCTTCCTACAGTATGTATTCGGGTTTCCTCCGTGTTCCCCAGGTTCCCTCCACTTCCCAAAAACATACCTGTAGGTGAACTGGCTCCTCTAAAATGTGTGCGCATGGTGAATTGTGATGGACTGATATTTTATGCAGGGTGTGTTCCCATCTCATGCCTGGTATAGACTCCAGATCCACCGCTTAGTGCAAATTAATTGAAGAATGCATTCTTACTGTTAAGTAGCAGATGTTTGTGATAAAATTCCCTTTTGTTTTTTGTTTATTTCTTTCGGGCTGCTTGGATTTTGTTGCTAGCGATGTTGGCAGCTCTGCCGCTGTACCCGTGATCATTAAACCTGTTCCTGGAAATCAGATGTCGTACAGAATTCAATTCCAGGCCTAATCCAAGACCGCTGATCAGGCTAATTAGTTAGACGGATCATCTGTAAGGTGGCGTGTACTGATTGATCTTTTTAAGCGCTTGTGTTCCACCTCTTGTTATAGTGTTTCAGACCATTAAACATTTTTGCTCTCGTAGTTTACAGCGAAAGAAGGAAGGAGTCTTTTGGAGAAGATAATCTAAGTCTAAATCTTTGGATGATCTAATCTTTTTCCAAGCATGATAAAAAAAAAAAGCAATACTATTTATACATTATTGAGTAATTTATTTTCATCGGCGCTTACACCTCATTAACTAAATGGAAAAAAAAAAAAGGGAATTGTACGTTTTAAACATGGAAGTATCTAAAAGGAGTTACATTCGGGCACGGAGAAACTTAATTGTTACACGGTTGTAAGTCTGCAAGGCACAATTTTAATTTGCAGCGCTAAAGATTTTGCATGTGCCAAGAGAGCACACGTGAGAGTAGACCGCTCTGCTCTTGCCAATTCACATTTCAGTGGCCTGTTTGTAATCCTTACAGCCGTTGTGCTTTAATGATTCTACCTAACTTTCAGTGCTTCTGTTCAGGACCCTTGAAGAAAAAGATGTTTTTCCTTGCAAGCAGGACTTTCTGGTTAAGATCAGCGTGCGTGTCCGAACCAAAACGGCTAGTACGAGAGGACATTCTTCAAGTTAACGCAGTAAAAGCAATGGCTGCAGAGGGAGTATTCAGTGCTCTCAAAGGGTCTTTAAGAATCTTGATATCAGGGCTCACACCCCGCTAGTGAGTGTGTGTCAACATTCTCGCAGGTCCCGGAGTCTCTATTACACCCACTAACTCTATATACTCATGTACTATCGGGTAGTGTTACTGTACACGTCAAGCACGATGAAGCTGTCTTGGCCAGTAGCACAGGTTCCATGCTTATTCAATTTACGTAGAAGGAAAAAGCAATAAACTAGGCTTGTGTTGTCTTTTTTTTTTTTTTCTGGACTTGTCCACTGGACCTGTGGTTTTTGTTCCTCTTGGCTAGAAGAGTAAAGTGTTGACTTATTAGGTGAGAATGATTGACTTAAATGTGTGTCTGCTGTGTGGTTAGGCCTATGGTGAATATCGAATGCTCGTCAAGTATCCCTAATTTAACCTTTAGCTCTTTATTAACTTCTGGAAATCATTATAGATAAACGTCAAGCCTTTGATTCTCGAGCTAATGGCTTCTTATTTTGTCTTTTCAGATTTGGTAAGAAGCAACTAAAATGAAGAAAGTGCTAACAGGAGTAGGAAGCACAATAATGGACCATCAACACAGAACATGGGATAGCAGGTTGCTGGTGCTCCTCTGTGTGGCTCTTGAACTCTTCACCGTTCACTCCTCGATGGTTCCTGGTACACTCGAGCTGCAGCTAGACGAAGAGCAACCAGCGGGTACTGTCATTGGAGACATCAGCGCAGGCCTGCCCCCAGGTGTCACAGCATCTCTTTACTTTATCTCGGATCATGAAGGAACGGGTGTTAGTACAGACCTGGACATTGACGAGAGCACGGGTATCATAAGGACGGCGAAGGTCTTGGACCGGGAAGTACGAGACCGCTACAATTTCATAGCGGTTACCATGACGGCTCTGACAGTGGAGGTGACCATTTTAGTCAATGACATCAACGACCATGCTCCGGTCTTCCCCAGAAAGCGGGCCTCCTTTAAAATACCAGAACAGACCGCCATTGGTACTAAATTCCTCCTGGAACCTGCCTTGGATGCAGATAAGGACCAGCTCACAACGCAAGGTTACATTATAACCGATGGAAATGTGGGACAGGCGTTTCTTCTTGAAACGAGAAGAGGCTCTAATCAAATACTTTATCTGGATTTGGTAGTCAATGCCATTTTAGACAGGGAGAAAAGATCGTCCTATACTCTACTCTTGGAGGCATTTGACGGTGGCTCTCCTAAAAAGACTGGCCAGATGATCCTGGATGTGACCGTGCAGGACATCAACGATAATGCCCCGGTGTTTAACCAGAGTAGGTATCATGCCATGATCTCCGAGAACCTGCAGCCAGGCAACAACATATTGCAAGTCTTTGCTTCGGATGCTGACGAGGGTGAAAATGGCCTAGTGCTTTATGAGATTAACAGGAGACAGAGTGACCCTGATCGCTACTTTGTCATCAACACCCAGACTGGGGTAATAACGCTGAATAAGCCCTTGGACTACGAGATGAGGAAGGTTCACGAGCTGGTCGTTCAGGCGAGGGACAACGCCACGCAACCTGAGGTGACCAATGCCTTTGTGACCATACATGTGCGGGACTATAATGACAACCAGCCCACCATGACCATCATCTTCCTGAGCGAGGATGGCTCACCGCGCATTTCTGAAGGTGCACAGCCTGGCCAGTATGTAGCACGGATTTCTGTCACAGACCCCGATTACGGAGAGTACTCCAATGTCAATGTGTCTTTGGAGGGGGGAGAGGGAAAATTTGCCCTGACCACTAAAGATAACATCATCTACCTCATATGTGTGGATAAGATCCTGGACCGTGAAGAACGGGACCGCTATGAACTGAGGGTCATGGCGACGGACTCTGGAACGCCTCCGTTACGAGCGGAGTCTTCGTTTACCATCCAGGTCACCGATGTCAATGACAACCCACCTTTATTTGATCAACATGAATACACCCAGGTAATCCCAGAAGTAATCTTTCCGGGGAGCTTTGTGCTACAGGTCACAGCGCGAGACAAAGACCAGGGCCCTAATGGAGATGTCCAGTATAGTGTTCTGCAGAATGTCAAGACTCATTCCGACTGGTTCAGCATCGATGCTGTGACTGGCATCATCACCACGCTTACGCAGCTGGATTATGAGACGGACCCTACTCCTAGTTTGATCGTCGTGGCTATGGACAGGGGTAGACCTCCTCTGTCCTCCACGGCTGTGGTTAAAGTCATCCTTCAGGATATTAATGACAATGAACCAGTTTTTGGAAGCAAGTTCTACAACGCATCCCTTAAGGAGAACGCTGCGGCAGGGACATGCTTCTTGGAGGTAGGATTCCTACTTCCTTATGTGCAGTGACCCACATCTCTATCTCTATCAGGGGTAACTCGGTGGTTAAGGCATTGGACTATGGTTCGGAAGGTCCCAGGTTCAAGTCCCACTACCACCGAGTTGTCCCTGTTGGGCCCTTGAGCCAAGGCCCTTAACCCCAACTGCTCAGATGTATAATGAGATAAAAATGTAAGTCGCTCTGGATAAGGGCGTCTGCCAGATGCCTAGATGTAGATGTATCTATCTATCCATCTATCGATCTATAAAATCAAGTCTGTTTTTTTGCGTTTAATTAAGCGAACCATTCTTGAAAATACTGTAAATCCGAACAGATGTTTTAAAAACTCGAGTTAAACGCACCAGCTGAAAGGGATTCTGACATTTGGGACAGTTTAGTGAAAAGCTGTGTTTAAATTGGAGTCCTTGCGTTATTAGTTACCTGCTGTCCTCTGGCTGAAAAAGATTTGCTCTTTATTGGCTGTCCTCGTCTTCACCTCACAAAGGTTTCCAGGGTACCGAAGAGGGTATGGCGGAGCTCATTTTAAAAGCAGCGGGCCCTGCCTGTAAATTAGACACAGTCAAGATTTTAACAGCACTTACAGTTTGTTCCAATCTCGAGCTGCTTTTGTATGATGAATGGGCCTTAATTTCGACTAAATGGTCTTTTTGTCTGTCTGTGAAAAATGTGGTAGAGCACAAAAAACTGAGAGAAAAGGGCTTGAGTGGTTGGATGTGATTTCATCTAATTTGTGCCCATTGTGTTTCTAAAGTTTTTTTTTTTCCTTTTTTCTTTTTTTGCTTCGGAAAGACCAGTAGAGTAGCATTAAAATGAAAAAAAAAAAATTGTGAGCATATTGTCAAATAAGAATGGAAATTACAGTACACTTCAGCTTGGTGTAAAGTGATAGAGGGGACAGAGGATGGAAAGAAAGTAGGGAATGGACTCTGAATTGAATGATTTACTGCTTTAAAGGAATATTAAGGTGTGAAGAGTCATCCAAGAAGACATTGTTGCATCTGCTAAGCGGTAAAGAGCTGAACGTGCTATGGCGACACATATGAAGTTAGACAGGCCCAGCATGTTTTTTTTTTTTTCTTTCTCAAGATCCGCTCCTTCTTTTTTATTCTACAGCATATTGCATGCAAATAAGAAAAGCAGCACCAGCTTACCCCACCCCTTACCCTATCTATTCACAACTTTTCTTACAAATTGAGTCATACAGATTTCTATGAATTAGCAATTGTGAAAACATGTTGTTTCGGTTAGTACGCTTGCCAAGGCCAGGGTCCAAAGCAAGCTGTCTCTCACGCTCTGCCATAACTGGATGCAGTTGATGGGAGCTGGTTTACAGCTCGAAAGCAGTTGGGAGCAAGATGATACACAGACGGTGCGATTCGCTGCCAAACCCACATCCAAGCGTCGCCGCAATGCTCTTGATGAGCGTCTTCTCCGACTTTACGGAGCAGCGTAGAAGAGGTTCCCACCACCTTTAAACTCAACCATGCAAACCTATCGTCCAAATGTAGTGTGAATGCAGATAGAAAAGTGAAAGATTTTTTGTCTTTTTGATACTGTTTGATACATGAAACGGTGGGATGTTTCATTATAGTTTCACTATATTATGGAGTTGATCAATACACAATGTGTATATATATATATATATATATATATATATATATATATATATATATATATATATATATATACACACATACTGTTATGTAACTTTTGTGGTTTCATAATGTAAAATGCACACAGTTATAAACGTTATATAATCACGTGTATACTGATATATGCATTAGAATTGGGGGGTGCGGGGGTTGATCTATTAAGTTACATATCGCGATTCTTTCATCTATCAATCAATAAAAAAATGCCACACGGACTCCAAACGTCGATGGTTAGCCATGAGAAAATATTTACCCCCTTCCTGATTTTTATTTTCTTTTGCATATTTGTCAGACGTAAATAATCGGGATCATGAAACAAATGATATTATTACGTAGAGTAAACACAAAATTAAACAGTTTTTAAACGCGATTTCGTTCATTAAAGGGAAAAAAGCTGCCCAAATCTACCTGAACCTATGTGGAAATGGAACTGCTCCCTAGACCTAATAATCGTTTGCAGTAACTGGCAACGAGTCTTTCACATCGCTGTGGAGGTATTTTGGCCCACTCGTATTTTCGAAATCGTTTTTTAATTCAGCCACATTGGAAGGTTTTCAGACATCAACAGCTTGTTTAAGGTCATCTCAATTGGATTTAAGTCCAGACTTTGATAAAGCCACTCCAAAACCTTAAGTTTGTTTTTTTACCAAAATGAAAAATAAATGAAATCCGTGATTTAAAAACTGCATTTTGTGTTTACTCCGGTTATCTTGTAATTTCGCTTAATTATGGGAAGAGGATGATATAGAGGAAGATGACTAAAGCGGTTGTACTTTATAAACGATTGAGACGTAAGACCGAGCTGCTGCTGTGTATCTCGTTCTAAAACACTTTACCATCCACAGTTAACTGTGCCCTCCGACTGCGGCATTGACGGTGCCCGGTGTTTAAAGTGATGAGAGTTTTTCATCCTGGCCATGTGAAGCAGCTGCATAATTGTTGCATTTAACCAAGACTCCCATTCCTTAACGAATTGGATAAAAAGCACCATGAACGAGATGGAGAGTGGTTGCTCTGCAGGTTCCTGCTTCACAATAAACCAAGAAGGGCCTTTGTTCCATTCAGATTGATTGAGTACCCTACACAATCGCCTGGTGGAACAGGCTTGTTAGTGGTGCACTTTATTTCCTTGCCACCTTACGTTGCTTTATGCTTGAGGCACTCACCATTTACACTTGTCTCCGTCTGGGTGCTTGATGAATTCTTGATAAGAGTTCCCACATGGTAGGCTTCAGCTTAGTCGTGCTGGTAAAATAAAGCTTGCGGCCAGGGAGGTATGAATCGGCCCCACTGTGCATGGCTGATTGTAGATTATGGTGGCTCCAGTGGAAAAACGAGACAGCTGAAGTGGGGAAATGAATGGTGACAAGCGCCTACCCGGGGATGGAAGTGACCAGGGTTTGACGCGGCTCCATCCTTTTATCTTTGGGTCTCCTGAGCTGTTATCTGATCACACTTCATAAATCATTAGGAGAGTGCGAGAACAAATCTTTAGCGCTGTGTTTTATCAGGCTGCATTTATCATTTCCAGAGGCCTGGATGTTCTGGATGTTTGTAAGCCAAAGTGAAATATCGTGATATTGTTCTGCTCGTTATGGAAAGGGAAGCTTTCAGTTTTCCATGTATCCTTGGAAATGTTTCCTGCCCGTCTTGGTAACCCTGTGGTGCGGTCCTTGGAAAGGAATCACTACTATCAAATTTAATTTGTCTTTAAAAGATTGGGCAATGAACTCAAAGTGCTTAGAATCCATCTCTGAACCAATGAGTTATTCTTGTGCAACTGTGCTAGCACTTTTAAAAAAAAATTTTTTTTTTAAATAGAGCAAGTAAAGTGTGTGAAAGTTAAATGGAACAAGGAAAAACTTGTAACGGCTTATGAGAACGACTCCGGCGGTAATAAAATCTACTTCTAACACCTTTAAGCTCTTTGTTTTTTTGTTGTGTTTCACTACCTCTTCTTTTTTTTTTTTTTTTTTTTTTTTTGGATTTTTCCCCGATTTTCTCCCTAATTTAGTCGTGTCCAATTCCTCCCCATCACTAGGGGGCTCCCACATTAAGGCTACTACTACCACTCAGCCGGGAGGGCTGAAGACTATCACGTGTTTCCTCCGAACCACGTGACGCCAGCCGACCGCATCTTTTCGAACTGCTCGCTCGCGCACCGTTGGGAGCGGCGTAACACACTCTGAGGACAGCGTTATCTGCTCCCTCTGTTGCACGAGCTCACAGACGCCCCTGACTGGCTGTAGAGCCGTGATTAATGTGGGAGCACTAAGTACCTCTCATCCCTCCCCTCTGAGAGAGCTCGGCCAATCAGCTCTCTCTAGACCTCCGGCTGCGAGAGGTTACAGCACCACCCGGGATTCGAACTAGCGATCTCCGGATGATAGGGCGAGCGCTTTAACCACTGCGCCACTCGGAGGCCCGGTGTTTCACTACCTCTTCGTCTTCATCTATACTGTATATCAATTTTCAAAGAAAAAAAAAAATGCTACGTATAGTGCTACGTACCAGTGCATTGAAAATCCATTTTGGTCGTGGGAATTTTTTTTTTGCCTTTTCTGTCAAAATGTGGTCTGTATGGTAATGATTTACGCCAGTGTTAAGCTAAAAAACAAAACGAAACGAAACAAACAAAAAAAACGAGTTTCGCGATGGGGTAAAAAATTGAACTAGGTTGTGTTTCCTTCGACTCCAAAGCAGCATGCCGTTTTGTAAAAATGGAATTTCTTTTGCGCCCCAAAAACCTCTAAAGCCCACGTTCTCATAAGCTCGCAAGTGTTCCCGCAGATATGGGAATATTATTTCAGAACTGTACATTTTAGGTCATTGAGTCTGCCTTGCGTAGAGTGTTTTGAACGAGGCATTTATTTCGTGGTTTTGATGAACTGTGAAAAATGTGGGGGAAAAAAATGGGTATTTTTCCTTTTCACAACCGACTCCCATGCAAATACGTAGGAAAGAGTAAGGGCAGTATTGTTGGATTTCAAACAGACGGAGCTGTAAAGAAAGCCGCAAGTGCTAAACTCGACTTTGATCGACTAAACAGGTTCTGCCTCATGCCAGGGTTATATTGAAGTCTCAGCTACGAGGGCGAGTCAAAAATGATCTCTGCTCCGGTTACATTCAAACGTCTGTTGGTCTTTTCGGCGCTTTTCCGTTTAATTGGACGCGTTACATATGTTCGTTGATAACTGCGGTGCGAGCGAAACTGGATCCGAGCAAAACATTGATTGTGATTCGTATGGAAGAAAAGCAGCATGCGGTTATTAGTTTTTTGTGGTCTGGGGGTGTACCGGGTGCTGAAATGACTCAGAAGTCCATAAACGGAAGCGCTTGGATATCAGCAAACAAAGCATTGACTGATATTCTAAGAAAAGTGGACATTTCTTAAAGAGAATCATTACTGTTGACGAGACACGGATTCATCACTGAGAGTAAACAGCAGAGTATGGAACGGAAACATCACCGATCGCCGACCGAGATTGCAACCCTCAGCTGGAAAATTGATGCTTACAGTTTTCTGGGATGTCCGGGTTCGATTCCTGGCCAGGCTCGATTGCCGCATCTATATGCATGGAGTTTGCCTGCACTTGGTGGGTTTCCTCCAGGTATTCCGGTTTCCTCCCACAGTCCAAAGACATGGAGATTAGGCTAATTGGTTCCCAAATTGCCTGTAGTGTGTGTGTGTGTGTGTATGTATGTGTGTACCCTGCGATGGATTGGCACCCTGTCCAGGGTGTACCCTGCCTTGTGCCCTAAGCCTCCTGGGATAGGCTCCAGGCCCCCGTGTGACCCTGAATACAGGATAAAGCGGTGTAAAAGATGAGCGTGTGAGTGTGTGAGTGAGTTTTCTGGGATTCCCAAGAGCCAGTAATGGAACATTTATCAGGAAAAAAAAGGTTTAACAATCAATAGTGCTCTTGACAGTGAGATGCGTATTGAAGAACTGAAGCCTAAACTTCGGATTAAATGCAGAGGACTGCTATCTAAGGACGTGTGATCTTGCATGACAATGAACCTCCACACACATCTTGAGATGTTAAAGCATCCTTCCTATAGTCCTGATTCTGCTCCTCCTCGCTTTCACCTGTTTGGTCCCCTGAAAGAATAGAAGACAGCGGCGCATTCGTGACTCGCAGCTCAGACTAAAACATTTTTACTGAGGTCTCACAAAAGCGTAAAAGTGTGTTTTAAAAAAAAAAAAAAAAAAGGAGGTCATGTCGTACAATTATGCGTTTGTCTTTTTTAATTAAAATAAATTCTACAGCAAGAGTTCGATTCAGATATTTTTTGACTCACCCTGCAATGTTATCAGGTAGCGGAAGACCTCAGCAGGCTTCCCTGTGGACCGGCTGCCAGGTCAGGAATACAGTGGAAGTCTCTAAGCCTCATTAGGCAGCAAACACACTACCATATGGCTGTTTGTTCATGCTCAGATGTCTGTTCCTTTCCTTATTCAGTATTTATACTGTATCAGATGTTTTTTTTGTTTTTTTTCCCTGTGATCAAACTGCCAATCTCTCGATATGAAATGACTCGGTCACACGCCTTCACCATTAACGAAAGGGCAAGGCTTTTTCTTGCCACGCAATTCTGCATAGTGACAAACGTCTGCATTCTAACCGCTTTTCCACAGCGGCTTAAATGAATTGAGCTTGGAATCGGTGTTTATGATGAATTCCTATCGGATAGGAAGCGGAGAGGTCAGCAACAAAAGGTTGCTCGTTTCTGCTTCTGGATGTAAATGAGAGCTTTGAATAATAAAGGTTCTAGCTAACAAAGTTGTAGATTTGGGCTCTAGTGGTAAAAAAAAAAAAAAAAAAAAAACTGTGAATTATGCGATCAAGGTAAGGCCAACCAAGACACACTAGTAAAAAATATATATATGAGTTATTTTTTCTTGGAAAAAAATTTGAATGGAAGCTGAAGTTCAAGGTTTTTAAAAAAAAAAAATTTTATATCAGCCACCATTTAAAAAACTGAGCAATCCATCATACATATTTTTTCCCTCCCTTTGTGTTTGTGCTCTTTTGCCAGCATCGGCAAGAGGAGGCCATTTCCACGCTTCCATCCATCCATCCATCCATCCATCTAGGAACCTCTGTAGTCTAACTAGAGATCGTGGAGGCCAATAGTGACTATTGTACTTATTTCCTTTTTTTTTTCCAGCCCCCAAGGTGGCAATAGAACCCGGCTGCTAGAGGTGCAAGGTGACATTGCTTAAAAACTAAGCCACCGCGCCGTTATATAGTTCGTATATCCATTATGTCAAACTTTACCTGATCAATTAGCTGACACATGAGACGATGTGATTGGTCACAGTAGACAGTCGAGGTACCATAAATGCTGATCAAGCAGTGCAATATAGAATACTCTACGGTTTTGTCTGTTAAAATGATATAAGCCACCCAAGCTATGTTAAGCTATGTCAAGCAAATGTTAAAGCTGCTGTAAGTCTAGTCAGAGGTGGGTAAAATTAGGAAGTGCGTACTGTAAATGCTATTTACATGCTTATTACCTTCACTACAGCCCTGATTACAATGTTTTCTTGGTTTCATGGCGTTGTAGGATACAGAATCAGGTACATGGATGTTTCTTTAATACTAATAGCAATTAGATAGATAGATTAGTTAAATAGACAGATAGACAGATAGATAGATAGATAGATAGATAGATAGATAGATAGACAGATAGATAGATAGATAGATAGATAGATAGATAGATAGATAGATAAATAGATAGATAGATAGATAGATTTCACATAGCTCAACAATCCCACTTGAATCAAAATATATGCTGATGAGACAATATTTTGAAATGACAAATCTTCCATTTTGCTAAGGAAAAAGAACATTAATAACATTTAATGATTTTAGGCAGCTGCTCAAAAAAAGCAAAAGAACGTATCCATCCACTCAATGGTTCCATAAAGTCTTCACATTTGAAAACGATGCTCTGGGTAATATTAAGAGCTTTCAGAAATAGCTAAAATTACTACTTTACCCTAGTGCTATTTTACTGAAACCATGTAATCAAAGTGACCGCCATCTTCTACCCATTATAAGTGCTGAAAGACATTAAATGTATAGCTACATCAGTGGCAGACTGCTGTCTTCTACTGCACCCCTGTGAGCCCTTTTTTTGTTTTTTTTTGTTTTTTGTGCTTATTAAGGCATGTTGGTTTTAGGTTCTCTTCATGATTCTTTTCTCTTCCCGCTAACCGCCGTACCTTCACGTTACCCCCAGCTCTGTGGTTAAAGCACTGTTTACACAGAGCAGGCAAATTGCAGGAAATGAGATGTGCTGCTTAATGTTTAGCAAATATAATGCTTCCTCAGGCACTTACGGTGAAGCCAAGTGGTGCCGTTGTAGCTGGCCTTAACACGGACCCGTGCATGGACGGTCGGGGATATCCAGGTCAGAGATCGTGTGCTTCGTCTCAGTAGGTTCATTCAGAGTCTTTTGGGAGCTCTAGCGCTGAATTGCGTGAAGTGCGGGTGAAAAACGCTAGCTGTACAGTACTCAGTATTGACATATTTAGGACACTTTAGAGTTGTTAGACAACATGATGGGAAGAGGGAGAGGAAAGACTTATGCACAGTCAGTTTTGATTCAGGAGCTGTTTAACAGCAGCCATCAGCTCTTGTACGTGTGCATTACATTTACATTTATACATTTTGGCAGGTACTGTTGTCTAAAGCGTTATACAATGGAGGCAGGATGCAGTCCAAGCATAACCTCCTATTTAAAAAAAAAAAAAAGACTGCTAATGGGTTCCTCAAGGGTTCTTTGGACAGTTATCTGCTCTTAGCTTTCGACGGGGGTTTTACTTAATAGGCAAGCACTGTTGTATATTTCTACGTTTAAACATTTGAAGACAGATTGATGAATTATTTAGTTTTTGAGTATGTGTAAAAACCAGAAGCAAGCAGAAGACTATAATAAAAGTAAGTAGCAGTATGGAAAACTGGAAAGGACCTGGAAAAGTAGTTCTTTTCACTGAGCTTTATCTCAGGAACATTAGGAGCAAGGCGGGACACCCAGGATGGGATATCTGTCCAGTACGAAGCTGCATGCAACCATACCATCCAAAACCAGGGGCAGTTTACAGGAGACAATCCACCACCCGGCATGCTTTTGGAAGAACCAGTAGGTGACCCAGCTGGGGACGTGGTGAACATGCGAGACGTTATTCAGAGCTCAAGATTCAACCAGGTACCATTGAACCAGTATGAACGTGTAAACACCAGGGACCACCATCATATGTAACAGAATCGATTTCCCTCCGCATCTCAATAGCACACTGACTGGCCACACTACCCACTGTACCACTGTAGTTTCTTTCCTATGAAAAAGGTGCTTACAATGGAATGAGAGCGACAAATAGAACAAACAAGAAATTGTATTATGAATTCATGTGCGCTATACGTAACACTGTGTCTCCACCAATATGGAACCATGATTGAGAAGTCTGGTTTCTGTAGGGCTGTCACCAAACACTATTCAGTTGCACCCCATTGCCATCATGATGATCGATAGCTTGACATGTGACACCATATATAGTAGGTGACATTCCACAGGTTAACCTACTGTATATACTTACATCCCCATTCGGGTTTATGAACAGCCATTAACAGCATGGTTCGAAGGCTTGGCATGAGCCATATTTCCTGAAAGTTGCCTGTTCTGATGGTGGCAGTGGTCATGCATTGGGTAATGCCTAACAGCTCCATTGGTTCCATCCTGAGCTCGGGTTACTGTTTATGCAAGGTTTTTGCAAGTTCTCCCCACATTACTCTGGGGAGTCTGGTTTCCTTTCCCGTCCTCAAACCATGCTAGCAGGCAGATTGGTTACTCTGAATTGCCCCTAGGTGTTCATAAACATGTGTGTTTTTGTGTTCTTGTGTGTGTGCGGTGCCCCGTAATGGACGGCTATCCCTTACAGCATGTTTTTCTACTTTGTCCTGCATGTTCCTGGATAAACCATAATCCAGTCAGTGGTCACTGATGAATGATGAATGAACGATTGCTTGTTTTGATTGGGATTATTTGATGTACTGTCTGCGGAAAGTGTGACCGATCTGGATGGCTTACTTACGGTTTTTTTTTTTTTTTTTTTTTACACTCTCAATGGCTCATCCATTTTGAACCATTTATGAATACCAATTGGACCTAAGATAAATACAAATTGTTTAAAGCCATAAACAGATGAAGCTGAGTAGGGCAGTGGTAGCTCAGCTCAGTGTGTTAAGGCTCTGATCGGAAGATCAGGGTTTCTTGCCTCAGCTTCACCAGGTTGCTACTGTTGGGCCCTTGAGCAAGGCCCTTAAACCTGTCTGCTCCAGGGAGTGCTGTATCATGGCTGATCCTGGACTGCGACCCCAGTTAAACTTTGAAGAAAATGATTTCATTGTGCAGTAAGGTATATGTGACGTAATTAAATAAAGCATGTTAGTATGTACAGTAGTTCCATTCTTAGTGTGGAGATTGCGACCCAGTCTTGAACTCCATCGACATGTTTCGTCTTTCAGGTGTGACTTTACCAAGAGGTAGCATCCAAATCGTTGTTTCGCAAATCGCAAGACTCAAGCCTCATAATTCGAGTCACAATACACACAAAATCCAAGTCAAGATAGATAAAGCCAAGTCAAGTTATAAGTCAAAAGTTCGGACACACCTTCTAGTTCCGTGGTCTTTCCAGATTTTCATTTGTCTCCACATCATAAATCCATGCTGAAGGCGTCCAAAATATGCAATAACCTCCTTTGAACAGTTGATATTGAGATGTATATCTGCTACTTATACTCTGTAAAGACTTCATAACGGCTCTAATCCGAGGTGTTGTTTGGTGTTAATTGGTGATTTCTGAGGCTGGTGACTCCAAATGAACTTCTCCTCTCCAGCAGAGGTACGTTTTGGTCTTTCTTTCCAGGAATGATCGGTTTCATCATGGTGCTCGATGGCTTTTGCAAATGTACTTGACAATACTGTTCTTGCAAGAACTGTTCCAGAACAGCTGACCTTCATGTCTTAAAATAGGGGTATTTGAAAGATACTTTCCTGAGTCCACCACACTGGCTTTATTAAGCAGTTGTATGACGACTGACGAGTTCTTCCCTTCCATGCCTGTACTGTATCTGCAAGGCTTTTGGTCTCCAGTGGTGGTTTTGATCTAGGTGTGAATGAATGTGTGACGGTATTTGGCGCCTGTGGAAGTGTGTCTGCCTGATGCCCAGTGTTCCCCTGTAGGGGTTTCAGATTCAATCAGTGCATGGAATGCTATATTATTATTTGTCCACTTTAGATGACAGAGCCTTCCATGCACTGGGTTTCAGTAGCCAGACTGAAGAGGCAAATGTCGGAGACCAAATGCGTTTTGGCTGGGGTAAGTGGAAAATTGCGTAAAATTGCATTTTTCGCTGACCCCTTCATTTAAGCCATGGGACTTTCAGCCATCATCAGAAAAGCAGATATTTGTTTTGTCTTTTTTTTGTTGTGCATGAAAGCACACTAATTTCCTGAAAGCTGATTGTTTGGCTACGGTCTATTTAACCCGCTGTCTGCAGTAACCGTTATCAAATGGCAAAAGATGGAGATAAAGCAAATAATTCATGTTTACAGCAAGACACGTGACTGCAAATGCTGCGAAGCGCCCGGTGTGGCTCCCCCTCGGCCGTGTGCACTGTTTTATGTTGCGTTTCTATGCTTCCGACTGTGCCATCTGTGGGCAACGTGGTTCTGCTGAGGCTTATAAAGCTCTGTGTGATCCCGTGTGTGTTCGAATCGGAGTCGGGGCGGGAATGTGTTCAGTGTGCGTTCAGACAGAAGCTGTGGTCTACTCGCCAGACTGTCTGTCGCAGGTGAGCAGAGCTTCTGCGAGCTCTCTGCCAAAGGTCCGTGGGAGTGTGTGAGCTCGGTGAGAGATGAGAGGGTAAGAGGGAAAGAAAACATGAGCGTTGTCTCCAGAGGGGGCAGCTGGAGCTGGCTGAGGATGAGTCCCTCTGCTCTCGTTCTGTCTGCCGTCTCTGTGTTGTCTCTTTGTTCTGCTTTTCTGTGTGTCTTTTTTCCGTCTCATTTCTCACACACTCGAACCACTTATCTCGTTCGCCCGACTTCCTTTCCCCCCCCACTTTGCACAGTCCCTTTGTCCCTATGGTAAAGTTCTCGTCTGGATTTCGTGGTGCTTGGTAAATCCGTCTACAGAGAACTGCATTTATTCGCCACATTGCCTTCGCAGGATCCGGTTACATTTTCTTAAAAATAAAAACATAAAGTACAGTATGTCTTAAGCGTTAAGCGTCGTGTTACTACTGCATGTATTTAACATTCTAATTCGTAATCACAGCTCATAATTCTTTTACATTTCTGGATAAATAATAATAATAATAATAAAAAAAAGTTTGCTCAGGGTGATTTTAAGATCATTACTGGTCCCAGTGTATGAGATGATCCAAAAAAAAGTCTAAAGTTCTGTAGTCTATTTCTCATATTATGTGATGATGATTATTTAATGATACGCCTGTGATTAAAGAATATTACAACATTCTGTCTAAGTCATCAGTCTTAGCGCAGTCTGAGCTCATGCAGAAAACAGGGTTGCAGAAGCAGAAACATTCCTCAGGGTGAGTTCGAGGTAACTATTATTTATTTATTTATTTTAAATAGAATACTACTGTAGTTCATTTGTTGAGCTCTTGAGTTTCACGGTACCCTTTCAAGTCCTCGTATAGGTGGCTTTTAGATGTCTTGACCCTTTAACTTTAAATTAGTGATGGGAAGTTTGGATCGATTTAGTGACTCGGTTCTTTGAATCTTGTGCATCAAAATGAACGAATCTTTTAATAGACAGCCAGACCCCCAACATGTCTACATACAGTACATAAAGTATAGTATAGTTCCAGTAATGAAAATATGACAATGCAGCTAAGGACATATGATGATGAGCAGAATGAGCAGCTCACCTCTCATATCGTCTGGTCCGAATCGTTCGTTCTTTTGTCACGCGACTCTCATAGATGCTATGTAATGCATTACACAGGAAACAGAATTGAACAGTTCTTTTCATGAGTCTTCTAGTCCGAGTCGTTTAAAAAAAAATAAAATAAAAATTCTATTGCACTGCATAGCGTCTAATGGAGTCACGTGTCAAAAGAAAGAACGATTCGGACCAAGAACGAATCACTCTCCTAGACTACTCGTTCTTCTGAGTCACGTTAAAGACTCGTTCAAAAAGATTGAATCGTTCATGAACGACGCATCACTACTTTGAGTGCGTCATGCAATCTGGTGGCCAGGTCATGTGTGAAAATAATTTCTTAGGCTCCCAGAACCACTCTTTCCAGAGAAAGGTTAACCTGGTCATTCATTACATTTACTGTAGGATGCGAGCCAACTTCTTTTTATTGCCACGTAACGTTGATGAGCCTAGACCCGAGCAACTGAAGCGACCCCAGAGCATAACACTGCGTCTAGAGGCTTGTACCAGCGGCCACTATGCATGAAGTGTGCTTCGCTTCATGTGCGTCCCATCTTACCCAGATGCACCCATCACTCTGGAATAGGCTCAATCTGGACTCATCAGACCACATGACCTTTTTTTATTGCTCCGAAGTCTGATCTTTATGCTCCCTGGCAAACTGAAGCCATTTTTATCTGATTAGCTTCACTAACAAGTGGTTTTCTTATGGTGACGCAGCTGTTTAGGCTCAATCCTGTGAGTTCTGGTTGCACTACGAGGGGAAAAGTGCTTAGTTTCGCTATTAAACACAGCTCTGGTTTCTACACGCTTAAGTGATCTACATTCATGAGCTAAGTTGACAGTTCGGCGCTATCCTTCCAGGTTTTAACAATGTGTTGGTTAGCTCTTAACCCAATCCCAGTCATTTTAGCTGTCGTCTTAGTTGTTTTCTTTGCTTGATGCAAACCATGCAGAACCGGACCCTTCTGAAATGCCAATGTTTTTTAGGCAGCGTACTATAGTAGCACTCACACTGATATATTAATTTCAAACAAAAATTACACTGCGAAAAGGTTTTCATTGGCTGCATTTGGTCTCAATGGCGCTAAATTGGCCGTATGTCACGGTACGCGATCCAAGCCTCTGAATTATCCTATGATATGAGATTTTTGTCTGTGTAGAAATGTAGAAATCGGCCCCAAAACCTCTTGGAATATAATGGCGTCTTAAAACAGCTTTGTTGTTGCTTGGTTACGCACACTTGTTTAGACAGTGCGTCTAGGAAAAGCTGGAGATCTGGAACTGTAAAGATTTGAAACTGTAAAGAGAAGAACAAAAAAGTTGAGTGTATATATACAGTATATATAGTGAGTTCTAATTGCGCCAACCTGATGTGGGTTTAAGCATTAGAATTCAGATCCATGTTTTGCCTACCTAGAAATCAAATAACCTCTCGTCATTCCTACACGAAAATGCAATTCATAATAGTCCTAAACTGCTTCTATGCCTTTTGGCTGAAGTGTCATAACCGCCAAGAGAACTCCCGCAACAGCCAAAGCTCTTTTAAGAAAGCATCCCCGTAGCCTGCCAGCAGCAGCAGTCTCAGCCCCCCGATTAGACTCTGCCAGTCGCAATAACGAGCGAGGCGGAATATTCCACAGTGCTGACAGTGCTGGGGAACAGAAGTGAGGTCCATAGCCACTGGCTGCGGTCAGCTTATCCCATTTTGTGTCTAGAATCGATTGGTTTGGAACTGAGAGCGACGGCTAATGGGGCGCATTAAGGTGGCTGAGGCTAATTGGGTTTGACTGCTTTTCATCTGAAATATATGAGGATATTATAAGCCCTGTACAAATGAACTGCGTTGATGCTTAGTTGGTCAAACCACACTGAGCAAATGACGGTTGCGGTGGTTGATCTGAAGTCAAAGACAGATACGTGCTTCGAGCTTCCAAGGAGGTGACGAGAAAGAGAAGGAATGTACAAGGGAAATGTTGGAAGGAGAAACTTTAGGAACTCTTACTGACCTGTTGTCGGGACCTTCACGCATGCAGATGGTCTCATTTACATGCTTTGTGGGTTTTTGGAGTTCCCATTAGTTGCGATTTAAAAGGCGTAGAGGTCCAGGCAACTGATGGCTTGTCCTTTTGAAAACGAGGGTGTGAGGTCCAGCCGTGGTGTCGTCTGGAAGACGTCTGCACTCTGAGTGATGCAAAAAGCATTGCAAGAGATGCACATCTTTCTAGCTGGCCTTCCAGGTTAAAAGTCTTATTCGATCATCAGCAGTGTTCCTGGATGATAACGTGACTGAAGAAACACGGCTCTACACTGTACAAGTGTTAATACTGAAGGTAAATTAAACCGATGATCCTTGTCCCAGGCGTTTTGCAATCCTTTAGGTGGAATTGCGCAATACGTGCGCGTTTTGGAATCAAACGTGCGAACGCGAAGCTGTGATTTCGAGCACGCCAATCGAACGACTCCAGAATTGCTCCTAAGTGCCGAATAAAGTGCAGGCCAAGTGTGAAAAACGCTCTTTTGGTTACAATTAAAAAGTCAGTTTTTGTCTCAAATTCTGTCCATCTTGTACTATCATAGCTGCACTAAACCTGTCCAGATTTAAAGTTAGGAGAATGGAATAACGATTTGCTTTAAAGGGTTTTGGCGAAATACTTTCTGCAGCGTATTAACGGACACCCCGGGAGAACGTCCGTTTGGTAGCTCCTTTGTTTCCATAATTCCTCAAAGCCGTAAACAGCCACCGTCTTTGGCATCCACGCCGTCGTTCTGGATCTGGGTTTAAGATCGCCCGTAGATCAGCTTGCGCGGGTCTTTCTGCCAGTCTCGGATGCATTGAATGAACAGGAATGCGCTTTCTTGTTTTTTTTTTTTTTTTTCATAGCACGCTCCGTGTCGTGTTCTAAATCACGGGACATATTTGTCTGGTGGGCCTCTTTGTTAGAACTTCATAAATGTGTTCTGTGCGAAGGTGGTAGGTGGCGCGGCAATAACCGCCGTATATTTTCGCTCCAGATCAACGCAAGAATGCACCTGCGGGACTCGAATCATCACCTGCAGGAATGCAGGAGGAAGAGAGGATTTATGATAGGCGAGGACCATCTTATATGGCTCGCGTGTAACTCATATCGAGGATAAGGATCGGAGACGTTTTAGTGAATCCCTCCGAAGCAGTGACACCATTCATCATACTTAAATTATTTTTTATTTTTATTTTTTTTACAGTGTATAAATATGAGCGATATTAAACTGTCCATCTCACGGAAGGAGGAAAAGACCTTTCGGACCTTCTCGCTGAACGTAAATGCGGAGATAGTGACCTACGACTTGACCTCCTGTGCATTTTACTAGCTGTTCGCCTAGCCGCTTTAACTTTTGCTCTATTAAAAAAAAGTCATTCGCTCAGCCTCGAAGGAGGACTTTTGAGGAAGATGGATTGTCCAGGAAAGTACTAAATGACAGCGTCTACGTTCTGTTCGATGGATTTTCAGCCTTACAACAAAAGAGCTTTCTTTAGAGCAGTAGCACAGACCACGACAAGATACCACGATACGAGAGTGTTGGGCGATGGACGACGATCTGCAAAAAAACAGGCTCCGTCAAGGAAGAATGAGGTACAGACATCTGTTTCCTGCTTTGACTCAAGTCAGGATCGAGTGTTAGGAAGCGTGGAAGAAAAAGGTGTCGAATACAATCAGAGTTATGCGACTCTCTTTCTGATCTGTCACGCCGAATCATCTGCAAGGAGACCTGGCTTTGGAGAGAGAAATGGTTGAAGCAGCCTCAGAACGAGCGCTTTGGTTTCCATTTGGCCCGTACTTCATAGCTCCATAGTTAAAGCCTTCTCTCCGAGACTGAGACTGAGAGCACCTCCAAGATGCCAGTGCTTTGTGGTGCAGTTCAGAGCTTTAGAGATCTGTTTTCGTATATAAGCAGCGCTCGCAGATGGGATCATAGAAAGCTTCCTTGGATTTGCTCCTGTGCTTATCTTTAGGGTAAAATCGCAGGCACTGTTCTTTCCGCAGCTCTTATACCGATTGACCTGAAAGTGGGCGAAATGTGTAACACATGACATGAGCCCTGCGCCAAGCTCGACTCTAGTGCAAATGCAGACTTTTGTTTATCGAAACCTGTCAAGCCTAATGTTGAAGTCTGTCAGCGGCACATTGTGCTAAGTTTTATATAATGATGATGGGTAAACTTAGTCTGTTTGTTTGTCCAAAGGATGCTTTCGTATTCCATAAGGGTGCAACGGATCATAGAACTCACGGATCGGATCACGGCTTTGAGTCACGGATCAGATCGTTCCCCAGATCAGGAACAAATAGGAGACAAATATAATGTCGCTTTCAATTTATATCTTGTAGAAGAGCACTTAAAGAGCACTTAAAGCAAGGAACATTTGTGTGTGGTCTAAAATGAAAACAGCATTCTATATACAGTATATATATATATATATATATATATATATATATATATATATATATATATATATATATATATATATATATATATGTTTAAATAAAATCTTACAATAAAATATTTAATACTCAGTTGTTAAAGTTCAAAATGAGGCATTGTAAATTCTTTTTTTTTTCATCTGGATTCTCATTATTTTTTTTTTCTTTCACTGCCTTCTAAAGAAAGAAAGTATTCATTGACTCCTTTTGAAAGATTATATAATAAAAATAAAAATAAAATGTTGCTCAACTTGCATGGAATTAGATTTGTGCATAAAATAAATGGATACAAGTAAATAAATTGAAAGTTAATAAAAATAATTGCATAAAAAAGATTTTTAAAATATATATATATATAATTAATTTTTGTTTGTTTGTTTGATTTTGTTTCTCTACTGTTTTTTTTTTTTTTTTCAGTTTCCTTACTGCACTTTTCAATTTTGGTCTTCGTTGTTGTTTTTGTCAGTTTCGTTGCTGTGTTTTTGCGTTTCGGTCCTCAATTTTTTCAGTTTCGTTGCTGCACTTTTGAGTCCTTAGGTCTTTATTTTGAGTTCTGGCACAAACCATGTGCGGGCATTACAGGGTTGCTTAATCACTGGCCAGGAGCTATGGGCATGGGTCTTACAGTGGCCTTAAAAATCATATAGGGAGACATAATATACAGTATGTGGGAATCTAAGTGTGATATACCGTAGTATAAAGTGAACTGTTATAGTAAAATTACCAATTTCCCGAATCATACAGCAGTATATAATGAATATCATTTATAACTTAAAAATAAAATGTATATAATTATACTACAATTACTAGAGAGATAAGATAACTATATTAGAGTATTAGCATTAAACCAACATGTAGTGGTATAATGTACAGTAGTTAATTATATGAAATAGTGAGTAGTGAATAATACACCTATATAAGAGTATCATGATACGTATGTCTATAATGTACATCTCTACATACTGTGCACATTTCCAGATGTAATATATGGACGACTCTATAACCACTAAGATTTTGTGCAACTGTGGATAAAATGTATTTGTTCTGTGCGTAGATTATAAACCACTGAATGTATAAACAACTGGTTGAGAAATGTAAATATTATCAACCTAAAAGTAAACCTGTACTGAGAGGCTAAGTATGTTTTAATAAAAGCTGGCTAATGAACTTAAACAACAACAACAACAACAACAACAACAAAAACTGAGAAGCAAAGCTCAAAAGCACAGCAAAAAAAAGAAAAGAAAAACAATTATGTTTCATTTTAGTTTTTGCGATTATTTTATTCATTTTTATTCAATGACTTCTTTAGTTTTTTTTGTTTAGTTTTTAAACTAAACAAAAAAATTATATATAATAATAATATGTTGTTAGTTTCTTTTTGATGTCATTATAATTCCATAAACTTAAATAAAAACAAAACAAATAAACAAACAAACAAAAAAACAAAACAAGAGGTGGATTAAATCTCATTAGCTGTTCCCTTCTTAAACCTTAAAACATCCAAGTCAGATTTTACCTTGTTCCAGGCCTGTTGCCAGATTGGGCAATTTCCCGGTAATTTGATTATTTAATCTTTTTATCATTATCAAAAGGTATTTTGAGAAGGTAATAAAAATGACATTTTTAGCAAACAAAAGTAAATAAAAGTACAGTTTGTGTTCACGGTGCAAGCGGGCAAAAAATATAATTCATACACATGCAGTAAAAAATTTTGCACTGTAAAATGATCAAATACTGTATAACGCTATACAGCGGCACTGTGATGGTTAAGTGTAGCAATTGTTCTGCAGTTCACATGGATGCTGAACCAAGACTATGGATGATTAGAGTTCGTTACACCACTAATATTTCACATGTACCTTCTTACTCACTGCTGATGATGTGTTATGGGTTTACAAACCTTCACCAATCTGTATAAACTTGCATTGGATTTACGCTACACGTGATCCAATGCAATCCTGTGCAAGGCTCTGTCCATGCGTGGAGGTTTTATCGCCAGCTACTATAACTGCTAAACGTGTGTGAGGTCATTGAGGTTAACTGCGCTGTTTGTGCTGTTTTAAATTATTCATTTTCAGCAAAACTTTCTCCAAGAGCGATTATTAAGTGGGCAGAGAAGGAAAGTTTGTGACCTCGGACAAGTTGTTCAGCAGTTCGTATTTGTTTTTACATTCAGGGCGATGCTCTGCTTAAGGATCTTGAGGATGTTGTACACAATAATAATAATCCATCAGGTCAGTATTTTATACATTTTCTAATATTTTGGATATTAAAGGCTGTTGTTTGGAAACTGTTCTTTAAATGAAGAAGAGTAATTTTGTTAATGTTTTTATGTACACACAACCCCTTCTATTCCATTTTGCATGAATTTTTGGATACTAATTTCATTCGGATTGTCTGTATTCCGATTAAGGTGTTTATATTCTATTTCTATCAGATTGGTCTGTATTCTATGGGATTGGTCATAATAGGGGCATTTTGTCAGTTCATTATTATTTTGTCAGTTATTAAGGGCATGTAAATGTACACAGTGCTTACATACATAAACACATACACTATAAAGGGCAAATGCATTTGGCCAAATTTGTTTTTTATTAATTATTGAATTCAGGTGTTTTAATCAGGTCTCTTATCCCCATCTTAATGCTTCAGCATACCAAGATATCTTGGACAATGCTATGCTTCCAATTTTGGGACAACAGTTTGGGGAAGACCCTTTCTAGACTATAAAGACATGGTTTGATGAGTTCGGTGTGGAAGAACTCGACCGGTCCTAACACAGAGCCCTGACCTCAACCCCAGCAAGCACCACTGGGATGAACTGGAATGGCGATTGTGAGCCAGGCCCTTCAGTCCAACATCGGTGTCTGACCTCATAAAAGCTCTACAGAATGAATGGGCACGAATTCCCACAGAAACACTCCAAAATCTTGTGGACGGCCTTCCAAGGAGAGTGGAAGCTGTTATAGATGCGAAAGGGGGACCAGCTCCATATTGAACTAGCCTCTGATTATTTATGTTTTTTTTTTTGTTTTTTCTTGGTGGTTTCACTCAGACATAGTCCTGACTTGAACAAATAGTTTTAAAAACAGGATTTTTTTGTTCAATCTTTAAAAAGCTTTGTTGATATAAAAATAAAATAACCCGCTGTCAAACTTATGGCAAGCCAACAGCTGGCGATATAAACCTGAACATGAAGCCGCGTTGGCTAGTCGGACGCCCCCTCCAAAAAAGTTGAGCATGTCACAGAGTATGTCACGCTCTGCTGTAAAACACAGAAGAACACATTTCCCCCCCACCCCAAAAGTCAACACTGAAAACAGAGCTTCTACCCATGATCACATTGGATGGAGTTTTCCAAAAGGTCAGTTTTTATGTGAAAGAAAGGCCTAAGGGCATAGGGGAAACTCCCTGTACTACCTGTGTACACATGGACAAGGTCTTAAAGCCGTAAATCAACTTCAACCCATTTTTAGCAACAATGAAAACAGTGTGTATGGCAAAGAATAAGGCATATTATCTTTTATTTCTTCATTTCTCTTTAGTGTGAGAAAGAAAGAAAGAGAGAGAGCGAGAGAGAGAGCGAGAGGGAGAGCATGCTTAGCCAATTTCAGGCCATTTACACCAAACAGTTCTGGCAAACAATCATCCACAGCTCTCCCAAAGACCTCGTTGACCGTTGTATATCGATATAAAACATTGTTGCATTGTGCGGTTTCTATGCCAATTCTGAATTTTTGTGCCGTTTCATGCTGTGGCGAATATTGTTCCAAGCAAAAATAGTCCTGATTTGTTACTCAAGTAATGCATCCCAAAGTTAATACATTGAGTGTCAACAATTGGAAACCTGCAAAGGCCCAGAGAAGAAGAAGAAGAAGAAGAAGAAGGGGGAAAAAAGTGGTTTGTTTTGGACTGGAGAGGTACCCACCGCAGAAAGTCATTTTTATTAACCCGGAGCAATGCAGGGGTTTTTGGACGCTTTAGTGCAGGTAAATTGTTTTAGTTTGTCTGAGTCAGCGTGCCATAAATCACTAGCAGAGTCAGCATCGACTTTCAGCCTCTGTCGCCATCGCTGTCAGCACTACTTACACGCACTTCATTATTTATAAGCCTCTCTTCTGGTGGTGTTCCACGGTGTGCAGAGTTCAGTGTCCCTGATGATTCTGTACCGGAGCAATTAGTTTTTGTGTCGATCCAAAAAGAAGTTCTGAAACGGCTCCCTTGATTGCTGGACAGGCGAACTTCATGTCATTCCAAAATCCAGAGCTTTGATGAGAGTCATTTTATGAGTAAGTTTTTGCCTTTTTTTTTTTTTTTGGTGTCGTCTGATTGCTTTGCCATTTAGACTCAATTCTGAAACAACTCACCTTCATAATCTTACAAAATCATACCTGTGAGACACACATTTGCGCATGTTTTAATACGCTCGTTCTATAGTAAAAGTTAATTCACAGGGACATGTAAGACTAATAATAAGCAAGGACGAAGGACATTATATTACATGGAAAAAGGTTTGTGTAAGGAGTCTCTAATCTGTAACACTCACTCACTCATTGTCTATAACGCTATATGCTATATACAGGGTCGTGGGGGGGCCTGGAGCCTATCCCAGGCAGGGTACATCCTGGACAGGGTGCCAATCCATCGCTAGGCACACATGCTCATTCACACACTATGGGCAATTTGCGAACACCAATCAGGTTCACCTGCATGTTTTTGGACTATGGGAGGAAACCGGAGTACCCGGAGGAAACCCACCAAACACGCACGCACACAGACCCCGTGGCGGGAATCGAACCTGGATCCTGGACCCCGGGGCCTTGCACCTCCAGGGTCCGGGTTCGATTTCCACCAAGCACGCATGCACACAGACACCGAAGCAGGAATCGAAGCAAGGCAGCAGTGCTAGGAACTACGCCACCATACCAGCTCAGTCTGAAAGTCTTCCTCTTAGATTAAATATTCATAACAATAAAACTGCAGTTGTTGGATGTGAAAGGAGCAAAACTTCTACCTCGAAATAAAACTACTCTTCATGATAGGCCGTCCGATAATTCTTATAATAATGGCGCACAGTTCATTCTCATTATAAGGGTTTTAAATGTTCTGATTTTCACCTTAAATCATGATGTCTTGACTTAGTAGGAATGAGTCATTTTTAATTATTATTATTATTAATTTTTTTCATTACTGAGTTACAGAACCTGATGTGTCTTTGTTGGAATTCCTTTTAAAGCAAACGACGCCATGACCCACAATCTCACAAATGCGCCTTTAACCATGGATATTTACCATTCATCAGTATTCTGTTGATTAAATAACTTTTTTGGTAAAAGCACACACACACACATACACATGATTAGACACTTCCTTGGCACCACTGGTCCTCGGAGTGGTCGCTCCAGCACAAAGGAACAAAAAGGGGGAAAAAATGAAATGCAGAACGTCCGGAAGGAGACTCTTAAGAGCTCAGAGGAGGAAACAGGAAGAAAGTATGAGTGGGCAGAGGGGTGTGCTCTATAGAAAAGAGGTGGCTGTGGGGGGGTGAAGTGTGTGAGTGAAAGGCTGGACGGGTAGAGGATGGAAGATTGACACAGAGAGAAAGCGAGTGAGTGAGAGAGAAGGGGGGGAGGGGGGCTAACCCAAACCCAACCCCAAACCCAGCTTTATCCTATATCTAAGACATTGCTTGTTCTTTTAACATGAAGGTTAGTTTTATACTGTATAGCCAAATATATTAGTATTCTATTATCTAGACAATGTTTCTCGGACTTACGAACAAATTGGACTTGCGCACAAGCTCTCGGAACGGAACTCGGTCGTATGTTGGGGACTTGCTGTACAGAACAGGCATTGAATTATAACAGCTAGGGTTCGGAATGGGATATGATTGAAACTCGGATACAGTCTTGCAAGCAAGCCCACTAGATATTGCTAGAGACTCTGAAAACTTTTGTCGCTCAGTAAAACCAAGAGGCGCCTACTTTCACAGGAAGGGGCGACAACAAAAACAGTCTGCTGTGCAACTACCTGGAAACAGCCCGGCTTAATATAGTCACACAAACCAGACTTCAGACTTCTAGAGTGTCTGAGACTGAGACAAGGATGCCATGAATCTTACATTTTTCCGCTCCAGTGGATGTCACAGTATTATTAACAAACTTTCTTCATAGGAGCTGGACTACCTCATGTTCCGCGCTCTTCCTATTCGCTCTTCCTATTGTTCCCTGATTGCCTTCACCTCTGCCTCAGTTATCAATCAGCTTCCTGTCTGGTCAGGAAACCGAGCATCCCATTTCTTTTGTGTTTATCATCGTCCCTTCGAGGCCAGACAGTGCGTACCCTCTTAACCAGCTACGGTTAATGCATTTCTGTGATTTAGATTGTGATTAATGAAAGTGGTATCCCGGAGACGGAGCTTATTCTATAGAAAAGCACTGATCTTGGTCTAAAGGGTCACACATTGGTTGAGTCTGATCTCTATTGCATTGAGGTTTCCACCCCAGCTTTTCTTTTTTTTTTTTTTCTTTTTCAAAATAAGCCACCCAGTGTGTTTATCCAGTGTGTGTGATGTATACTGTGATGTGTGTGAGTTATTACCAGTGGCAGCATGGCAGCCTAGGAAGCGCACTCATCCTCCCTCTGTGCTTCTTTTATTATGTGCTTTCTCCTTTCGCTTCTGGTTTGTGTCTGGCTGTGGAGACCTTCTCTCTCGGGTCTGGTTGTCTGCCCTGGCTTTTGATAGACGATCAGGGCGGTCCACTGAAGTGCCAGTGTGATTAGATTGAATTTACCATCCATTTTCCATCAGACAGTCAAAAAAGAAGACAGGGGCTATCAGAGTAGAAAGGAGCGAGACTCTGTATCCCACACCTACACAATGCACTTTATCGACCGTCTAGCCGCCGAGACCCGTCGGACAGTACGACGCGCGGACTGATTACAGATTGTCCGTTATGACTTAAATCGATTTGTTAAATCGATCCTTGTAATCTGTCCATTTTAAGTCCGTGCTTGATGTGATATAATCATTAAATGGGCTTCCTTTTTCTCAGCCATGTCCTTGAAAAGACACTGTAAAAACTTTCCGAAAAGACAAAGATTTCATAGACATCTGGAATCGTATGCTCTCCTTTTACAAATATTTTAAATGTCTTTGTGCCTGCAGGTTATAGAACTACATATACTGATAATATAAATTGTATGTCATATAAAATACAGTATACCGTATATGTGAATTGTGTAAAGTTGTCAGGATGTAAGAATACACCATTTCAGGGTATCGGGTTGTAGGAAAATCATCAGTGATGGCATGGTTTAATGCAGTGTAACACGACGTGGAGGTACTCTAACCATAACAAAGTTGATATTTTTTCTCTAACAGCATGCCCTGGAGTGTTTTATTCCGCTTAAACTACCCCCATTTGCCAACACTAACAATTTGTTTACATATTCAGAGATTCCGTTATCACTTACGACATCGTAGGAGCCGCAAACAACTTGGTTGCGTTAGCGCAAATCTGTCCTGACTGAAAGACTTTTCCTGGGTCAGAAAAGCAGACTGTTCCAGAATACCGAAACTGGAGACTCCTTACAGAAAAGCTCACAATATAAGTTTAAGAATGTATTCTCCTTAGAGCTGTGGATCTTATCTAGACTGTTGATTCGAGTCAATATTTTTTTGCATTATGATTTTCAATTTGTGATTTTCAATTTCATAAAGAAACAACAGAAATGCTGTATGTTTAAATGCCCGTCTTGTGCGGAGAGATTTATTTATTTTTGCCTGCCAATGTTTTGCTCCAAACTCCTGTCCACTAGGTGGCGGTATTGCACCAACTGACCATAAACTTAAAAGAGGAAGAATTGATACTCTCGCAAAATGCGAGTATTGGCAGAAAGTGGAAGCGTTTTTTATTCATTGTTGCAACAGCTGTGAGATATTTTTCAAAGAATGCGATAATTTTAGATCATTTTACATTTGTACGTTTAACTGGATAATTAACTGTGAATCAATTCTGTATTAAAACTGACCCATCGATTCGACTAATTGAATCAACAAACAAAAGGTTGATTAAATCGCACAATCCATTAAATCACACAGCTCTAATGATCATTTAAGGGAGATCAGTGCACCTGAAAATCTAACCCTAACCCTTTGTAAAAGTCACAAGCACCGTAAATCACGTGGCAATCTATTCTTCTTGTAAAAGAAGGTTCGCAAAAAAAAAAAAAAAAAAAGGTGCAGGATTTGGCGTTTTCCTGCTGCAGATGAGTGCCGTTAAAAGATTGGCGAAAGCACACAAACGCAAAGGAGTTTTGGCACAAAGCACACTGGGACGCGGCGCTAAGCCGAGACAGAGCCAGGAGCAGCAGCTGCTGAGATCTTAGTTAACTTTTCAGCAGGACATGTCTGAAATGAAAAGGATAAGCTCCGGTGATTGGATTGTGTGGAACCCTCCTGTTATACAAGCTCTTGGATCGGGGCCTGATGATGCACCACCAGCTGGGCCAGCCTTGACTTCCCTGATCCAATTTAGACAAACCAAACCCATCTATTCACCACCACGCAGTCGACCAGCAGCATCGTGTCTGACTTGACTTGGATCGGGGAAAGGAACAGACCGCTTCTGGACGAGCGGTCTCTCGGAAACAAACGATTCGATTGTGTGGAAAATCTTTCATCGGGAAGTTAATCATTGTTATTACCTCAGTAAGTATTGTTGCGGAAAGAAAAAGCGCTCGGAATATTATGTGAATATTGTTTATACGAAGGTATGAATGAGTCTTTGAATAAGGCTTGAGATGGAGTTACGACGTAACGTTCGAGCCGGGGTCGAACGTCAGTGGCGCCGGTGGTAAAAAAAAAATAATAATAATAAATTGACAGGTTGGTAAAACTGGTAAACGAATGAATCTCAGTCGACCTCCAAAAAGATCCTGTAGCATCACTGTCAACTTAAAAGTGACCCTCTAAGTCTTATTAAGCCTTGCTCAAATGAAGAAATTCCAACAAGCAAAAATAGAATAGACAAGCGACAAGACTTCACATTGCATAGACCTAACCTGTTTGCAGGTAAACACCAGGTACTGTACTGTAGTACACAAGACACACCTGTAGGGGAAGGACGTATGCCCTCCAGACATCATTTATTTCTAGTCAGGGTGTAAAACCGATGGACATTTACAGAAGACGTCAAGCACACTGAGACTTTGAGACATGGGACAAAAATGTAAAAGAATATCGTCCGTCCGATCCTGATGATCCCGGGCAAGGTGGCTCGGAACTCACTGCAGTCGTTTCCGTGAACATTCAGCAAGTGGGACACCTGCTACTTTGACATGTTTTTTTTTTTTTTGTTGTTGTCAATTTTAATGTCTTCAACTTGCAGAAGAGACGGTAGAACTGTCTGTAGAACTGCACACACGATCATTCATCAAAACCACTTGCACATTACAGGATCTTGCCTGCTCCATGTGGACCTCGCTCCAAGGCATTTCCACATGTTTGGGCCATTGAAGGAGTTCCTGAGAGGCCACCATTTCAGAAAGGAAGCCAGCAGGCCGACCATGGCTCTGGCGTAATAAGAGAACTTTCTACCTCGATGGCATCTAAGCACTAGTGAAACATGGGATGGGACAAGTGCGTTAGTGTTTGCAGGAGAGTTTTTTCTGTTGTATCGCCCAAGTTCCCAGAAGTGACAGACAATTAAATTTAAACGAGAATATAAACGCTTGCATTCTCAGCACAACTCTATACTAAGATAAGTGATGTAATATTGTCAAGCTACAGTACAGAAAAAAATAAAACATCTCATTAAACTGTCTACAGCATTAGTAGAAGTAGACTGGCTTGGTGTTTAAGCCTCCTGTTAGACTTTTCTTCAATGTGAACGCTCCCTGATGTCTTCATTAGCCTCCGAGACTTCTGCGCTGGAGCCCATTTTTTTTTTAAGCACGCCTGTTCATGAACACTTCGCACTCGCTCGTAACTGTTGGGACTTTGATGTGTCTAGCGGCGATGCCGGTTCTTTATCCTCCCCTCCCATATGAGGCCGTTTTTTTTTTTTTCCCTTCTTTCTTTTTTTTTTCCACGGCAAAGTTCATGCTAGGCTTGTTTAATGAGCCTCATTAAAGGTGGTCGCCGACGTACTGTAGGCCCCACGGCGTGGGGATTTGGTGTGGTCTTTTTCTCAAAAAAAAAAGGCTTGGGTGGCTGTGAGCGTGTGAAGCCTTTTAGTGGAAAGACTTGCGAATGGATTTCACGTCGCACGCCTGATGTACAGACGTCTCCTTCCTTGGGAGATATTTTAGGGAACGACTGTAGCGCAGCTAATGAGGCGACGTTTAGGATTTCTGCTAAAATCTAGGAACTGTTTTGTCGAGCAAATCCCGGATCGCTTTCATCTCCTGTTTCGAACCGCTATGCGAGTCGATGAAGACGATTCTTCAACCCGAAAATGGCGCGTCTCCCTTTGCCTGGAGATATTTTGAACGTTTCACTTCTTACAGATGCCTCGGATCACAACAGAAGTAGCAAGTGTTATTCAAATGAGCTCTGACTCGTCAACAAGCACCCTTTCTGCGTTTCCTCTTTGTCAATCTCTCGGAGAAAGCCGGTCTGTTAGGGTGCGGTTCTCATGGAAACAGGGGGCTTGTCGAGGGGTAAATGCTGGCCTCGGTGGTTCTTTTTGTCTCTGTGCTTTTACGTTGTTGTCTTTTGGGAAGCGATATGGGTGAGGCGGTTTTGGAAGGGAAAAAAGCACGGAACTTTTAATTTAGAAAGGTGCCAGTTTGCAGCCATGAATCGTTCGGTAGGTGATGATTTGATGGAGGATTCTGCGGAGGTATTTTTGGCGCATTACAAATGGCAGGCGAACCCAAGCCCGTGTTCTTGCAGTTCCCCGTGGGCTAGCTCATGGAGCGTGTCCCAGATTTTCTACGTAAACCTTCTTGCAGTGCTCTGTGATCCAAGGCGGCCTGAACTTCTTGCTTATTTGCTATAAAGCGCTATAAAATGCCCTCTGCTGTTAACAACTAAGCACATTTTCCCCTGTCTGACTTTACCAAATAAAAACTACCCACGATAGGTAATAATGTTTCCCTAAATAATTACGAAAAACTATTTACAATTTGCAATTATGCCGGCTTATTTCTTAGCCTATGGCGTTCCCATATTTCCTATTTTAGTCCCTTGCGACTGAATCAGCCGTCACCGCGACCGGCTACCATTTTAGACGTGTGACTTGACGTCGCATGACAGGCAGCGGCCATTACAGAAATGTCACGGTTTAACATTACACCGCTAATTCCCGAAGCGTACAGCGTGCACTTATGCCAGCAGAACACAATAGGGTGTGTTTACCCACAAACCCCCCCCCTCCCGCGCACCTCATGGGTAACCATTCTCAATGAGCATTGTGCCCCGGGAGGAACGTCAGGGAAAACCTTTGTGTGCTTCATGCAAATGAATATTATTATTCATGCTTGAGAGCTTGTGCGGAACTTAGCATTGTTATGTGGATGACTGTATTGGGAAGAGAGCTTGAGTCTTTCTTACGTAACTGATAATTGGAAAAGAGTGACAGTACTAGTCTTATAGTGGATTTGAGCTACAGACAAAGCAATGCATGTTACAAGACATGTAATACAACAGCACAAGTTTTGGCACCAGTCGATAAAATCCTTTTAAAGATTACTCAATCCTATCATTATTCTGCTAATCTTTATCTTTAGGAAGGGAATGCTTTTTTTTTTTTTTTTTTTCCTTTAGAAAGCTGTAAAAGGGTCTAGAAAATGGTCTGGGTATGATTTTATTGCTCCCCACTTTCCCAGTCCCTCCTGGCCAGCTTACACATTAGTAATATTGTTCCATACCCGAGTGCACTTGTGCATGTACACCGATAGACGCAAACTAGAAAGGTACAAGGAAGTCAACCTTCAAGTTATTAATAATTATTGTTGATAATTTGGTAATAATTAGTGGTTAGCACTGTCGTCTTGCACCTCCGGAGTCCGTGTTCGATTTCCGGCCAGGTTCGATTTCCGCCTCGAGTTTGCACGGGTTTCCTCCAGGTCCTCTGGTTTCCTTCCACAGTCCAAAGACATGCAGATGAGGTGTTCCCCAAATTCCCCGCAGTGTGTGAATGAGCATGTGAGTGTGTGTAAGTGCCCAATTGCCGGTTCTGCAATGGATCGGCACCCTGTCGAGGGTGTACCCCGCCTCGTGCCTTATGTCTCTTGGGATAGGCTCCAGACCCCCTGCGACACTGTACACAGGATAAAGCGGTATAGATTTGGATATCGAGTGAGCGAGTGCCAAGAATGACCCTCGAGCATGTCTCTATCTTATAGGATTACTTATTTTTGGCTTTGCTTGATCTTTGCTCGATTCCCGAAAAAGACAGTTTGTCGTCCTTGCACCTGATGCGCGTACTGCAGTGCAGCAGGTGGTGGATTCTGAATGAGTATTGAGGGTAGTAGCACACCTCCATTGAGCTTAGGAAGTTACATACATATAGTTACATACCAGATAACAAGGTCTAAGTTTTATTTGCTTGTCTGCAAAAAAAATAAAAAATAAATAAATAAAAAAGCGTGGGCATAAAACCTGCTCGTCTCGTGTGCCAGTGCTGCTGCTTTATCCACCTCTGACCAGCCCCTGAACATCACTTTACACCATGTAAAGTCTTTAAATCTCATTTAATCCTGGACAAACCAGATCCCAGCAGTGTAGGAAAAGATTGCGCAACTCTACTGTAAACTTCCTGGCTATTTTCGCGTCTTTTTATAGACACTAAATGAGTGTGAATCACGCTTGACTACGAATTGCACACTTCCTAACATTCGTCGCTTTGATTGCCGAATTGAGCTGAAAAACGGCGAACAGAAAAATGAGCTTTCCAGTTGCTATGAGATGCTGATAGCAAAATAAACACGCAGGCCTCAGACGATTTCTTCAAGGCTTTGGCAACGGCGCGGCCCAGCTTTCTTCCTTTTTTTCCTCTGTGTGGTCCGTGCGGTTGTGGTACTGTACTGTAGTTCTTCAGTAGTTTCATCGGTAGTGCTCCTGCCATATCCTGGCATGATTTCGTCTACCACCATGAGGCTGGTCGACAGTCCGCATCTGACCAGTCCAGACTCCGGAAATTTGGAAATCATCATTATAATTAGAGTAAAAGTCGCGCACGTAAAAGTACTTAGAACGTAGCACCGTTCATATTTGTGCATGGATATGCAGTATACAGTATATCTCCTATAAATCATTAGCTTCAGGACGGCCCGTGTATCCCAGAAGCATTGTGATGGTAATGATGCCACCCGACATCAGAGGCCCTCATTGGGGGGGTGGGGGGGGTCATACACGTAACGGCGCTGTACGTGAATTGACTCCTCATGCCAGATTAGCTGGTTAAACACATGATCGCTTCCTGGGATCCATAATTGTGACATTTACAGCTTTTGAATGCAAGTCTTAGAAAAAGAGCCACTGGAGCCCTTCTCTCTTTCTCACTATGCACTGTTTGCTGTGACAGTCACTCCAGCGTACTTGGCAACCCTGAAAGGATTTTTCTTAAACGGCTCCTCGCGGAAGCATCAAGACTCCTCTCAGACATCAGATTTGTTTAGATCTCAGACCAATGCATGTGAATGCTTCCGTCTAAGCCGGTATGGCTGCTGGGAAACACGTTGAGGAGAAGTCATCTCGTGCAGAAGGGATCTGCTTGGTAAAACATACAGTATGCACTTTTTTTTTTTCTTTTTTTTTTTCGGTCTTTGCTAGCTGCCAAGCTAGTGACTAAAAGTTCTGTCTGTTTTTTTGGCGAGCTGTAAAGCTGCAAAATAAATATATAAGAAGGAACGGGATATCTGAAATAAAGGACGAGTTAAAGAGCCTCACTGGGATCCAAATCAGGAGTTGAGTTTAGTGCCATGCTGAATTATAATTTTTTTTTTTGCCCGTATATATATTTTTTCCCTAGTTTTCGGTTGTCACGCACAAAGACCGGTTCGCGGCTCAAGAGAATGAAAGAAAGAGACAGCGGGAGAGAGGAATGAGTGAAAGTGGGGGGGAAAAGTGAAGATTGAAAAAAAAAAAAAGAAAATAAAAGAGAGAGAGAGAGAGAGAGAGATTGGAGTAAAAATAGGTTCAGGATGGAGAAGGAGCCTCGGCGAGGGCCGCCCACTAACCTCAGAGGCGCCACGAGCGAGAAGGAGGAGACCACAAAGCCATCTGGTGGGCGATGCCTGCCCAGTTTCTCTGTTTGGGGTCCACTGGCACCGAGAGCAGCCTGTGCGGGGCTGGCATTGTGCTGCAGCCACATGAAGCCAAGGGTTCATTTTACCGTGTCACTGTTTTCTTTTGGCTACAATGATTCACTTTTGCCGCAAGATCCTGCACCTCGCCAAATGGTGCAAGTCAAAAAACACACACACATACAAAGAAAGTAATTCTGTTACACTACAATATAATCCAGACTATATTAAAGGCTTTGCTCACTTTTTGGCAGCGATTCTGTCGCAGCATTGCTCCATCTCTGCAGGAAATCGTGCTCATACGACCAAGCTGAAGTTTTTAATTAAAAGCTAGAACGGCTCGATGTGTATACCTGAGTGTATGTGATGTGTGTGAAGTGTGCGCATTTCATCAAGTGTTATACAGTACATGTGATGCATGAAATTATACAAGAAAAAGATTTACTTTTACAGTATACTATTGTGAGCGCTCATGATGCATTTTAATACTGGTGACTATTTGTCATTTAAAACAGTGCATAAGAGCAGTGGGGAAGGAAAAAGAAAAGAAAAAAAAACACCAAACACTGGGAAATATCCTTGAACTTAAACTGAAAGGCACAGAGAACACACCTTCTTTACTGACAGATGCTGAGGCCACGCCCACTTTACTCAGACTCACAGTTACATAGGCCACGCCTCTGCATTGCGGTTTAACCCCGGCCTCTTTCATTTGCACTAACAGGCTCAAAGGACACACCTTTTTTACTGACAGATGCTGAAGCCACGCCCACTTTACTTGGACTCAGAGGCCATTATATAGGCCACGCCTCTGCATTGCGGTTTAACCTCCGCCTCTTTTATTTGCACTAACAGGCTCAAAGGACACACCTTCTTTACTGACAGATGCTGAGGCCACGCCCACTTTACTCAGACTCATAGTAACATAGGCCACGCCTCTGCATTGCGGTTTAACCTCCGCCTCTTTTATTTGCACTAACAGGCTCAAAGGACACACCTTTTTTACTGACAGATGCTGAAGCCACGCCCACTTTACTTGGACTCAGAGGCCATTATATAGGCCACGCCTCTGCATTGCGGTTTAACCTCCGCCTCTTTTATTCGCACTAACAGGCTCAAAGGACACACCTTTTTTTACTGACAGATGCTGAAGCCACGCCCACTTTACTTGGACTCAGAGGCCATTATATAGGCCACGCCTCTGCATTGCGGTTTAACCTCCGCCTCTTTTATTTGCACTAACAGGCTCAAAGGACACACCTTCTTTACTGACAGATGCTGAGGCCACGCCCACTTTACTCAGACTCACAGTTACATAGGCCACGCCTCTGCATTGCGGTTTAACGTCCGCCTCTTTTATTTGCACTAACAGGCTCAAAGGACACACCTTTACTGACAGATGCTGAGGCCACGCCCACTTTACGCAGTTACAGAGGCCACGCCTTTTATACACACACAATGCAGAGTTCCCACGCCTCTGTGTCTTGAAAGGACACACCTTCTTTACTGACAGATGCTGAGGCCACACCCACTTTACTCTAATTTGTCATTGATAAAGGCCACACCTTATATGTAATAATGCACGGCGGCTTAGTGGTCAGCAGTGTGACCTGGCACCTCCAGGATTGGGGTTTGATTACTGCCTTGGATCTGTGTGCATGGAGTTTGCATGTTCTACCTGTGCTTGGTGGGTTTCCTCCAGGTACTCTGGTCTCCTCTCATAGTCTAACCAGCATATCTTTGCACTTAGTACATATACTTTATATAACTGCAGTGCAAAGTTAACATGCTTCCTTTCCTTGGACTAACAACACAAAGTACACACCCACTTTAATCAGCCACGCCCTTTTTCTATTTAAACTGCTGTGCATTTACCTGGACTGACTGGTACAAAGGACCACACCCACTGTGGCCACACCCACTTCACTGCGACTACCACTTACCGAGGCCACGCCCCCTCCATTGGAACTGATACGTTATGCACGGCGTCATCGCAGGTTAAATGAGCGTGTACAGCATTGTACTATCTCAGCATCAACTTCGACATGGCTTCCTGTTCCACCATTCCATTCAGGAGAAGATAGAGAGCGAACACAGTAGTTTGCATGATGCCTGGTTATGGTTGGCAGCAAGTGAGCTTCAGGATCCAGTAGTTCAGTTTTAAATGAACAGAAATGGAAAGTTGATGAAGGTCTAATCTGCACATGATGAATTGCGGTAAACATTTTGTTAAGCATGTGTGCGTCATGTTAATGCGTAAGAAAAGTGCAAACAGGCCCTATACGTTCAGTTTTTCGGGATGGATTTCATGGAAAAATATTTTTCTTTCGGAAATCTTCAGACTTTAAATGGACTAAGCAGCCTGTACACAGCCTCTTTTTTTCCCCCCGCCGCTCTCTCTCTCTCTCTCTCTCTCTCTCTCTCTCTCCTTTTTTTTTCAGGGAGACATCTGGATCACGTTAGATATGTTTTGTAGACAATAATTCATTTCTTTGCGTATGTCATCTTGACATTGTTCTCCTTCCTTATACCACTTGGCTTTTTCTCTGAATGACTATCTCTCTCTCTCTCTCTCTCTCTCTCTCTCTCTAACTCACTGTCTTTTTGCCTGACCACAAGTGAGGTTTTTACTTTTTAGGGGGTGGATTTTTATGTTTGGTGCACAAAAAGAAAAAAAAAATAAAATGAAAGAAACCCTGCTTGGCGTGTTTTTATCTTGTTTTTTCTTTAATCTTTCTTCCGAAAAATAAGGAGAATATAAATAGTCGGTGGAGACTTGAGACATGTAGTTATCTAACCCACAGAGAATGTGCTATAGCGCGCTGTTGGTGCTGTGGAAAAAAAAAAAAAAAAAGCTCATGGGACCTCCTTTGGTCTCGCTGAACAAAGAGGCATGCGCTCTTTTACGTTCATTTTTGTTAATGCACTTGGCACTGTACGCTGATCAAACCACAGGATTATAACGTGCCGGGTTTTTTTTTTTTTTTTTTTTTTGGGTCTTCATGCTCTCTCGGATTGCACTAGCACGTATACTTCACTTACGAAGAGGATAATATTTACGTTCGGCCTCAGCATGAGGTGCAATCTGATACACTCCATCTGCTTACAGCTGATTAAGGGGTGTATGTATATATATATATATGTGTGTGTGTGTGTGTGTGTGTGTGTGTGTGTGTATTTGTGCTCATCTAAGTGCGTGCACATGCCGTAAAATATGACTTTTCTACCATTGCAGTTCTCTCGCTGTAAAACTAAGTCCCATTACTCATGAGGAGATTAGCTCAGCTTGTTCCAGGCACTCAAAGGCACTCGCTCTATTATAAAAATTCCAGACTTAATAACCAGAACCTCGGGTCTTCTCTTTTCCCGACTCACTCAAAAGTCGTTCATTATGGTTCTACACTACAGGCATCCGCCACTGCGTCCTCTTTCTATGCGGAGCGAGTTTCAAAGTAACACTTTTTTTTTTTTGTTTCCTTATCCATAAGTTTCTCTCTTTAACAGTTCGTTACATCTCGCACAGCAACAAGCTGTTTTATTACAATAAGCCTTGCGACCCTTTTTTCCACCCCCCCCCCCCCCCTCAACCCCTTCAACAGACTACGTTCTAAATGTTACCGCATGATGTGTGTCTCCGGCCTCCTGGCTAGGCTCGCAGAACAAACGTGGCTTCTTCAGGATGGGGATTTTTTTAGTTTGGACAACTGTTTCGTTTTCTACAGCTCGCTTGCTCGCTCGCTCGCCGTTCTCACTGCTGTCTTTGGACTCTGTTCATATTAATTTAATTTTGGGATTGTAAAAAAAAAGTAATCATTTCCAGGAGTCTACCATTACGTTGAGTGGAGAAGGGCGAGGAGGGGCTACATGGGTGTGCATGGGAGTTTACTGTCACTTTCATCAAAGCGAGGGGAAAATGGGGGTCTATCGTCAGAAATCAGGAGACAGCGATGAAGGTCTTCTCATCTGGTAGCAATCTCCTTCCAAGCCTGCTTCAGCCACCAAAAGCCCAATCCATCAACAACTGTCATCCACCCCTCGGCAAATTGGAAAGTGAGGAGGGGGCTGGACGCAAACGTGGTGATGAATAGATGATCTTTTAAAATGGAAAAATACCAACGAAGCCATCCCATTTGCACCTAATTGCTCTTGGGCGAGGCTGACGTGCGACTGAGCTCTCTCGCGCCGAGCATTTATTTATTTTTTACATTTTTTTACATAGACAAGCTCGGTCTCTTTAATGGCACGCCAATCCTTTGGTCCCTGGTTACTGTCTGCTTATTAGCCCTGCGCTAGGAATGGAGTGGTGCTGAAGTCACCGCTCGCTCAAACAAAGCAGAGTGTGGACGAATGATTAGAGTGGTCTTTTTCATGTTTGCCAGATTGTTCCTGAGCCATGTGTAGGTTGAGTCTTGTGCAAAAGCCTAAGCCTACAGATTGCAGAGGAGCATGTGCACGTTCAGTGATGGATGACGGTTTCATGATCAACCATGCTGCAGTCCAATTTAAAACGCAAACACAGCACTGCTTTCTTTTTTTTTTCTTCTTCTTTTTTTTTTTTTGTCTCAACTTCCCATGAATCTGTGATATTTTGGTTAATATGGCAGGTAATTGCTTTTACCGATATAAATGAGTATGGGTTCTGAGAAGGTCACCACCATTTTTAAAATTATACAGTCTAGTTTCAATAACAGAAAAAAAAAAAAAGTAATTGGAAAATGACACTCTGCACTTCTGCACGCTGGATCTAAAATTAACCACTTAGACTAAAGTACAGGGTTGTGCTTTCAAAGGCTTGTGCATTACTTTTGGGTGAAATGCATTCAATCGCGTGTGTTATTACCACCAACGTGGTCCTGTATTTTCAAAAAACTTATTCACATAACTCATTTTGCAAAAAAAAACGTAGGGACGAAGGCTTATAATAATGCTTTTAAACTTTTAAATTAGTGGATTTAAGTCAAATATATAGTAGTTTGCATTTTACAAACTGCCACTATCATGTCATATATGTATATTCTTTGAAAACCTCAGTTTCTTTAAATCATTGTCATGTCAGGAGCAAACCTTTGTGTCTCTCAACACAAAGTCTATAGTCAAACCTAAAGCGCCCTGTCCACCTTCTAAATATGCAATGTGTCCTCAAAGTTGACATTTTTAAAGGGTTAGATAAAATGAATGCTCATAGTCTCTGTGAACTCCATTATATATTTCTTGTTTTCTCAAATCCTTGTTGAATTTCCAAAGCCTTGCAGTTTCCACACAATCAGACGAGTCTTTGTTTCAAATTCAAGTTTGTAGGTTCGACGTAGCGGCCTCTCTTTTGATCCCAGTTCAGCAGAGGCACGGCTAATGCTCCAGAGGATTGAGAGGGTATAAAGCCTGTATCCCTTGTAAGTGGAACCCATCATATCCGTTTCCTCCGAAGACCTAAAGCACCAGGATCCCGAGTTATATTAGCAGCTCGTCTGTGCAGATAAATCGGCAATCTCTGAACTCGAAAGCTCTGTCTGAGACGCGCACGAACAAATGCATTTCGGCTGTATTTCGCCAGGGACCCGGGAAGGTCAATGCAGGGCTGCGTCTGGGGCTTGTGGGATGCTGGATGTCTGCCCTCGCTTGTGTGCTTGAGAAGGAAATGAAGAGTGTCTCTGTACAAAGCCGCCCTAAATGAAACGGCCGAATCATCCAGCCATGGGCTCTGTGCTCCAAAGCCCGCGCAAGTCAATAGCCCAGAGATAGAGCTTTCTGATTAGCCCGAGACAGGGCCGGGTCCATGGCTAGAGCGCTCTTCAAAGAAGCAGCTGTCAGGGCCTGAAACCGGAGTCGAGTAGCAGATTTCTCACCGGTTATTAAACATCTCCAGGGGAAACCAGGCCAACAGTAGAGGTTAATATACTCTACATAGGTCCCCGATCTTGCAGTGACAGACTCCTGGGGAGATGACCGATATGTGCTGCAGAGATCCTTGGGAATTCTCTTCCTGCTCAGACTGACGTCTGACTTCCATAGAACTGTCCAGATCGATTCAAAATCCTGGAAATCTTGACTGACTATAGTGGATGGTTAGGTTATTCGTAAATCTTTAGTTGTATGTAGGATAGTCAATGGATGCAATTTCTTTGCACATGGTAAATTCATTTTATGTACAGAGCAGGATCACTTAAAGTGAACTAAGGTTTTATCAATATATGAATCAAGGATTCAAAGGAGGATTGAAATGTAAGTAACGGGTTCATGGTTCCTAATTGGCTAAACGGAAATGGGTCCGAGTTCAATTCCTGATGGACCCATGAGCAAAAATTGTCCGCATTTTTTAAGTGGAAAACCTCGTCAATCAGAGCACCACTAGCCAATCCGATCAGAAGAGGGTGGATAATGCCTCGCGTGTGGTATGGTATTGGCAATGTTATCCATTTGCATCTATCAATGTAGCTAACTAAAGGTATGATTGTACCTATGCTGTATAAACTATTGTGATCAGTTTTGTTGTTGAATTTTGTAAAACGTAAATCAGGTTCTGGCAATCTATGAGCACGCACAACTCCTGCAGTTTGGTAATGGCTGATTTGTTCTGCTGCCCCTCGGTTTGTGTAAGGGGCCGTTAAGACAGGGAAGAATACTATCTATACATTTTTTTTTTTACCAGAATTAAGTTGAGTACCTAAACTCCCAGACTTTTTGTGTGCTATTTTGTTCTATCTCTGACTTTCATTTCTTTTTTTTTGTCATCACCACTTCACATGTGTGACGGTGACAGTGATGTATAGCCCAACTCTGTGTCACGTTTGACTCCAGACACACCCAAACATAGACTCAAGTTGCGCCAATGGCAAGCCAGTCACAGATGAGTGTTCAAGTCTGGTGACGTGCCAACCGACCAACAACTTCGATCCTCATCTTGTGTCATAGCTTCCTCATCACTGCTGGGAAATCGTCTGGAAAGTGTTTTTTTTTTTGTTCTTTGTTTTCCCTACAATGCACCCTTATGCTTAACCACTCTTTCACACGGCAAATATTCCATTCATTTGGTGCTTGCAGACGAATATGTAAGAGCGTTCCTTTAATCCTATTTTGCAAGCTATCCAATCAACACATCTATAATATTTGGCACAATTTATTCCTTGATGTATCTGGAGAATTGCTCGGTTGTTTGGTCTTCACTCATCACGCACTCCCCCTCCCCAACTTCCTCCCACATCCTGGAACTTTGGCCTTTGGCGTGTTTGTGAAACGGTACACAAGCCTGACTCCCCAAGGGCTGAAATTGAGAAACGGGAGGTCTGCCTCCCCCCGCACTTCAAGTCCTCATCTCGTGGGTCCTGCTTGGCTTACCATTGGTAGGGGCAGCTGATGAGGTGATGGGGGAAGGGAGCTAAATGTCATGGTGAGTTAGTCCAGTTGACCACTGTGGTCTGACTAGACCGGAGAAAAATATTTTTCTAAGATTGCCCGGCAGGTTCCTCTGTCCTCTTGGCTTCCTCGCATTCCTCCGGTTTGTCTCCAAATTCCCTGATACACTGGACGGTCTGTGCACGGTTCATAAGCTGCCGATTGTGATCTCGCTATCTACCGACAGTCCTCCGTCTGCTAGAAATGCAACGTACAATGGCCTTTGTTTAAACAGCTAAGTATCCTAAAGTAACCGGGTTTTAAATATTGATCATCAGTGATTGTTTATGTGACTACAAAAAAAAAATACATTTGGGAACTGAGTAAATTGTTAATGTCTTGTTACCTGTTACAGTTCTATACAACATTGTTTTAGTCAACAACACACACAATAGATATATACACCCCCACAATCCTCTTACCCACTCATTGTCTATACCACTTAGACTGTTCAGGGTCACATGAGGCCTGGAGCCTGTCCCAGGGGACTCGGGGCACGAGACATGGTGCCAATCTATCACTGAACGCACAGGCACACACACTCCATCACATAAGTAGGCAATTTAGAATCAGCTTACTCTTTGAACTATGGGAAGAACCTGGAGTACGCAGAGGAAACCCACTATGTGCACAGACCTGAGGCAAGGATCGAACCCTTGGCCTTGGAGGTCTGAGGCCACAGTGCTAAATACTAAAAGTAGAGCGTTGAAGGGGTTACCTCTGCTATATATGACGATTCTTTTGCGTGGCAGTCCATTCCTGTATTGGTACACCGACTCCAAAGTTTATTTTTAAAAATAATTGTTAATTTATATGTTTGTATTTGAGGTGGTGAAATGTTGGTGTTCCTTGATCGTCCTATAGGTGGCGCACTTTAAACTATTCATATGTTGGCAGGCAGCACAGCATCTTGTATCATAAGAGCAAATTATTATTATTATTATTATTATTATTATTAGAATTGTAATAAAATCCCCCAAAAGATTTATATTGAATCATAAAATCGTAATATTAACAGAATCGCAAAAACAAATCTAAGCGGCGGTCCTATAAATTACAGCATATGAATCATGTCTGTAAAATGACCCGTAAACAGACACAGAAGTATCTTTACTGTATTTTGCTGCCTGTACGAGCATTTCATAATACATTGTTTCAAAATTATCATTCAGTTGTTCTATATGATCTGTAACTACAACCCTGGTCTTATTGCAGGCTTATTGCAGCCGTGTGCGTGTAAGTGAGGAGCCCGGAATCACACACACAGCTCTAAGGCTCTTGCCGTAATGACTTCCAGTGTGCCAGCTTTATCTGGTTCCCTTGGGCTTCTGCATGACTAATTGCTGTAAAAGATTTCTAACAGGCCCCAGGATAGCTCACTTACAGTTACGAGCTTAACCAAGAATAAAATTGAGGTTTGAAAATAAAAATCTATAAAAAATATATGTGGAGGTAATTCATATAAATAAAAATCATGCATGTACTTTAGGTTGACACGGTAAGGACTTACCTGCATGAAACCTTTGAAGTACAGAGTGGGGAAATGTTCCAGTCAATACTACTGCCGTTCTCAAATCTGATTGGTCAGCAGCTCAGTAGTGCTGTCCGTAAGTACATTAATGCCCATTGTTCTGTATTATATTAACACGATTTCTCTAGGAACAGCTTAATTGCAGGGAAACGCTCTACATGATCTTTTACTCTGTAGCGAATAGGGACGGGAATCACCAGGGATCACCCAATACCATATCATCACGATACCTATATACCGATTCCATTTGTATTGCGATTCTGTAAGTATCAAAAGTTTATAAATATCCCGATTCGATATTACATTTATTCTATTTTAAGATGTTTTTTTTTTTTTTTTTTTCAAATCAATTCATATTTTTCTCCTTCCACACAGGATGCTGTGCTGCGTGCCAGCGTGTGAATAATCTAAAGTGAATCAGGTGTAGGATTATTGAGGAACGGAAACATTTTACCACCTTAAATGCAGACATCTATAAATAATAATAATAATAATATTAATAATAATTAAAAAAAATTTGATTATTTGATATTTGGTGAAATTTCTTGTAAGTAAATGGATTTTTAAACGTTTATGAAAGGAGTCTCCAGTGCAAGGGATTTCATAATAGTTTTCTCTAAACACTCTGTTTTCCTCCCACAGTCCAAAGACATACAGTACAGATTAGGCTATTTGCCCATAGCGTGTGAACGTTGACCAGAGGTCCTACCACTGTCGTAAAAATGGGAAAAAATACAGTGGTCACCATTGGCCTTGAATGGGTACCATTGGCCTTGAATGGGTACCATTGGCCTCCACGGCCCCTTGGTGGATTGCAGAAGTTCCTAGACGGATGGATAGATGTTTTATTTGTTCTGTGGTATGAGGTCAAATTTAAGACATACCCTTAAAGGAAAACAATCATTGGGGGGTAGTAGAACATTACACTACCTTATCGCTGATTACGTTTCTAGAACAGCACACCCTGAAATGTTTTCTTGCTTACTTAATCGATGTACATCTGCACAAGTTGGTGGAATACACCTCCAATCCATCTATTTTAACTCGGAGTGCTGGTCATATAAGAGCGGCCTCCATCCACATAAGAGCGAAAGCATCTGTCAGCTAGGTTGAGCAAGAGTGAACGATGGATTAGTGCCTGTTTAATATCCCAGCTCGCTGGTCTGTGCATGCGTTCAGCCAGAGCCTCCTATTGTTATCCATATAAAGATGAGACATGAGTACAGGACTGGCTTATTTATTATAGCCGGTGATATTTATGAAGTTTTGTGCCGAAGTTTGCGCTAGAACGTGTTACTGGCTCCGAGCTGCAGTCTTTTCCCTCAGCTGAACCGAAGTTTTAATTCTTCGTTTTTTTTTTTTTTTTTTTTTTTCGGCACACATTATCCCTGGAAAAAGTGACTCACAGTTTGGCTAGCATGAAGTTCACCTCATCTTCAATGAATCAGCGAGATCTCTTACCCAGAGGAGAGTTATCTCAGTGTGCCTCAGATGTGTCAGTGGGCATTTGATACTCCGTGCTCCCATTTGGCCTGAGCTCATCAATGCACTCGCCAGATGTTTACCATGATGTACGCTATTTACATCCACTCGGCTAGCGCGAGACTCCATTCACTGAACTGCGATGACGGATTGCAGTACAGCTCTGGAAATGATAGGCTGGTCCTGGCTGGCCACTTTACACTCTCTATATTTAGAATCCCACAGCATTCATTCAAAAAATCTGCAAGAGCTGCTGCGCTAGTTGAATTATAGCTTTCAGGACGTAAGCTCGCAAAAAAAAAAAAAAAAAAAAAAAAGGTTTGCTTCGGCGCACGGTGAGCAAATTGAGGTAGTCATGGATTTTCTGTTTACTACCGTTTCTCTTTACACTCCACGCACTAAATCTAAATCTTCCCTTTGCTCATTTCTCATTCAGGTTTTAAGGCCGCGTTGTTGCGTCTGGGCCTGCCGCTACGACAGCCAGCGAGGCTTATTCACTCAGCGTTAGCAGGCGTGAGAAAGGCTGCAGCGTGCGATCGGATTAGCCTTTAAGCACTATGCGGGCTAATTGATGAAAATGACCCCAGTGCAACAAAGTACAGGCATTGTCCCTACAGCCACAAAGTCTGTGCCCATCAACAGGAGGCCTAACAAGATTTCTTTACCACGCGCCATCCATTCTTACTTTGTTGGCCTTGGAGACGGCTGAGGTTTCTTGGCAGCGAATTTGGCGCTCAGTGGGATTGTCTTGAGGTTTTTTGTTTTGTTTTGTTTTTTTTGTTTTTTTTGTAAATTAATCAGTTGCTACCAACCGAAAGTTTCCTGTAAATGCAGGATTTTGAACAAATGCCCAAATGTTTGGTTTATGGCATAAGATTTGCATAGCAAAGGTTATACTTACAATCAAACTGCTGACACATAATAAAGTGTCTAGTGGTTTATCTATGAACTGTGCATGGAATAAACCATGACAGAGCTGTGCTATTACAGGAAAATATCCAAAATGGGTTGGCGAGATGTAGCTGGTTGGTCGCTCTTTTCAGTAATTAAGGAATGACCCATGAGACTTCGTTGCATTTAGTTAACACCAAGCATTCAAGAAAGAAATTAGGTCCTGTTATCACTACCGGTATTGCAGCTGTAAGCAATCATACCCTCATCAGCCTCATCATTGGTTTTTACTGTTGTGAAATAAGTAGAACAAAATATTTCTGGCAACACATCTGCCCCTTGTTCTATATTATAGAAAAAAAATTCTATAATAACAGAAAATTGCAAGGATTTATACAGCAAATGCTCTACATTAACTTTTACCCTACAGCTAATAGGGATGGGAATCACCAGAGATCACCCGATACGATATCATCACGATACTTAGGTGCCATTTTGATTTGTATTAGTGATTCTGTAAGTATCAAAAGTTCATAAATATCCCGATTCAATATAAAATTTATATATATTTTTTAGATGTGTGACTAAGTGGTTAGCACTGTTGCCTTGCATGCAGGTTGAATTCCCACCTTTGGGTCTGTGTGCATGTTCTCCCCATGCTTGATGGGTTTTCTCTGGGTTCTCCGGTTTCCTCCCACAGTCCAAAGACATGCAGATTAGGTTACACTAATTGCCGTTCTCAAATTGCCCGTAGTGTGTTGACCAGAGGTCCTACCACGGTGGTAAAAAGAGAATTAATATAATAGTATTCCCAATTGGCCTCCATGGTCTCTAGTTGGACTACAATGGTTCCTAGAAGGATGGATGGGAATAATCTGTAGGGTTAGAGAGGAAATGAGACATTTTATCACCTCAAATGTATGTACTGTATATTTAAATCGATTTTGGAGTCAGTGTATAAATACATGAATTGGCGAAATTGTGACATGTAACTAAATCAAATTTTCCTAAATTTCCAAAATTTGTCTATAATGAATGCGCTAAAAACATACAATGTATAATTGTTTATTTGGTTACATTTTCTATGAGGAAATTGTTTTTTTTTTTTTTTTTTTTTTTTACAATTATGAAAGGTGTCTCCAGTGTAAGGCATTTCAAAGTTTTCCATAATAAGATCAGGACTGAGAATCTTCTGAGATTTTTTTTTTTTCAGATAATTTCTCAGATACTATAATTTCTTTCTTTCTTTCTTTCTTTCTTTCTTTCTTTCTTTCTTTCTTTCTTTCTTTCTTTCTTTCTTTCTTTCTTTCTTTCTTTCTTTCTTTCTTTCTTTCTTTCTTTCTTTCTTTCTTTCTTTCTTTCTTTCTTTCTTTCTTTCTTTCTTTCTTTCTTTCTTTCTTTCTTTCTTTCTTTCTTTCTTTCTTTCTTTCTTTCTTTCTTTCTTTCTTTCTTTCTTTCTTTCTTTCTTTCTTTCTTTCTTTCTTTCTTTCTTTCTTTCTTTCTTTCTTTCTTTCTTTCTTTCTTTCTTTCTTTCTTTCTTTCTTTCTTTCTTTCTTTCTTTCTTTCTTTCTTTCTTTCTTTCTTTCTTTCTTTCTTTCTTTCTTTCTTTCTTTCTTTCTTTCAAACAAAATGAGGGAACAATGTTTTATTAGCTTTTTTTCCCCCAAGAAGATTTCTCCATGTGTCACAATTTGGTCTGGTATTAGGTCAAATTTAAGCCATACCCTTAATGAAAAACCAGCATTGGAGTAGTAATACATTTGTGTTACTCTTAAACACTGCTGTTTTAGAGGACTAATCAACACCAATGACCATTCAGAATCAAGAATTCAAAAGCACTAAGACATGAAGCATCTTGAAGTGTCCTTAGGATTTTGCTTCTGTGGAGGTGTCCTTAATAGTAATGGCAAAAAAACCCACATGGTGTTGATGGAGCTCTTCTTTACTTACCCACACAGATACGGAAATGCGTTCTAGCGTTTGCCGTGTGCCAATAAATATTTGAAGCGGTGCGCTGATCTAAGGAGAATCGATTTCTCTGTTTCCAGAGTATTGCCCCGGCCGCTGCGGAATGCATTTACCTTGGATTACTTGGCTGATAGAGCTTCCTTTTTTTTTTTTTTCATTTTCATCATATGTTCAGTTAAAATCCCTATAAACATTGAGGAAAAGTTATTTCCTGTTCTGATATATAACAGGCATAAAGCAGGGACTTCCATGCTGCCGTTAAAAGATGATACATTTTCAATATGTTTTGGATGTGGTACAAGAGTCAACCTTCTGCTCCTAAAAAACATTGTCACTGTACAGTATATAGGGGGAGAAAAGCAAGAATTCTACCATGTTTTATATCGCATTATTTACTTTAACCATGAAGTGGCCACTGTTTATAAATGTTCAGCGTCCAACAGTCCTTATGTAAATACCATCACGACATCAACGTAAAGTATCAAATTGCTTTCTTTAAAAATATCAAATCTGGCCTGCCATCAAAATGTCTATGAAAAGGTATTATTCATTTCTTTTCTTTTAGGTTGTTATATCCCAGGTTCAGTGTAAGGCCATCTCCATGACAACTGGAACCGAATTCAGCAGCAATTTAGGCAAAACTTCATCACATCATCACATGGTCACTCTGTCATCTTTCGCCCTCTTTCAGTCTCTTTCTCCTGCAATCATATTGTCACTGGAATTCTCTAATTGCTCACAGAAACAAACCAAGTGGAATGCGGCTTAGCCTTTTAGCAGCTTATTGCGCTCGAAAAACCTGTCTGATTCTCGACTGTCCGTCATTTTAGACTCTCACATTCAGACTGATGTTCCTTGACTTTCCTCATCCTACTGTTTATCATAAGGTTTTGCATTATACAGCTTTCTGTCTGAACATACACTGTGTTGGATGATTCCAATAAATAATCAATAAACAGAAAAAAGTAATAACAACTTCTAGTATAAATAAAGTATTGGTGAATGGATGGATGGATAGATACAAATTAACAGTTGAGTGAGAGGGTGAATGATGGATGCAGCAATAGATATGTGGATGGATGGAGGTATAGATGGGTTGATGGAGGTAGGGATGGATAGATGGATAAATGTATGTGTAGTTGGGTTGGTGGATGGCTGTATAAATCAATGTGGATGCAAGGATGGATGGATGAAAAAATGAATGGGTTGGTGGATGGATGGATGGATGGATGGATGGAAAAATGGATATGTAGGTGGGTAGATGGATGGCTGTATCAATAGATATCAATGAGATTGCAAGGACGGATGCATTGATGGAAAAATTAATGGTTAGGTGGGTGGTTGGATCAATTGATGAATGGATATGTGTCGATGGATTGATGTTTTGAATGACAAACAAATTAACAAGTGGGTAGTAGGAAGGACGATAGATAGAGAGATTAATAACTATTTGGATGGAGAGAGGGATGGGTGGATGGTCAGATTGACGAACAATAAATGTGTAGGAGGGTGGCTGAATGGCTCTATAAGTAGAGGTGGATGTATGGATGGATTGTTGGAAAAATAAATGGGTGGACAGATGAATGAATGGATGGATATTTGGATGGAAGAATGAAATAACACAAATATTATAACTGAAATTCTTTTTAATGTTAGTATCCAGTTTTAAGGAGAACCATTTAAGAGGTTTTCCTTCACTGCAGTCAAATCTGCATTTTATTGTCATTACCTTGAGAAGCATTGTCTCAAAAACAGGTTCTCCTGGGCATCCTTTTTTCCAAATCAATGCTTTTTGCCAAAGATAAATTGATACAATTACAATTTGTAATGTACAAGCAGTGTAAAAGTTTAAAGTCACTGAATGCTATACATTAGGCTCAGTGTGTATTTAGCCTTTGAGCTAAAGTGACTCGTGTTAGTAAGATCTCCAACATTCACAATAAGGCCTCCATTAAAAGTGATGAACAAACCCAAGTCATTTCATTGGACTTTTCATTTGACCACAATTTCCAAACCTACAGACTGAGATCGTTTCCAAAACTCTAGTCACAGTGTTTTTGTTCTGTAATATGATAAGGGTAATGATACAGTCTTCCAGGCCACAGTCTATTTATTTCTTATGGCTCTATTAAAACATTAATGCTGGCTCCTGAGTGGAGAGATCTCAAGTTTGAATCCCAACATCATCAAAGCCATTTCCAATAGTCCAAGGGATTTAATTAGGTCCACTCGCTGGGTGGCAAGGTTAGGTTTCCTCTTTCCCCTGTTAGTCAGCAAGGCACTAGGCAATTATGGGCATATTTTGGCTCATGTACACAGAATGCACAGTTAGTGAACTCCTTTAAGCATGCCTAGCTGACGTATGACGAGGAAACTAGACCCGTTAACCACCTACCAAACCCTTGAGTAACCATTGTGACTTTGTCAGAAAACCCAAAGTCCAGTTATGGACGAGGCTTGTACTGCGAGTCCCCATTTTTGGTAAAGGGAGTTACTAATTGATAACTGCTGTTTTGATCGTAACGTCTGCCACGTCCTCTTCGCAGGACCGTTTACGAACCACATTCACAATGTGCTCAATTTGGACTGCGTTTCAAGATGCTTAATACTGTTCGACCTTGTAGTTGTAGAACAGTACAAGATGAGTATCACTAAATCCAGTGCTGAAATGTAACAAAGTACAAATACTTCATTACAGTACTTAAGTAGAATTTTGACCTACCTGTACTTTTACTTTTACGTTATTTATATCTCTGGCTTTTAACTCTGACTTTTTCTCCACTACATTTCGTAAATAAAATTTGTACCTTTACTCCGATACATTTTTCCCTAATTGTCTTTGTAACTCATTACTGCACCCATTCGAGATGGGGACATCACTGTATGCCTGTCTTTTCCCGGACGCCAAACACGGACTGATCACTGCAGTGCTCAATTGACACGAAATCAGGAGCTACAGGGTGTGATGATCCACCAACACACTGTGAACCCTAAAGCTCAAAGTAATTAAACATATTGAGTACTGTTAACTTAAATACTTACAGTTAGTTCAAATTAATAGACCTTGACGAGTATTTAGAACGGTTTGGCATTTGGCATAACTAAAAAAAAATTATAATTGCTATTAAATAGTATGAGTTAGGCTTCTCAATCATGCAAGTAAAGAACGATTAATATGAATGAGTACAACAAACTGATAGTTCCGTTTACTTAAAATGTACTTTAAAAATGTGATGTAACTGAGTACCTCAATGTTTTTGAGTTTTACCAACTTATTCAGCTTCACAATGCAGCGATGCCTGAACCCGGATCTTCAGATCCTCAAATCAACAACTTAGAGCCTTGGCCACCTGAGCCACCACTCCCTATATTTATTTTTGATACTTGACTACAGAAGATATCTGCTACTTTAATATTCTAAAAGGTGACTTTAACTTCTACCAAGTCATTTTCTTCTAAGTTAATTGTACTTTTACTTAAATGTCGCTTTCAGGTACTTTACACAAGGCTGGCTAAATCCCAATACTGGGTGTCCTTTAGAAAGAGGTGGGTTCCTTTTCGAGTCTGATTTTCTCATGCATTTCTTCCTCGAGGATTTTCAGGACGTTTTCCCTCGTCACCCTTAGCATATGGATATATGGCTTTAACGCTGCTTTAAGATTTCTGTAAAGCTGCTTTGTGACGGCTCACAAATCAGATCCCTTGGAATAACATAGCGATGGCATTATTTGTCCCATGCAAGCTGTCAGAAGGATCTAAAGATTTGACTTGTAAATTATCACCGAGGTGCTTGTCATTGAAAAAAAGATTTCCCAAATAACTGAGCGTTGCATCCAATCAAATACAATAAATCGGGCATCATTTTAGTACAGCGCTGGTAGACTTCTGCCGCTGCTCTGTTTTGCTGTAGCTTGGTCAGTTTGGGCATGTGTTCCTAATCACAGCATAACTATGAGAGTCGATGTTTGGGTGGTGTTTCTCGCATGTCATCCTGTATGTGTGTGGCTTGTGAAAGTGGGGGAGTAAGGATGGGGATGATGAATTTGAAGAACAAAGCAGTGAATATCCGTGAAGGAAAGCATGCCTCTGCTATTTGAATTTAGGCATAACATTTTCCTCTCTTCCCTGAAAACCGGCTTCGCCGGCCAAGTTTAGGTGATGGGAGTGTTGGCCTCTTTCAGAATTACAATTTGTGTCTCAGGAATCCCACAGCAAGACCTTCTTTTGTTTTTTCATGCATCTTTTTCTTATCAGTTCTGATGCAGGAAATATTCATTTTCGTTAATTTTTTTTTTTTCCCCCATCAGTGACTAGATTCAGATCATCTATGTGCATCCAGTATGTGTTTGAAGAATCGTCTCAGAGGGTGGTTGCACTGTGCAACAAATCAAAACCCTGTGTTGTCTGTATGCCGGCCAAATGTGTTTAAGTGTCCATGCGTGGACAGTATGCGTGTAACACATTGCTCAAATGGAAGCGTACCCAAACACAAGCTGGGATAAAACTTTAAAAAAAAAAAAATAAATAAAATACAGGTTAGGACACATCCATGTAAGTAAACAGAACCAGGTGTGCCAGTACTTTAGCCTCAAGTGGAAATGATTGTGGTGATGTTTGAGACCTGGCTTGACCAGACTGTGTTATCTGTGGCTGAATCTCAAAGACATTAGCTAGTGCTTTTCTGTTATGTTCTTTCGAGGACATTGTGCAAACAAAGTGAATATGATAGGAAAACTTTACGACCACTACTTCTGTTTTGATGAAGAAAATAGTGCTTATGTTTCCCTGTGCACTAAAAGGTACTCTAGGTATATAAGAATATTCTAGTATGGAGACTGGAGTAATGAAAAAAATGTTCCACCAAGATTAAGGCACTGGTTTCATAGCTGGTTTATACATGTATAAAATAGTTGGCTAACCACACGATAATGCCACCTACAGTACAGTAAATGCCCTAAAGGTTTAAAGCAGCACTGATTAATGGCCGAACTATGCATTGGTGGCTCAGTGGTAGGTTTCTCGCCTGCCATGTGGAAGGCCCGTGTTCAATTCCCACCCAATGACCAAACCCCAGCCACTGGATGCATTGCCAGTCCAAGCATGAATAACATGGGAGGGTTGCATCAGGAACGGCATCCGGCATAAAACCTGTGCCGAGTTGTGTGCGGATCAGATGGTCCACTATGGCGACCCCTCAACTGGAGCAGGCGGAAGGCCAACAATAACTGGTGATCGTCCGAAAGCACTGTGGTCAAAAAAATCAGCAACAGACCTTACCACCTTACAAATGTCTCCTCTTGTGTGTACCACACCTCAGCTACTGTAGTATCATGGTACATGAGGTTGTGTTTGAATTGGTGGGAGGAAATTATGGTCATGCATACAGTACTTCATGGTAGGTGTAGAGATACAGTACAGTATAGTGTGCTCAGAAAGTCTCTCTGCAGCGGGCACCTAGAGTAGTAGTAGTAGTAGTCGTAATAGTAGTACGTTGATGCTGTTTTTGTTTGGCGCCACCAGTGTGTTGTACGTATCCGAGGAGTCCTTTGCTTACTGTAACATCGGGAGTGTATCTTTGTTGTGCTTTTCTAATTGTGCATTTATTAGCTAGTTATAAATACACCAATTTAAACATTTCAAGCAGTGGGAATAATAATGAGTTTCATCATATGCATATTTTCCCATAAGTGACCCGACGCTGCCACTGCGATGAACACACTACGGCATTGAAGTAGTATCTATATATACAAATCTGTTATTTGGTGAGTATTATTTTTGAACAGATTAAAACTTTGCATTCTGGGGTACTTTAGCGTTCACGTGTCCAAACATTTTCCCAATTCAAAAACAGGGGATTCTTCAGTCAGGGCCAGCTAGTTAGCCCCTAGAGAAGGCTCTTTCGAGTCTTTCTTCATGTACCATCTGGAGAATCGATGAAGCCAAAGACAGCTGGAGCTCCTCTCCCTGAGCACGGCCAACTCGGAAACTAAAGTTCAAAGCCTGGACATTCAGCTGTAATTACCACCGAAACGAGCCTCCGTGTTTTTCAGAGAAAGACGGTGTAATTTTACCAAACTATTTTATGACTTTGCGGGTTTCACGCATGGTCAAACGCTGGCTCGTCTCGCCTGGTGTTGGGAAAGTTCCAAGCGTGGACGTATCCGACATGCCATCATAATAAACCTGAGCAAAAATGCTTGCCGTGGATATGAAATTTATTTCAAAGTGCTGTCTTTGTGGACGTTTATCCTTATCCTCTTTTCCACCTACCAACAAGCTATCATGATAACTTTTTGCATGTTCGTTTGAAAGAAGCTTCCTTTCTGGCCTCCCGAATCATTTATGGTGCATCTGGAGTCCTCCAGGGACCATATTTCCATTCACACTGGCCTTATTTCGAACATGAATCACAAACGGTGTAAGACTCCCTGAACGTGGAGTGAACTCACTGTCAGGTCACTGTGTTCATGGCTTTGTCCCAAGTTTTTATGAAAGGCATGTGCGTGCAGCTATAGGCTCTGATACATTGCAGGGTATACATCTTCCTTTTGCACGGCGCTGATTGCAGTTAAGTGCTCGTTTATCTCATTCCTGTATGAACGCTTGCATGAGGTCATCGCGCTTTCCGAATGGGTTGCGGGAGATAAAAGTGTCTCTTTGTTGAATAGTTGGACGGTCCGAATCGAGCTGGGATGTATTGGATTTTTATTGTTTGTTCTTGGGTGATAAGAGTCACGCTTGAGTTCATGCTTTGTACTTTTTCAAGGTGGACGGCTCCCTCCGGGCCTCCGTAGTGCAAGGACGGCTTTTCCTGTACATTTTCGCGGCTTGATTTATATACGTGATGTCCACAAGAACATAATTAACCGTACTGTAAATTCTACTACATTAATGCTTACAAGAAGATTCTCCATGTTTCTATCAATTGACTTGCTATAGTACAGTACAGTAACTAATACAGAGGTTTGTATTGCAGATGATGCACATACTGTAAAAGGGAGTAAAGTTTATTTAGTACTTATGGAAGGAGTCTCCAATTTTAATGCTGTGTAGCAGGTAGAGGTTAAGCTGAGGATGGGCTAAGTAATGCGACAAGCTGTACTGTATTTTTTTAACTGTAGGTTCGAGAGCGTAAAAAAGAATGAGGGTGGTGACGGAATGACGGTTTAAAGCTGTTATAACACAAGTAATAACAGGAGCTACTGTATCTTGGTTCGCGATATTTAACTACATTAACCGTAAAGGTAAATGAGTGCTGCACAATTAGAGTTATCGCATAAAAGTCTAAATCGCAATGTGGACTTTTTGAAAAAGGCTGCAATTAATTACAGAGAATACACGCATAGTCAAAAAATGATGTAAGGGTAGTAAATCATTTAATTTTTTTTTTTTTTTTTTTTTTCCCCTAATAATTTTGAGTTAATAAATCAATTTTGGCAAGAAGAAGATATTGACAACATTTGGGCCATAATTTGATGTTGGCGTGGATAAATACGTTTGAATACAAAATGCTACTTTTGATAGTTACATATCGTCATCAAATAGTGTAGCCCAACAGGGTACTACCTGGACAGGGTGCCAATCCATCACAGGGCACACACATACACACACTCACATGCTTCTTCACACACTCCAGGCAATTTGGGAACGTCAATCAGCATGTCTGTGGACTGTGTTAGGAAACTGGAGTACCCGGAGGAAATGCACCAAGCACGGGGAGAACGTGCAAACTCTATGCACACAGACCCGAGGCGAGAGTAGAACCCGGAACCTGCAGGTGCAAGGTGACGATGCTAACCAGTAAAGCCACCATGCAAGTATGGCATGTCATGCTCGTAAGGTAATATTCCTTAGGAAAGTAAGGAATTTCTATGATTCCTTTGCGAATTGCAAAAAGGACAGTGCAGCCTGAGTGCTCCAGTTCTCCAAGTGCCATTTATTATCAACAGATTATGATTTGTTTATTGCTTCACCATCACATATCCTTTCATGGAACTACTGTTTGGTAGGTGAAAGTGGTATTAAATTCTCAGCAGTACTATGTAGCCAAAAGGTGAGTAGAATAAACCATAGAGCTGGTGGAGAGTCCTATAAATCTGTACCAAAAGTAATGCAAAAGTGGGCAGAAATGTTATCATTAACTCTCAGGTCGTTGAAAATGCACATAGTTCGAGAAACGCTCAGGGGTCCATGCATTTATGCCATCATTAGACCCAACTCTGAAATCCTCTTTGAAGATCCCCTTTGTCACAGTTGATGGTCTCCCACTGTGTGGTTTGTCTTCAGCGCTGGTTTGCCTTCCTTTAAACTTCTTCATCCATCTGTGCACATCGCTCTTGTGCAATGGTGTCATCTCCCTGACCATTCTGTAGCACAGTGGGGGACCATCGACTGCGACAAAAGGGGCTTTTCAAAGAGGATTCGCGAGCTGGGTTCAACGATAGCGCAAATGCCTGAGAATATGTTGAGTCGTACCTTTGTGTAAAGAAAGAGACGCTCTACCAACATGCGCAACGTTACCGTCCAAGGTCAGTTAATTTAAAAGAAAAAAAGTTACCCACTTTTGCTTTAGCCATTATAGTATTGGATAAACCAGCGTGGGGCAAACTGCGGCATGATGTACAGTAATCAGCTTCACCACTTTGTCCCGCCATAACGTTCACGGTCATGGATGGTCATGAGTCCATACAGTATATTGGCATCGCACAGAAAAACACACAGCACTTCCATCAAGGATTTTCAGGAATGTCCACTCTCAATCCAGCTCTCCTCCACTGCAAAGCAAAACACCATAAAGAGTCTCTTGCTTCGCAGGAAGCATGTCTTAAGTCAGCTAAGAACGTAACGCTTCGCAACGTGTGAAGTTTGTTTTACAGCTGTGTTAATCTCTGAACCGTTGCCCGTTGTCGGTTGGAAACGAGCAGCACGTTGGTGTATCTCGTTGCGCAAGAAAACATCAGACGTCCAACGCAAACGCCCAGGAATGCGACGTTGATATGATTAAACTGGAAAGACCTACTGCACGATCTCCTGAGGGAACCACACTTAGCGCTCCACTTGTACGAGTTGCATGTGCCAAGGATTTCTTTTTTCTTTTCTTCGTTTTTGGCCACTGCACAGAGACACAAAGTTTGTCTGAGGATTTTGCATTAAGTGCACTTGCACGTTTCCTAACAACTCCCCTAACGCTCCTTCATTCAGTTTAAAATCCAAGAAAGACACAGGAATGCTTCTGCCAGCAGTATTTCACCACACCAGGTATCACATTAATTCTCGGGAGGTTTTCAACAGAATTGAAACGAACACTTTGGAAAAAGCTTACATTCAGATCGTGCGCCATTTAAATAAAATAAACCTCTTCATGCATCTTCTTTAGTTATCTTAACTGTCCTGTGTTACGGGAGACGAACCGCACACGCTCCATGATAACGAATGCAAAGTCAAGCTGAAGTATGATATTTTGTTTCAAAGGGCCACTTAAACCTTTCCTCTTTTGTCAATGCACCATAGAACAATCGTTTTGAGAAGTGCCTTCATTTTCAGGATTTCGGGCTTGTAAGAGCATACGCCGTGTCTTCTTTGGTGAATGTCATATTGTGATGCACTTTGTGAGATTTAGGGTGTTGCTAAGGTGCATTAGGGTAAGAAGTATTTAAAATGGTTGCTACGGTCTTGCTAGGGTGTTGCTATGGTGTTTTAGCCTAGCAACAACCTGAGACTTCATAGCAACACCTTAACAAGACCATAGCAACCATCTAAAACACCTTAGCAACAGCCTAGCAACCATCACAAACATCCTGGTTGGCTTTATAATAGTGCAGCGAATCGATAGAAAAAAAAAATCTAATTAATCAAAATCATATAATGTGATTAATCACAATTTTTTAAACCTTTCTTTTAAAAAAATATATATATATATATTATAAAGAGGATTGGTGGCTCAATCGCTTATGGCTGTGAGTACTGATCAGAAGGTCGGGGGTTTGAGCCCCTGCACCGCCAAGTTGCCACTGTTGAGGCCTTAACCCTGTCTGCTCCAGGGGTACTGTATCCTGCGATCTGACCCCAGCTTAACTGGGATTGGTGAAAAAATCAATACACTGTGCTTTTAAATCATCATTATTATTATTATTATTCATTAAAACTAACAAACTGGTTAAAGGAAACCGTTTATGCAGCTTTATAATATCTCAAACATTACCATTTAACAGATGTTTATTTAAAATATCTTGAATTGTAGACTCCTTACAGCAGTAATCATATTATAAGAAGCTGTGTGCTTCTACAGTATAATGGTGACCATGTCCGTTTTTCCTTCAAATTGACTAGAGCAATTGGTTAGCACGTGCTTCGGCAAAATGTCTTTCTTCTCTTTTTATCACACCCAGAGTGAACGAGTGCAGTTGCCATTTGTCATCGGGTAAGAATGCTTTAGGCAGCATATTTTTGTTAAATTAAAAAAAAAAAAAAAAACGAAATAAAGGAAAACCCCCATTTTTAAAAATACCCATGTACGTGTAGACTAGGCCTTTGAACCTGCCCAAATAAACACATATTTTTCTTTTCAATCATCTTTAAACATTCAGTTTTTTTTTTTGTGTTATCTTCCTCTAAAACAAGCCATGTCATTAGTTTGTTAATCTGCAACAGGATTTGGGCCGGTTCATGTTTAGAAAACTAGATGACTCAGTATTATCTCCTGAAATACTTTGCTGATGAATGGAAAGGTCCAAAATAAACGATTGAGTAACAGGAAGAATTTGTCTATACAGAGTAACATCAGGAAAAGTTACCTTGTCTAAGCTAGAAATTTTCAAATCTATGAATTTCTTAGAATTTTTACTTTGTCACAAGGTCCACTGTTAAAGTACTGTAAATAAAATAAAAATGTAATTGAATTAAAGTGCAACCTAAATATGTATCAAAATCTACTTTAAAAAAAAAAAAAAAAAAACGGTCAAGTTTATTCATAAAGCTGCGGAAGTGAATGTATATTTTGTGTATGTGCTACTAAAGTGTTAGTATAGTTAGCTTGTGCATGTGTTGCAAGTCATTCAGTTCCCTTTGGAACAAGTAGCTAGGCGTTTTAAATGACTAGATGGTTTAATTTGTTTTAGAAACTTACTACAGCAAATAATACATTATAACAAAAGTTATAGTTATAATAGAAAAGTTGCTAGGTACATTTATGTGAACCTAATATTACACTTATTAACAGAATAACAGCCCGATTGGAGTAAAATGCATTGTGTAAACTCATTCATTGGAATGCATCGATGGAATTCGATCAATGCATTGTTTTATTTATTTATTTATTTATTTATTTTTTAAATGCAAATTACAGGGTGGTGTAAATCTTTGATTATTTGTTCAGTATGTGAATTTTACGCATGTAAACACTTAATCTGATTGTTTCATTCTTTTTGGAATAAACACAGTATACTGTACAGTATATTCTTTCTGCACATTTGCCCCATGTAAGGGTAACATTCAGTGATGTGAGAGGTTTTTGAGACGCACACTTTGCTTCCATTCCTGATCAGGAAGCTACATGAGAACAACTTTCACCCACCTGTCCTCTGGGTCTCTGGTTGAGGAATCTGATTGGCTCGCCATTTCATAGGTAGGAAAAGATCTAACCAATCATAGGCAAGACTGAATTCTAGTAACCAATCAAACCGTAAAAAGGCGGGATTTATCGGAAAAGGTGGGAAGCCTAAATTAACCTCAGAGTTGGAGAAAGTTCTTCTTCTGTTATACTTCTGGCAGATTAAGCACTCCAAAGTGAACAGAACCACTTCACACGTCAAAAAAATGTATATTCTGATTAAAGGCTTCGAGCAGGTACAGTAAATGCACATTTTCTGAGATGTCAACAGTTCAGTTAGAATCTCTAATCGTAATAATTTTCATCTGTAAACATACAGTAGCTACTGTCACGTCCTGAAGTAATGAGTGATACTGCAGGTCACATTTATAATAAATTTGGTGTAGAATGAGAAGACTTTATTTTTTATGTTTTCTATAAAAAAAAAAAAGCATCATGTCTTAAATATATTTAAAGAAAAATGGTTCTTTTCTGAAAAATAATAATAATAATAAAAAAAAAATGCATGAACTGGGAATAACTGCTGTGTTCTTCGGTAATAAAAGTAATGAAAGTCTCCAGAAAGAAAAAAAGTATGAAATCCATTCTCGTGTTCTGGGCTGTGTTAGGCAGGACTACATCCTTCTGCAAAAGTGCCTCCTAAGCAAGAACACCACAGTGTGCTTTGCTCTTGCCTTCAGGCAATAATCCATATATAGGAATTATAAACATATACTCCATATAACTGCTGAAAAAGCCAAAGCTGGAAGTTTGAGTGTCAACGACTAGAGCTCTGCTCAAAGTAAATGAAGTCATCCATTTATTCTGTGGCTTCAGCTCATCCCTGAGTTACTCCTCTGCTGGCCATATGGCTTTATAATATCCTCACTCACATTCAGCGTGATCTCATCGCTGTTTGCACAGTTAGCATGAGATTAGCCATGTGTCACACAGCCTGGCGTTCATGTTGGTTTTACTCATCGTTTAAGCACGTTTCGCCCCGAGACGCAACCAGCAGTGTGTCCACTCGGTCTTGGTTTATTTTGACACTGGTTTCAGGCCTGCACAGCAGTATTTTATGTAAGTTGGCTGTGCCATGTTTAAGCCTGCACATGGTGGTCTGGCGTAGACGCGCGCGCACACATGCACACACACTTCTGCTGCAAATGACATATAATCCCCTGGAATAGCCACTGATCTTCTTATCATACACCAACTCGGTGCCTTAGAGCCCTTTATTCTTTCACTGGAGGATACGCTTTTTCAGCGATCATGTGACAACGGATTCGTCGGCCCATCAAATGAGCTTAAATTATTACAAACTTCACAAGATCCCGTGATTTAACTTGTAATCCTCATCTTGTTCTCTTTGCTTTCTTTGTTTCTTTTAATGCAACAATAGTCTTTGTTTTGTACTGTTGGGGCTTTCTAAGACCTTAGCATGAACATAAAGTAGTTCTACATTCGAGAAGAGACACCCTGGAGATTTCCAAACTCTGTGAAAGAACACATACAGTGTGGAATGATGTAATTACCAAACAACAATAACAGTCAGCTGTCCTGGAACGGTTTTTGTAAGACCAGTATTGTCCAGTCCACCAGTCGCTATAGCGCTATTCGGACGGGACTAGTTTTGCTGGGGCACGTTTGAGTTAAAAAAAATTTTCAGCCGACGTCTGTCATTTCATGTATGGATTCGGACGGGACTGACATCTCCGTGTTTATTACGGAGGTGGGCGTGTCTGTGTTTTACATGTGGGCGTTGCGCAAGACCGCGTGTTGAGGATGAGGATTTCTACCGGAGCGGAGAAAGCAGAAAAGCGCTAGAGATTGTACGGTAGTTCACGTTGACTAAAAAACGTGTTCCGGAGAAAAAACACAGACATTCGCGTTCGGACGGGATGAGATTTCTCAGAGGACCGCCGAGTTTGCTGAAGAACAGTAGGTAATTTGCTCTGGAATTTTTTACATGTGAGGTCGTGTGAGAAAAAGACAGACGTGGCAGATTCGGACGGGATTAAGATCACAAAGTACCTCTGTGAAACAGAAATCTCTCTAACGTCCTCTAGTAAAACTAGTCCCGTCCGAATAGTGCTTATGATGAAACCGGCTCTCATGAGAACCTTCCCAGGAAATCAAGACCGGAGGAGAAGTTCATTTAGAGTCACCAGCCTCAGAAATCACCAGATGATAACCAGCACCTCAGATTAGGGCCGTTATGAAGGATTTACAGAGCAGAAGTAGCAGAAGCGTCTCAAATGGTGGTGTAGTGGTTAGCGCTGTCTTCTTGCACCTCCAGGGTCCGGGTTCGATTCCCGTCTCTGCGTGTATTTCCTCCGACAGTCCGAAGACATGTAGGTTAGGATAATTGGCGTTCCCAAATTGTGTGTGTGCCTTGAAATGGATTGGCAGAATGTCCGGAGTCTACCCCGCCTTGTGCCCTAAGTCACCTGGGATAGTCTCCAGGTCCCCACAACCCTGTATACAGGATTAAATGGTATAGATGATGAGTGAGTGAGTGAGTGTTAAAAGGAGATGAGTGCATATTTTGGACACATTGTTTTAGGGTGTAGAAAGAAAAAGTAAAAAAGAAAAACACTGAATTAGAAGGTGTGTCCAAACTTTTGACTGGCAGTGTATATAAATCCATTATTTTCTTCAATCCTGGAGGTTACACCGTATTGAGCTCTCACACCCTTCACCCCGTGAAGAAAAGCTCTGTAGATGTGACGACCGGGTCATTCAGCACATTCAGGTCTTCAGCTGACTTCATTTTACTGCCACAGGTCATAACGCTGCCTCCAGAGGCCAATATGCATGGCGGGTGCATCGCTTCCCTTCTCACCCTGACGTGCCCCATCACCCTGAAATAGGGTCAGTCTGGAGTTTTGTGATCACATGACCTTTTATATTTGCTCTTTATGCTCCCTATCAAATTGAATGCTTCTTTTTTTTTTTACTGATTAGTCTCACTGAAAGTGCTTTTCCTATGACCACACAGCTGTTTAATCCTCAGCTCTCCACTATTGAACATAGTTTCGCTTTTCATAATGAACTTTGGAAGACTCCTCTTGTAATGTCTCATTGAAATCATTCTCAAGCTCCGATCCCGTTTCTTTCCCAAACTGCAAGTCATGACCGCGGCGATCCAAAACTATATCGCCTCCCCTCGATAGACGAACCTCGGCTTTCCTTTGAACCTCACGTACACTAGATTACAGCGTGTCAAAGTAATTGAGACCTTGTTGAAATTATTAAAGAGCTACTTATTTATACGGATCGGTGTTGAATGATGTGCGTTTCCTTCGTGTTGTTTTATGTGGCTCTATTTCCATAACCAGCGAGCCCTTTGTGCCTCATCAGCAGATTTCTCCCCTCTAATAGAAAAGCCATAATACGACCAAATTGTCTTTAAGCTGCTCTCGACGTCTTCCCGTCAGCCCAGGGTCTCCCTTTTTGCCAGATACAACGGTGGGGAAGCAGGCTGTCTAGACAGATAGTCTTTGATGTGTTTTTGTTGAAAATACTCTACTGTCTTCGTCTGTAATTCTGTATTTATTTACTCCAGCCAGTGTCTCCAAGTCCTGGGGTTTCATCCTTTATTTCTGTAGACACACACACACACACACACACACACGCACACACACACACACACACACACACACACTCTCTCTCACGCACACACGTTTGCCTTATTATCCTTGTGAGGAACTTGTGTTGACATAATTACAGTACTAATGAAGCTGGATAACGCTACGCCTACATGAAAATTCAACTCTGACATTCGTTTCAGGAACTAAAACAAGCTTTAAAAAAAAGTATATTTGAAAGTTTCTATTTACGTTGCTGTATATACAGAATGCATGTATGAAATTTGACATGATTTGATTTTTAATAAGCAGCTACTGTACAGTATGTGCCACTCATCCACACCTCTGTCCACTGCCAATGTTGCCAGATGAAGCCGGATCCCCCGTAACCATGCTATTTTTGCTTCATGCCAAAAGAAAATGGCCATGGGCTGGAGGTTGTAATTTGTCAAAGTGACATTTCAAGGCTGATTTACAGTGAACTGGGGTGAGTTTTCAACCGCAATTTGGACTGGAAACAGTGCATCAAATCTGGCAAGAACTTATTGAACTTGCTGAACCGCTTGACGAACAGTCGTTATAACCTCTGAAGAAATCAGATACTCAAAGACGCTGTTGCTTGTTGTTATTGTTGTACGTAATTCAAGACAGTTGCGTTCGGAACGGCGCTTCCAACAAGACGCGTTGTTACGAGGCAGAGGTGATATTATCATGAGGGAAAAGCTGCATGAGATGACATGGTGAAGAAGAACCCACGCTCTCCTGTGTGACCCTGGATAAGGGGATTAGGAATCACTACGGTATGTAGAGGTAAGAGAAGCGTAAAGATAAACAGTTTCTTAACAAGATATTCCGTATAATTCGATACTGACAATATCTTGAGAAAAGAAAATCTGTTCTATATACAGGATCCATGTATCTAGTGTTTTGAGGTAGGGTTATAAACAGTAGCTGGAGACTCGGGTATTAAGCTGTTTTTGGAAAGTGCGAATCTTTTGCATGTCCGTGCTCCATTAAGCCCTGCTTGACACCTCGAAAAAGTCAACGAAGTTCCCAGAGAATCTTATAAATATCGAAGAATGCGGTGGGAATGGGGTCGAAATGTAGAAAATGTGTGAGGAAATGGATCAAGTGTAACCACCTGCATGCCATAAACGTGGTGAGCATCAGAAGAACGGAATATGAACTTAATGTGGTCGTCCACAACATGGTCTGGACCTACCATGGCCAAAGCACAAGCCTGAAAAGGTCATTATGAAAACGCTATTGACATAGCAACAATGCAGAGACACCCCAATGCCAACCCGGTCAGAACGCCTTGCAATCATTCCCCTCTGCAGCATGCTTGTAGTTCAGTACGTCAATGATCTCCCTAAGAGGCCCCTAACTCATAAATTCTGTCGTTACTGCGTCCTTATGAGGTTCTCCTCGTGTCTTGCTTTCGATCTTATCCTGCAGACTTTTTTCCCTGGAACCCTTACCGGTTTCTAATACGTTCCTGCGAAGCTGGAAGTTCTTCCTGGCTTCACCCGACTTTCCGAGGACGTACAGTACTAGAAACACTGCTAAGTCTGACGGGGTTTTAACAGCAAAAGTTCTGCAACTAGAACTAGAACACACTGTCGCCTTGGGTTCAAGCCCTGCCTCGCGGCTTTGTGCATGGAGTTTGCATGCTCTCCTCCTCTGTTTTCCTCCTCCAGTCGAAAGACATGCAGGTTAGGCTAATTGGTGATCCCAAATTGCCCATAGTGTGTGAATGAGCGTGTGAGCATGTGTGTGTTTTTGTGTTTGTGGGCCCTGCGATGGATTGGCACCCAACTTCATGTCCTAAGTCACCTGAGATAGGCTCCAGGCCCCCACGACCCTGTATATACAAGGATAAAGGGATATAGACGATGAGTGAGGTTTTTTTTTTTTTCTTTTCATAATTTTCTTCCTAGTTATATAAGATATTGTACTTTTCTAAACTTTCTGAGTGGTAGATATTCATTCTGTATCTCATGGTATTACTATGCAAAGAACTCTTTATAGATTTTTTTGGTATTTCACGTTTTTCTTTAATCAAGTGGGTTTTATTGGATAAAAGGCAATTAAATTAATACAATTAGTACAAGAAGTAGTATATTTCTTATATCCATGATTGTCACCTTGAATGTAATTCACTTAAAACCGTTGTACGCACCACTGATTGTTATTCATTCAATCTCGCTATTGTGTGGTTCACTTTAACTAATGAAGAATTTAATGACCCCCTCATTCACCGCTGTACTCCCGAAGCTTTTATCTGGTCAAGGACCACTAACTTGCCCTGCTCCTCTAATGAAATCTCAGCGCGGGGAACGGTTCCACCCCCTTGTTTTTGGCCCGTCTCACGTTAGGCCCTTGCATTGTTCTCGCGAGGAAGCATCTGGCATGAAGAAACAGATGCTGACAGGTTTATCTAGAGATGTGGCAAAAGCGTTTGGAGGCGCGTCTTAGAGAAAAGTCTTAGTGTTTTATGTCACAGGTGCCTTCAAAGTCTTGCCTAATACTGTACATAAACACGAAAGCATAAAAATCTATTTTTGATTGATGAACCATATGTGTTTTGACATGGACGCTCGATGATGGACACGCATCAGCGATAAATCTTGTTGTGTCACGGGATTTCATTAACCTCCGTATATAGAGCGGTGTCTGGTGCGTGACATGTATCTGAGCTGAAATACGTTTCACCGTGTTGCGTAATCCTGCAGTGAGACAACGTGGGTGGAGATGGGGAGAGAACAGGCCAGCAGGATGATCTCGGAGGAATGTGCCCTGAGCGCTGAGCTTTAGCTTCTTCTTTGAGGAATAGCACCTGGGCAGCGCAGAATCTCTAACATACTGTACGGTATTTATTTATTATTTATTATTTATTCGGTAATTTAAATATATGACATCTCCTATAGTTAAAACCATAAGCAAATGCCGTAAAATGATCATCACTCACTCACTCACTCACTCACTCATCATCTATATCACTTAATCCTGTATTCAGGGTCACGAGGGGGTCTGGAGCCTATCCCAGAAGACTTGGGCCACAAGGCCTACACACACTCACACACTACGGCCAATTTGGGAACGCCAGTTAACCTAACCTACTTGTCTTGGAGGCGCAAGACGACAGTGCTAACCACTACACCACCGGGCCGCCTAAAATGATCATCTCATGATCACCCTCCCCAAAAACTCCATCTATCTTTTGTATCACTTACAGTATCTTGTCTAGGGTTTCAGTGGGACTGGAGCCTATCCCAGAGACAGGAAATGCCCATCAACCTACACCACATGTCTTTGGACTGTGGGAGGAAACCAGAGTACCCTGAGGAAACCCAGGGGAGAACATGAAAACGCCACACACACACACACACACACACACACACACACACACACACACACACACACACACATAGAGACTGGAGGTGAAATTCAAACCCCCAACCCTGGAGGTACGAGTCGACAGTGCAAGTCACTAATACACCTTTCTGCAGTTTAAAACTGACTCATTTGATTACACGTCCACTTTTGAGTCATTTGGTTCTGACTTCTGAATTGTCCATATGGAAATGCAGTCTGATCAAAGCCTAAAAATAATTATTAATAATAAAAATAATCATCAGCTTCATTATAATAATAATAATTAATAATCATTATTTTGATTTATTTTATAATATGTCCTATGTGTCAGTGTTTCATATAAAAATAACAGATTTAAGATTATATATCTTTCCATTTGAGATTACACATTGCAACTTTAAAAAAAAAAAAATTTTTTAAGTGTTAAAAAGTGCCTATTACGATTCTTAAAAGTTAAAAAGTGTCTATAACGATTCTTAATGAAAATAATAACGTATCAAGACTTACCGATTGACGACAAAGCCTTCCGAAGATTTAAAGATCGAAGCCGAGCAACTTACGAAAGGATGTAAGAGGGCTTTGTTGAATGAAGCCAAAGAATAACGGAGATTTGGTGATTGAAACCGAAGGCTTACAAAAACTCAGGAAGATGTTGTTTGAAAAAGAAGAACACTTCTGGATCAAAATCGAAGGGTTACAAAGACTTATTTGATTAAAAATGTGACTCGTCAAGGAATCAAGTCAGGAATTACGTCACGGGTTAAGTCAGAGTACAGGTTAGCTTTGCTCGCCAGATTTTACATTTCGGCAAACATCGGTGGATAAATACTGATCCGCCAATAATCCGAAACAATAAACAAGGTTTTAAAGCACTTTAACGAAGACTATCCAAGCTGGTTACTAAAAAAAAAAAAAAAAATTAAAAAATAAAAAGAATGGCTTTGCAGTAAAACCATGCGGCTGGTGGAGTTATTTCCAGAGCTGGCAGGGAAATCCTGGTGTCACAATGAGGCTGAGGTTTCCCTCTTTCTTACTACATTACAGAATCCACATTGAAATATTGCACAAATAGGATTTAGATTATCTTTTTTTTTTTTTTTTTTTCTAAGAACGCTCTCGTGAACAAAATCCCACTGGTACATACTGTATCTCAGCCATCGAACATGATACTCTACAATAAACCTGGTATTGAATAATCTGAAATCTGAAAACGTGCATAAAATTTGACAAATACCTGATTGGATGTGATGGGTCGCACATGTTTGAAGGATGCCAATAGGCAAGTTCGCTCCCTCATCGTCTATACAGATTCATATAGAGAATGAGACTTACAGTAGGAGACTTAGGCCACGGGCACTACGGGCAATTTGGGAACGCCAGTTAGCCTAAGCTACATGTCTTTGGACTGTGGGAGGAAACCGGAGTACCCGGAGGAAACCCACCGATCACGGCGAGAACATGCAAACTCCATGCACACAGACACCGAGGCGGGAATCAAACCCAGACCCTGCAGGTACCAGACAATCAGGGCTAATAGATAAGCTTTCCAGCCAAATTCTGTTCATGGTATCGATTGTTACCAAGGCGTTCACTTCAACAAGCCACTCATTCACTCACTCACTCAGCAACTACTGTATACCGCTTAATCCTGTATTCCGGGTCACGGGGGGGCCTGGAGCCTAGCCCAGGAGACTTGAAAGGGTGCCAATCCATCACAGGGCACACACTCGCACACGACAGCCAAATTGGGAACGCCAATTAATCTAACCTACATGTCTTTGGACTGTGGGAGGAAACCGGAGTACCCGGAGGAAACCCATCAAGCACAGGGAGAACATGCAAACTCCACGCACACAGAGATGGGAATCGAACCTGGCTGGGAATCGAACCCGGACCCTGGGTTTTTAATACTGTACTATTTGTGAATGAAACAGGGGTAAACCTGAACACCCCCCAAATCTCTCCAGCACTGGATCTGCCTTTGTGTTGGTGTAAAAGTGGCTTAGTGCTTGGTTATCGACTCTTGAGTCAATGAAACAGATTGTAAATTGCTATGTCAAGTTACAGGTCAAGTCCCTGAAGAGCCACAGGGAGCTGCGTGTGAGTGAGAGTGGGCTGGATGGAAACAAAAACCAACAGGCTTTGGTTCTTAGGATGGATGTACAGCCGTTCTACGCAGAACCGTTTGCTCGCCCCAGTTTAGACTAAGAATACAAACCGATTCAGACATTTTCCTTCTAGATATTAATTATTATTCGTTCGATTTATGAACTGTAAGTAAAGAGGCTGAAAAAGTATTCCGACGGAACTTTATGTATCTCATTACTTTGTGGGCTTGATTTCAGTGAACCTTGCCTGAAGCTATGCGTTTTAATAAAGAACGCGTCTTGAATCTTCCACTGTGACACACATTAAGGTGTTAGTAAATGTAATTAGAAATCATTCTAGCGTTTTAAAGCTAGTCTACGGCATATGCTGGAACAGCTTTCATAAACTAGACCCCTAGTCATTTCCTTTTAGACTGACATTTCTCTTTAGGAGGTTGAATCGAGACCAAGACCCCGTTTTATTCCGTGTCGCGCAGGGAAATGTCAGGCGAAAATGAAAATCATGGCTTAACAGACCAGAACCTTAAGGCTGACCAGCAGGGTCTGGTTTGGCAACGCCGTCCCATCTGAGAACTCGCGCATCGTCGGCTGGAATCCATTTAAAAAAAAAAAAAAAAAAAATCAAAGACACGGACTTTGCCCAGTTAATGTTCTTGTCATCAGTTTCATATGCCTAAGCTGTTTTATGTCAAAATGTTCTGGAGATGATGAGATATTCCCTGGCAGTTAAAACGTCAGCTGATCCCAGCTGAAGACTTCTATTGTGGGAATGTCTGCTCTGTTGCGATCCACTTGAAGCTGCACACGCTGGAAGCACGCTGCCCGTATATTTTACGTACGTAGGATACTACTACTACTACTACAGGCTCAGCGCTCCTGAATTCTTCAATCTGATTGGTCGAAGGTGTGTTTTGCCAGTTTTTTTAAAAAGTTTTTTTTTTAATCTGCAGCTCTGACATTCATTTGCTGGTGTGTATATTATAGTTTCCATAGTAACGGCTGATTCACTGTGGAATTGTATTGCAGATGCTCTACATAAATGTAATTGATAAGAAAATGAAATAGCCAATAATATGAATTCATAACCATTGATATTTTGAAGATCTTCCTTACGAAGTCCATTTTTAGAAGGAGTCTCCAGTGTCAGTGTCTGACAGTTTTCCATCATTCACAGTTATCAGGGTGGCAGGGTGGCATAGTGGTTCAAGTCAAGGGTTCAAATCCCGTCTGTGGGTCCATGTGTGGCGTGATGCTCCATGCTTGGAGGGTTTCCTCCTGGGTACTCTGGTATCCTCCGAAAAAACATGCAGAGTAGACTAATTGGCATTTCCAAATAGCCAGGAGTGTGCGAGTGTGTAAATACGCATGCTTGTGCCCTGCGATGAACTGTCCAGGGTGTCATCCCACCCCAAAACCCAACCTCATTTTTTTTTTTTTCCCCAAAGAGAAAATAATAGGTGAGTAAAGTCATGACTGTTTATAGCTGCTCTAAAATATGTTATATCAGCTAAAATATAACTATTCATAGACAAAAAGCATGACTTTTATTAATAGTATAAGAAAAAATTAAAACTTCAGGCCAATGCAGTTATTGGAAAATAATCAACTTCAGGCTGGTAACAGTAACTCGGCAACTTTATGACCCTAAGGTTGAAAATGTTCCTACAGCAGCACATCCACAAGAACATGATTATGTTATTAGTCCACATATTAAAGCTTCTTAACAAAGAATTGTAATATCTGGTGCGCACAAGCTGTTACTGGCTTAAATAAAAATAAATAAAATCACATGTACCAGATCGGGTTGTCAGATACACGGACATGCCATGGCTTATTTATCAGCATATGAGAGTCAGATACGCTGCTTTTGAAGTCTCTCCAGAGAAGTAGCGTAGCATCAGTGGTACAGAAACCTGACTCGTTCGCCCAGTCCGGGTTGGAGCTGATTGGGTGGTGGAGATGATCTCTATAAGATCCGCATTCTTTCCGTCAGGCTCCGCCGCGGGCATGAGCTCCGATCGGCGCTGCGCACGTTAAAGGAGAAAAACAAGATTTGCGCGCGCGGAAAAAAACTTTCAGTCTTCATGGTCCTTTTTTTTCTTCTTTTTTTTTTTTTAATAATGACTTTAGTTTGTGTGGGCTTTTTGAAGAATGTTTCTATGGCTAGGAGGGATCTAAATAGGATGTGTTTCTAATTGTAGAGGACGACTGGTGTATTATGAATTTAAAAAATATCATCTGGCCTGGAAAGATAACGAGTTTGGATGGTAGATAGATAAATAAATAAATAAATAAATAAATAAATAAAGAGATTCATGGCTGTTAGTGTTTAGGACTAAAGCGGGGATCTGGATTAAATTGGACATGTGAAAGTTGCTTTTGGGAACGTCATTCACGTCCATGTTCAGATCCTATTCCTTATTATGCCCTGCTTTATTTTATTTAGTTTTTGTAATCGTAGGCTACACTCGAACGCGTGATCCAACGCACTGTTGCGCCGTTGTGACACGTCTAGCTGTCCTCTCAGTTACAAATGGTCGGTGATGTCCTGGAGCAGTCTTTCATTTGGCATACATGCGACTATATTTGGCAAATGCGACACAAAAGAGGACAGGGAAGATGGGGATGAGGTGGAAGGTCGTGATGGGCCAGATGGCCGTCTGAATGACCCCTGACCCTGACGCGTACACGGTAGCCCCCATGTGATCGAATTTAACACAGAGGTCTGTGGTTCATTAATCCTAGTTGGCTTACAGTAATATATACCAGTTCAATTTAAAATTTAATATGCTGTTTCATTTTTTCCTACAGCAGGCCTGACCTCAAAGATCTGATCTCAAAGGTTTATAATAACGCACTCATTTGTTTCTAGGCGAGGACTTAATTTAGAGGAACTTGCATAGCAGGAATTAATGGGTTTCGCAACCCATTCCTCAGTTTTAACTGGAAATCTAAATGGAATAAAAAAAAAGTAAGCCATTGTTAATAGAAAAATAATGGGGTTGACAAATTGCTGAGGAAGAAAATTTTTTGCATCGTGCTGTTTTTAGAAACCTTGACTGTTTTATCGTAACAGCCCTAATTTATTCCTATTTTTTAAAAAAAAGTTAAATTAGGCCCTTTAGATACAAGATATTTACAAACACTTATATTTACAAATACTAGCCCTGGACGTTCAAGTCAATCCGGGACTTGTAATGAACCTTGATCATGAATTAAGGTTGTACAACTGATTGACATTTACAAAAGATTTACAGCACAGTACGGTGATGAGACTCTTAGCTGCAGTAAAACATTTGGGAGTTATCGCCACATCCACCGTACAGTCCCGACCTCGCTCCAAGCCATTTCCGCATGTTTGGGATTAATAGTTATAGGAGTTCCTGGGAGGCCGGATTTCAGACGTGAACCAGACAGTCTGATCATGGCTTCTTTCCGCATTGATGGTATCAAAGCACTAGTGAAATACTGTAAGTTCTTGGATAAATGCATTAGTGTAGCAGGGGATTATATAGAGAAATAAAGGTAGATTTTACTCTCATAACTCATAAAGTCTTTGGTTAGTGTGATTAGAGGAGAAGATCTCATGTTCGTAGTGCAGACTTCATATCAGGTTTAAAAATACTGCATATACAGTACTGTAAAGTATGTCCACCGCAGGTATGGTAGTATGTCTAATGGATTAACCCAACGTTCATCTGAAATTGGAGAACTACTGTAGGAAGAATGGAGAATAGTTCATTAGATAATAATTCATTATTATTTGTTTTATTATTTATTATCGGCCTGTTATCCTGTGAAAAATTGCACTTGCATGACCAATAGTGGTTAATCAGGCTCTGTGACAACCGGCTGGAAGAGTCCATTGGAGCACGCCATGCCAAGGAGTCAGGGAACACTACCGTCAGCAAACTGTTTGCAAAATGTTTACAATGTCAGGTCAACTGAACGAAATCACAAAAAAAGCCAAACAGACTATAGGTTAGATGTAAAAACGGGGGGGGGGGGGGGGGAAAAGAGGACATTTGACATCTAAAATGACATCTAGGCTTACAAGAGTGAGGCCAACATCCTGTCTATTTCCAAACCTGCTAAATGTTGAGATCATAACAAAAAGTCCACTGGTGTGAAAAATGCTAAACATCTGGGATACAAGCGCCTAGCCTTACGCCATGCGATATCGCAATTCTGGCTCGGGTTCCCGGTGCAGACAGTAATTACCCACCTGGAAGGGGTCCGCCATCAAATGAGCTGTGCTGCGTTATCAACCGTTCAGTGACGGCCATGAATTTAGAAGGAGGTCCCGTTGTACAGTGGGCCCACTGACCCCGTTTTGCCTCCATAATCGCGGTCATCTTTCGTTCGACCATAAACGGTGCGGGAAGCCCACAACGTCAAATACTTCAAGAGCTTGTTGGTTTTCTGTAGGAGCAGAACCTGTTCTGGCATCATAAGTGAAGGGTTCCCCACCAAATGGACTGTATAGGAGCTCTGTATTTATGAAAGTCTTAGATCTAATGGCATCATGGAATAAGCCTACCCTAATGTAAGTTTATAGAGTTTGCAGTTTGTTCCATGCTTTCATTTCATAGACTGCTGGGAAAGTTTTGACACAGTACATGAACCAGGGCTGGAAATTCATCGTGTGTAGTAGGGCACAACTCCTGTACTATCACAGTTACAGGGGAGAGAATCGATTTCAATTACTGTGTTTCAAATTTGGAGTGGCATTTTCAATCTAGAAAGGATGTCATCGTTTGTGCTACACTTCGAGCTACTGTGGATATCTGATTTTGATGAACAGGAAATCAGTAATGACTCGTACTCGTACTTTTATAAAAGATATTCTTTATATTATGGGCAAAAAAAAACAACTTTTGAAGGCACAGCAAATTTTCAAAAATTTTGTCATCATTTGTCCATATATTTAAGTTAACACTATAACATGTTCCCTGGAAAAACATTTTTTTTTTTTAATTAATCTTGGCAATTTTTTTCATAATAATATGAATAATAATAATATTTACTCCACCCATGACTAAATTGGAGTTGGAGTTCATTTGTGGAGGAATAGAAAATCTAGACAATATTTATATTTAATCTGGTAACAAAATGTTAACTCGTTAGCTACAAAGGGCGTTCATGTCAAACTGAGACTTTTGGTATGGGACTTGAGAAAGTTTTCTCAATATGCCAGAGCCATGATCAGGCTGTGTGGTTCTCATTTGAAACGCCGACCTTCCAGAAACTCATTTAATGGCTCTTTAATTGGAAAAAATGGACCGTTTGATCATCAAAAGAAGGACAATGCGTGACCTCATACTGGAAGATATTGCCACATGTCCTGTACAGTCCTGACTTCTCTCCAAGCCATTTCCACGTGTTTGGACCATTAAAGGAGTTCCTGGGAGGCCAGACATTCAGCAGGCAGTCTGATCATGGTTCCGGCATACTGAGAAATCTTTCTACCTTGATGGTATCCGAGCATGAATGAAACATTGGAATAAGCGCATTAGTGTAGCAGGCCATTATATACAGTAGAACAATATAGGAACTTTTTACTCTCATAACTGTGATGATTAATTGATGATATGCTGATTGCTCAGGCCGACGGGAAGCCTGCGCTAACTCAAACAGCCACTGTTTACAACCCTGGTGAGCAGAAAGACATCTCAGAATGCAAAACAAGCACATCTTCAATGCAGATGGCCTGCAACCGCAGAACACCTCATTTGGATCTGTTTCTGTCAGCAACGAGGAGGAATCTGAAGCCTCAGTGGGCACATGTTCAATAAATAATGGATAGCTAAAGATTGTAATAACATTGCATGGTCTTTTCCAATCGATCCACTTTCAGTGAGCCTGTGCTGACTGTAGCACATCGCCAGGTGTTTTATTCCTTACTTCACACTCTTAACACTACTAATTAAGCTGTAGTGTACAATACATACAGTACTGGGCAAAAGTACACAACTTTGTTCTATGTTTAGTTTATGATTTCATTATTAAGTCAGAACAACAACAAAAAAAAATTTCCAAAACAATAGTATTCCACCCCTGCGTCACCCGCCTTGTGCCCTAAACCTCCTGGGATAGGCTCCAGGCCCCCCGTGACCCTGAATACAGGATAAAGCGGTATAGATGATGAGTGAGAGTATTCCACCCCAAAAAAAAAAAAAAAATCTTGCAGGAAAAGACAAATTTTCAGACAAAAAAAACAAGCTTAAAAGCTGCTGGGTTTTGCTAGCAGATGCAGGTGCAAATCAAGTCCTCAGAAGGACCGTGGCTGGTTCTGCAGGACGTTCAGTAAAACTAAGCAGATAACTCTTTGTAAAACTGCACCTGAGACTATATTCTATATATCAAAGAGTCGTCATGATAGCTGGGGTTTGATTCCCGCCTCGGGATTCCCGTTTGGTGGGTTTCCTCCGGGTTCCTCCAGTTTCCTCCCATCGTCCAAAGTCATGCTAATTCGCATTCCCAAACTGCCCGTAGTGTGTGAATGGGCCTGTGTATGTGTGTGTCTGTGTATGTGTGTGTGCCCTGAGATGGATTGGGACCTCGGCCAGGGTGTCCCCCGCCTCGTGCTCTAAGTCTCCTGGGATAGCCTCCAGCCCCCTCACAACTCTGGATAAAGACGATGAGACGATGAGGCTCATTTATAACACGAATTATTGACTTTGTGTCGTTAACTACGTTAATCACCTCCAGGGTCCGGGTTCGATTCCTGGCCTGGTTCGATTCCCGTCTCTGTCTGCATGGTGTTTGCATGCGCTCCTCCTGCTTGGTGGGTTTCCTCCGGGTACTCCGGTTTCCTCCCACAGTCCAAAGACCTGCAGATTAGGCTAATTGGCGTTCCCAAATTGCCTGTAGTGTAAGTGTAAGTGCAGGTGTGCCCTCGCGGGCCTGAATACAGGATATAATCGTCTAGACGATTATAGACGTTGAGTACTGAACAACGGCCGCTTCTTATTAATAAATGGATTAATGCGTTCATCTGCATTGACGGTCTGTATGGAATTTCACAGTGAGAAAAGACTCATTTTGTTCTTCTGTTTTAATTCATGTCAGACTTGATGAAACGTCCATGAGGATTTTATTACTGTAATTCACAGCCTTTGCTTCCTAACATATCGAGCATGCTAAAAGTGGCACACAAATCACATATGTACAGTTCTCCTGGAAGTGAACTGTCACTATAATTTATAAAACATCTGGGAGTTGTTGAAATTGTGTCCTGTTGCAAGCTGGATAAGCAGTTTACCATATAGCACATTGCAGAGAGAAGCGAGAGCCGGAATAACGAACGGTCTTAAACTGACTTTTTTTTATTTTGATTTTGATTTTCTTTCTCAATCCGGCTTACTAATATTTTTCTGCACTTGGTTAGCATGCACCTAGACTAAGCTCATTTGTTTGTCCGGACACGCTGTCGAGTACTGATGATTGTGCGCCAGCTCCTAACCGGACAGTCAGCTGCTCATGTCCTGCTCTGATTTCCATCTCGATTCAGCAGTGTTTTGTCTGATTCAGCCCACTGCATTCCAATGAATCATTGCACAATAAAATCAGACTGCGCTGAAATCATTTTGTTTGCGCTGGGCAGAAGCCCCGAGAACGAAATCCTATCGAAGCCCATATTTGGAGCGGCTTAATAACAAGTTTTTCTCAAAGCAACATTTATGATTCAGCTTCCTTTGAAAGGGAAAAGAAAGAAAGAGAAAAAAAAAAAACGGCCATAGGAAAGTAGACATAACAAAACCACACAGCGCTGCAAATTTTAAATGCTAACAAGGATAATTATTGGTTTACATCCAGACTGGGTTTAATTAATCTCACTTTCAGACACACTCACAGCTGTGCAAGCCTCAGCACACACAAACGTGCATTAGGCACTTCATCCATCAAAACACGTGCCTCCCCGAGTGTCCCTACACCTTATCATTATTCCAGCGTAGATTCTTTACAGAATCGAGAAGGATAAAAAAAATCTGATCTGTACTAGATGTCTTAATTATTCGTAATCAAAGGTTACGCTTGTACGTCTTTTAGACACAACTTTGGCAGCGTTTTGCAGGATCTTAAACTGCGATTTCTTTTTTTTTTTTTTTTTTTTCCCCCCCCCTGGCCCCATGTGTACGAAACCGTTCATCTGTTTACTCACTAATGCGCCTGCCAGCGAAACTACAGAGCTGAATCTAAACACTCAATGTCTACGCCATCTACATTACCCGAGTGTGTTTTTCTGCTTGGGCTGCAGTAAAGGAGCAGTGACCTCCTTTTAGACAAACCCGTATCTCAGACCTATCTGTTAAAGGCAGCAGAGTGTAACCGTGTTTATGGCATGGGCCTGAAACTGTTTATGCCGAGCGTTTCGGTAAACCGAGATTATTTCATTTGACCCACGCGCTCTTGACTACGAGAGACTCTCGTCTCGCCGTCCGCTCCGTTCCACGACACTCCAAATGATTAATGTCTGCAGTGAGCGGCTGCTACAGTGTGTCGAGCGCTTCGGACTGAAGGGGTTTGAGAGCCGGCGTATGATATAATGATGTTTGTATCATCCTTCACATAGGAATGCGGGGAGTGTGTTTAACAGGTTTATTGAGCCGGGAAAAGTCCTTGAAAATGAGATAACGAGCTTAATAAAAGTACTCTGCGGCAGGTAGACGTCAGTTAAACCGGATTTGGTTTTGAGTATGAAATGTATTATGGATGAAATCAGTAAGTCCAGGGTCGCCATGTCAACGGTTTTTATTTAGATTATGGGACCTGGTTGATGTTTTGTGTGTGTTAGGGCTTTATGGGCTGTTGTGATTTGTAATTCAAACACTGGATGATCAGGTGAACTGGTGTATTAGAGAAAGTCTGTGCTAATTTGATAAAGCAATACAGGCAGGGTAGCTTAGTGGTCACCTTAGTGGACACCTTCTGGGTTGGGGGTTCGAATCTTTACATGTTGTCTCTGAGCTTGGTGGTTTTCCTCCGGGTACTATGGTTTCCTCCTATTCATGATTAGGCTGATAAGCATTTCCAAATTACCTGCTGTTGGTGTGTGTGTGTGTGTGTGTGTGTGTGTGTGTGTGTGTGTGTGTGTGTGATTGTGCCATGTAATGGGTTGACACCCCATTTATTCCTTGTGTTCCCTTGGTCAGGCTTTATTGTATTATAGAGAGAGAGAGAGACAGAGGTTTGGGTGGACACATACTGTATCCGTCCATCGCCCCCATGTTGGAACCTCCGAAGTCAAACTAGGGACTTCAAGTCCAATGGTGAGCATTGTATTTATTCTCGTTTTCTACAACCGTGGTAGGAACTCGTGTCAACATTGACAAATGCATTCACACACTATGGGCAATCTGGGAACGCCCTTTATCCTAATCTGCCTGTCTTTGGAATGTGGAAGGAAACCAGAGCACCCAAAGGAAACCCACAAAGGACAGACTTGGGGCGGGAATCGAACCCGGACCCTGGAGGTGCTAGGCCACAGTGCTAACATAAAATATGCCATGCAATCTGTACGGCAGGTTTGCCTGCCTGCTACCTGACAGCTCCAGTGTTTGTGAGTTTGACCCAAAGCTCCTGTTACTGTCTATATGGACAGGATTTCTCATTCAGAGATATCTCTTCACAGGGCTACACATGACTAAATAAATGTTATGCATTATGCACTTCAATGTAAAATTCTTGATGATTTGGGTGCTGAGCCAACTCATACTATTTTCGCTTCAACATGGTTTTAATTTGATTTTATTCTTAGACCTTGTGTTTGTAGTAGCTTGGGAATGTGTTTGATCGAGATTAGAAGGAATTCTGGAGAAGGAGGTCTGCCAAATGCTAAAAAAAAAAAAAAAAAAAAAAACACGCCTTTGGTTAAATAATTGTTTAGAGAAAATGCATAATTGATTTTTATTGTAAATACGCCAAATTATAACAAGTATTTGACTGTGCGAGTTAAAGAATAAAGAATGAAGGCTTTAGAAGGATGGTATTTTGAGATTTTTTTTTTCCAACTACCTGGCAACCCTGGCACAGACTCTTAGGATTCAGCATACTTCGTGTTCTTTAACATTTCGTATTTGGCATTCAGTCGTTCCTGCTGACATTCAAGCCGTCTGACTTTACACTTTAATCCTATTTATAGTTTTCTACAAAAAGACTTTTTTTTTTCTTCTTTTTTTTTTTCTTCTTTTTTTCTTCCAGTGCTACAAATGGAGTACCGCATCGCTTTGGCTTCCCCACCATGTGTAGAAGTTCCAACATTTGTGTGGCTGGTTTGTGAATACAGGTTCCCACAGTCCCCATACTGGCACAAAACCCAAACTGGCTTTTAAAACAGAAACACAGCTTGACTGGAAGCTGCCGTAGTACGAGCCACGAGGGTTAAATGTAGCACAGGCTCACGGAGCTGGCAGGGGCACCTCATGTTGATGTGGAGGGATGAGAAGGTTTTTCTTTTTTCTTTCTTTCTTTCTTTCTTTCTTTTTTTTTGTCCCCCTCCTCCACGGAGACTCTGATTAAAGGCCTGACTCTGTCAGAGGACGCATGGTTGCCAGGTGCTTACGACGTCTACCTACCACACTACCTACATATTGTCTTCTGCCTGAGGCCACACGAAGAATAGAGACGTGTGTGTGTGTGTGTGTGTGTGTGTGTGTTGCCAGGGAACTTGGACGGCAAAAAGCTGTTGTGTTAACATGGTCTCATTTCAGTGTTGTGCAGCTTTGTGGAGGAGTGTGAGGCAATGTTGTGGCACATTCTGTGTTTGGGCTGATGGTTTTGTTGATGAGTTGCAGATGCAGCTCAGAGCATGAGCCAAACTTTTGTTCTGATGGAAGACTTCATAGCTGCGCTTCTCTGCGGATACGCCATGGCGCCAGGTCAGGAAAAAAGTACAGACATGTGCTAAATATCGGTAATTACCCTTTCTGTGTCAGGGCAGAGTGTGTTCGTCGAGTCAGCCGGCGCGAACGTTCTCTTGTTGTGGTGCGATGCGCGAAGGCATGTGCTCAGCTGTCCACTCCATCTCAATGAAGCGCGGCGGGACACTGAACTGACGGACTGCCCTCGGAGGATGTGACGCTGTGTTGTTGTGATTCCGTCCCTTTCTGAAATGATCGCTGAGCTTTTCATCACGTTGTCATGTTTATCCGCCTGAATGAGTCCTAGTCAAAATTTCAACCCGCTAACCCCGGTCTGTAAACACACCAAAGACGGAATGTGGCTGGTGTCGTATTTGTTTGTTTCTTCATAAACACGTGCTTTGATCGTAGAATTATAAATCCGAAACAGTCGCCAGGAAATATGAAGAACACGACTGTGGAAACAGTGTGAAGTCTGCAAAGCCATGACGGGGTAAAGAGTTTAACTGTGGTGGCAGGGATTCAAGCACTGTTAAAAGCAGGTGTTTTTATTTATTTATTTATTTTTTTTTTTTACTTGTACTCTGCCCTTTTAAACAACAATAAAACCTTACGTCTACTGAAAACGGGTTCAGAGTCGGCCTGGCCGAAGCCGTAGCCGTGTCCGGGAAAGACCTCAGCTTTGCAGCGGTGTGTTCCGGCACTGTTCAATCATAATCCCCGCTTACACCGCCATTGTCTCCGATCGACTTTTCCATGATTACTGTTTTCACGAGCTTAAAACCAAGTTGCAATGGAAATATACTTTCCATAAACACAGCCCTCTGGCCTCTCATAAAACACCTGAAAGCATTTACGATGTTTAGTCTTTACGTGAGGGTAAACAGTCCGAAGGGGGTGTTTAGACAAAGTGTACATTTCTTTCTTTTTCTTTTTTTTTTTTTTCTTTTTTTTTTTTTCAATCCCTTTCAACAAATCTTGAGCAGAAAACCGTGACAGAGAAGAAGGATGCAGTATAAAAGTTTTTACTCGGTCTTCACTTTTTTTTTTTCTTTCTTTTTTTTTTTTTCTCGCCTGGATGTTTTTCTATCTTATACGATTTTGAAATGACTGAAGCAAGTCATCAGATATGATAACCCGATTGCTCGAAGCGGAAGATAACCAAGTTAATAATTTATTTGAACCACCGCATCAACTTACAGTAGTTATGGACGGTATTTAACATGGCCGTACATCACTTTTCACTTTTACTCCATTACATCCTACGGTAAATATCTGTTCTTTCTACTTCGCTAGATTTGTGCATGGCGATGCTGTATAGTATTTGAAGTGTGAAGCCACCTGCTGACTATTATGCGTAATAAAATGCCGTTGCCTTCCCTCCGTAAAACGCTTAATCATGTAGCAGGTGTTTGGAATCAAAATCAGAGGTGGTTCCAGGCAGCAGTGAAACGGCACATTTACATGTGGATAGCACAGAGAGAGAGAGAGAGAGAGAGAGAGCGCTCCTGTGAGCTAAGACAAGAATAATGTTTGAGTAAATTTGAAGGTAAGTACTTTTGTAGAAATGCAGAATTTCTGCTTTTAAGTGAGCAATAATGTACCCAGGGTATCTGTACTTTTTTAATCCAAAACTCGCTACAACCATTTGAAGCACTAAACAGATACAGATAGTACAGACAAAAAAAAAAAAAACTGAATAAAGATTGTGATGTACAACAATTCTCTTCTATACCTGTATCTCCACGTTGATTCCAAAATGCACTTTCAGGGTTGGGGGTTCGATTCCGACCTTGGCGATGTGCGCATAAAGTTTGCATCTTATCCTCGTGCTCCAGGTATCGCCGCTGATTTCCTCCCTAATTGGTTCCCAAGTTGCCTGTAGTGTGTGAATGAATGTTTGAGTGTGGGTGTATCCCTCCTCATGCCCTAAGTCTCCTGGAATAGTTTAATATGGTATAGTCGATAAGTCAGTGAGTACATTTAAGTTTGTAAAATGCTGCTGTTCCTCTGAAAACCTACCATTGCGGCACTCTTAACTATTCGAACAGCTCGGCATATCAAATTATTTATTTATAATTGTAACAAAATATGAAAGAAAAATAAATAAATAAATAAATAAATAAAAAATAAGGATATTACTAAAATCAGAATCACAATGCAAATCGAATCGGCACCTTTGTATAGTAATAATAATATGGGATCAGGTGATCCCTGGTGATTTCCATCCATAAGGCATTAAGGCATAAGGATGCCTTAATGACGATATGTGGAATTAAGATTTAGGAATGTGTCCTGTAACTAACACGTCAGTGCCTATACTCATAGTCTTCTATGTACAGTATGGTAAGATGGCCATATCAAGTTTTTTTCCAGTTTTTTGGGAAAAACCCTACTGTCCTACACAAGCTGCACATAAAGCGAGAAATGCTGTTTACGTGGGCACTGAACTGCAGGAAGTGGTTTGTGTTTGTGCATGCCAGGCTCTGTGGGCCCAGGCATTCTGTACAACCTCGAGGAGCCAATTCGAGTATCACAGCCCTGCCATAAGCCACATCAGTGCAGTCCCCACAGTGTAGTTTATAATAGATACTCATTTCCCTTCTCGTTCATTTTCCTTACTACAGCAAGCCCTGTTTCCGAAAAAGCCTGGCACGCAGCGGCGTGAACAACAGCGGAGTGCATTGGTGTAAAAAATTGGAAGCTTGTAAATATAATTAGAACATCACAGTTTGTAGGTGTTATTACAAGCAGCCTTAAATGAGCATTACATTGTAAAGCTTAAGATTTTAGTAGGGTCTGTAATATCACACATCCACATGGTTTCTGAAGACATCTCTTTTGATACTGGGCAATAGAAAGGTGTGAGTCCACTTAAATGTAGTCTGAGCTACTGTAATTTAGAGATATAAGCAGGACTTTTTTCCCCCCCTGTCCATTTCTGCAAATGCTATTGACCAATCCCGCCAGATTTTGCAGAAGGTTTAACCATTTCCAACTGCCCTAGTGGAATATTTGTGTAATCCCTCCTACATATACATTGCATTCGACAAATTCACCCACTCCTGCACTAAACATGACCAATTCCGCCCACTGGCACAGTAAGTCCACCTTGCAGTTAATTTGACCGGTCCCACCTGTTTCCAGTGTAAACCGACCAATCCTAACAACTCATGTGGTAAGTTTGACCAGTCCCACCTGCATTCAACCTATTTAACCATCCATTTCCACAGTAAGTGTAAACAATCCCATCCACTTCTGGAGCAGGTTTGACAAACCAACCCACTCCTGCAGGAAGAAACCACCCAGTTCTTGCTGTAATCCTGCCCACTTTTGTAGTAAGGTTAACCAGCCCTCCCCAGACCAGGCCACTCCTGCAGAAAACTTACCCATCCTGCCTGCTCCTGCAGTTACTTTAACCAGTCCACCCACTTCCAGGACATGTTTGACCCATCCACCCCGCTCCAGCAAGTAATTTGACACATTTCACCCATTCCCACATTAAACCAATAACCTTATCTTCTCTGCATCTGCCGCAGCTTTGATAATTCAGACTCACTCCGGGAGTAAGTATGACCAATCCTGTCATCTTATTTAGTAAGTTTAATTATTAATCATTAATTCCTACATACACCAAACCCCCTCTAAACAGACCAATCCTGCCCGCGCATTTGTAAGAAGGTTGACGAACCCTTTTGTAGAACATCTAGCCAATCCCACCCACTTCCAGCTGTAAGATTGACAAATTTAGCCCACCCCTGAAGACTGATAATGAATCCAGTCTGGTCCGAGAGTAATTTTAACCAGTCCTAGCTGTTCTGGCCAAATCCTGCTAGGTCTCGCAGTTCTTTCTTGGTTGTATCTTTCTGGGATATTTTCCTCTGAGCCTAGGTGGTTCTATTTCTTGTCAGATGAAAATTTTTTGGAGGTGAATACCTAATCATGATGCGCGCCACTAACTTGGAAGGATGGATAAACGGTTTGCTGGATTGATAAACTTGTTGGATGGAAATCTAGATGAAATACAGTATGATCTAGGAAGGTGGATTTGTAGATAAATGATGCCGTTTGATTTGTTGCAAATAATGTTTACTGCTTTTAAAAACAGACCATATCTCTTACATATTTTGATGATTGTTCAATGGAGGAATGGATGAATGGGTTGATGCAACTTGAATTGAAGTGGCGGTGCTATTTCTGTTCGGTAATTTGCCAGGGGTCCAATAAGGATAGTTATCTATCAAGCCAAGCAAAGCATGATGGGCAAATAAAGAGCGGTACGTGCAGCAAGCAGCCACTAAATAAGAACAAGCGGTACAGTCCAACAGTTAAAAACAAGCTTATAAAACCAATGAAAACAAAATAGACACCAACTAAAATTCTGACGAGACCAAGAGTTGTGGTAACAGACTGCCACGTACAAGACAGCACAGCAAATTCTCTCAAGGGCAATCTTCTAGTGTCTCCAACTAAATTGATCCTTCAGCCCACATAGAATAAAATTAAAGCCATCGTTCAAAAGAATATAATCTCAGAGAGAATAACCTTGTTACGAAGCAAATTACAGTTATTTGGATGCATGAAAATATTTTTTACATTAGAACAAAAGTGTTGCTATGTCTGTTTTCTTGGCTACTGGATGGATGAGGTACAAGGAAAGTGGATTTTAAAACAAACAAACATACCAAACCATAGCACTGCAAAGTTAAGCATTCGAACGTTCATAACTAGAGCGCCTTGCACAGCTTTTAAAACATCACTCATATTTACAAGTTTAAAAATTTCCCTTCTAGTCATTACCCAATAGACTCACGCGGTCGTTACACAAGGAAGATTGGCTCCGACAGCTAATTAGAAGTAAAAAAAAGTGGTTATGCAAGTACTGGTGCTATTAACCCAAGGTTTCAAAATGTAGTCACGGTCATGTCTAGCACCTTGGACGGACGCTGAGGAGTCGATTTGAAACCGTTCTTTGAAACCGTGCCCCGTCAAGCTGCGGAGTGGTGTGAAGATAAGCGCTAAGATTAATGATTTAAACCACATGTCAGACTCTTGCCGGCTATATAACAGCAAACAATTTCACGAGCCATGGAAATATTACACCCAGCTATAGATGGCAAGCCAAACCCTTTTACTAACACTCCCCCACATACAGTACGCATACTTCCATTCTTGACCCGTAATAGCAGTATCCACATCTGCTGGGGGATTTGTTATTTAAAGTGAGTGCCCTGCGAGGCCACAAATGAAACCTAGCAATTTCCCCAAGAGCTCTATTTTTTTTCGTTTTATTCCAGCAACCGAGCCGCTGATCGGCACACTGGTGTAAAAGAGCCAGAAATGAGTTTTTCCCTTTAACGTTTGGAAAGTAATCGGAGATGCACAGCACGAGACAGAGATGCCGGCGGTGACTTTTTGTGCTGCCTCTGTCACGCTTGATGGGGTGGAAGCGCTTGTCAGCTTACCTTCCCACTGGAACGTTTGGTTTTGGTTAGGTATCCTGCCAAAGGAAAAGCTTTGGGGGAAATTTGTCTGCCTTGGTGGACGAGTTGAGCTGTATGAGTGGATTTACTTTGGCTGGTCATTTCTTAGCTGCCCGGACTTCTTCTTCTTCTTCTTCTTCTTCTTCTTCTTCTTTTGGGTATCCTTTGGGATGTGGTGGCCGTGGCATGTAGGTTTATTTATGTGCAGTTTCCTTATTTTTATTTTGGTGTTGATTCTTTTTCCTTATTTGATTTTTTCTTTCTTTTTTTCTGCTCTGCAGCATGCCTTTTTTTAAAGAGAGAGAGAAAAAAAAAAAAAAAACATGCCCTCTGTTCTTCCTCCATAAATTGTCCGGCGTTTTAATCGCCTCCAGCTGCAGGCCCGGCTGAAAGACAAACCTGACATGCGAGGAGGACAGGGGAGAAGGAAACCCTATTCCTTGGTCTGTCTGTGCTCCTCCTTGTACTTACCTCTGGTTATGCTGAATTAGCACTCTTCTCTTCTACTGCCAAACCTCTGCACCTTATACCACGTCAAGGTGAGAGACGAAAAAAGCCGCAGCGCGTGAAGACTTTGTTATTTTTAAAGTCTGGCTGCTCCAAGACCTCTTCACACCTGGGTCCTCTAGAGGGTTTTTGAGATTCTTTTTTGATAAATGGTACTTTTTGCATTGCCTGATCTAAAATAAAGCATGTCCTTAATCCATTTGATTGAAGAAGACAACATTTGGGCCCGGTCCAGTCCTCAGATTGAGTTCTTTTTGTGTTGTTGAAATGTATTAAAATCCTATTAATGCCTGATTAATAGTTTATGTAACAAACCAGGGCATCGGCAATTCGTAAAATACATTTCTTTATTTCTCTATTAAACCTCAGGTTACATCCCTAATATCCATAGCTGTTCTCAAAATATTTGGCTCGGGGGTTCAGGGAGGCACTTGGACTCCGTCCCAGCATTGACCGGTCAGCATGTGATCATGATGATGCTGATGATAGCGTCTTGGCCCGAGGCTCACGCGGTTACATATTTGGGATCCAGTCCAGGTCGCGGTGCTTACAAACCCGAATAAAGACGCTCAGCGGTTTTGACATGTATATGATGTTTTACAGAGATGTCATAATACAGCCGAATCTTTTTAATAGACATCTGGAAGGCGCCGTGCACTCCACAAATCTGGAGGATGGCCCCGCCGATGTCACGCCGATCTATTACGTATATAGAAGATATTATGGAGAAATATTGAGCGCCATCTCGAGAGCGCCAGATTGTGCCCGTTTCTGGATTATCTTCTGGTCATAGGGAAGAGAAGACATAAAAGATGAAGGAAGACCTCTACAGATCAGAGGATTGATGATTCACTATTGTATGTCTCCGAGAATTTCTGTGTAACTTCAGCTTGATATGCACTCCGGGTGATCCTTTATAGCACAAATCTTATTGAAATGTAAAAAATAAAGAATTCCGGGTTTGGCTGAAAAGTCATTTTTCTTCGTTCTGTCTGGGGACAGAACAAAATTTGTCCATGGTACGAATAAAAAAAAACAAAAAAATGCAAGACTATTCAAGACCTTTGTCTTGCCCGTCTCCTGTAAGTGAATTCTTGGCTAAAAGCGCCATGTGAGAGCTTTTTTAGCACTTAGATCAGGGAAAAAGTAAACATCAAATCCACAAGTTGCATAAAAGAACCCTTTGAAACGATTTCTACCTTGTTAAGGGAAAAGTTTGGTTTCATTCCCTCCACAATATGTGAGGCTTTCATGCTCTCATTCTCTCCCTCTTTTTTTTTTTTCTTTTCTTCCCTGCGTAGAATTTTTTTTTAGCCCAATCCCACACGTTTGTGTGTGTGTGTGTGTTGGTGTGTGTGTGTGTCAGAACTGCTTCAGCTCTATAGGCTCTGAGCTGATGCAGAGACCTGCTGCTTTCCTTCCTGTCGACGGTCAGGGAGGCAGCGGACAGTGGGAGGTATCCCAGCATCCCCCTCGACTTAACTCTCTGCCTCTCTGATCTAATGCCAGAGAGCGAGACGGAGAAAGTGAGAGTTAAAGAGGGAAAGTCTAGCCAACAGCTGCGATAACTTGTCTTTTTTTTTATATAATAAACATTATCAAATATACATTAATCCTTCTTTCACATTATTCGTCCTTATTCGTTCTCAGTCTCTCTATATTATTTTCAGCAGCCATCTATCATATACTGTATATATGTATATAGTCATCTATCGTGAATGCATCCGTTTAATCAGTGCCTGTATTGAGTCGCGGCATTTGACTGATCGCTGTAATAAAACCCCATATTGAGATAGTGAAGAACGTCGTCCACTGTCAGCTAGCATGGCTTCATTCGTGAGGTTCACTCTGACTGAGGACTGGCCTTTTCTGGCCTTTTCTTTTCTCTTTATTTTTCTTTTTTTTGTGATATTTGATTCTCAACATTGAATTTTACTGGATCGTTAAGGTTAGCCTTTGCATGGATTTTCCCACAAATAAATAAATAGCAAACAAAAACAAACAAACAAAAACATTTCATTCCATACTTTAAAAAAAAATGTATATAAATAAAATTAAATAAACATCAATAAATAAGGACAAAAATATTCAGCACTTCTGAACTTTAATAATGTAGGGTTTTTGTCTTTTATTAAAACATCTACAGTATGTTTTTTTTTTAACAAATTAAATAAAAAAGAAACAAAAAACAAAAAAAAAAAGTTTCATGGCAGATTATATCAAATTTATATTTTGAATATAAAAAATTGAATATTTTTAGAACTGAGCATAATATTACTAATATTTTACATTTATTTTATATTTATGATCTATTTAGTTAAAACTAAACTAAAGCAGTGATGAGTAAATTTTGGAAAAGCCGACTTTCATCACATATAAACAATTTCATAAAAATAAACAAATAAAAGAATCTGGATAATTCGTTTAAACAATTTGTCTCACACGCTCATTCACACACTACAGGCAATCTGGGAACGCCAATTAGCCTAATCTGCATGACTTTGGACTGTGGGAAGAAACCGGAGTACCCGGAGGAAACCCGGCAAGAATCGGGAGAACATGCAAACTCCATGCACACAAACTCTGAGGCGGGAATCAAACCCGCGACCCATGAGGTGCGAGGTGACCACTGGTGCTAACCACTGAAAGCTGCACCGAACACACTACTATATCATCAATTTAATGCTTGCAAAATGCATTCCATCTATACTGCCTCCTCATAAATAGGCACTCGGGTACTATGCCTAAATTGTGTGAAAAGTCTTGCCAGTAGTTAAAATTAGTATAACAGTAATGTACAATCCTGTCGCTTTGCCCTCAATCCGAACCTTGGCTTGGCATCACCCTTCTGTTCCGTTTGTATATTCTATTCATTACAGTATATACACAGTTTGCGATATACACAAACCAAACTGATGTTGTGTTCCTGGAACAGTGCAATTATAATCTTTTAGCAGAAACACTTCGGCTCTTTATTTCCCTTCGCATTGCATCACACTGTTCTCTGCTTTACTTCATGGGGAGTCTGTGTCACTTTTGAAGCAGTGCCAGCACACTCTGCGATGGCTGTGTGTATTCAGTCATTTCCTCTTATTGAACATCACACTTAGCCAGCGCTACTGACTGCCTCCGTCACGCTGACGTAATGCTCCATGTGGTTCACGTTCAAGACAATACTCGCCTTTATAGAGTGTAATGGTACATGCATGTCCGAATGAAAAGCATCACGCAGCACGTATAACGTGATGAAGCTATACTGTGATTTATCAGTGAGAACAAAGACCTTTGAAGGATGTCTTTTTGGCCGGTTTGAATATTTTTTTAATATGTTGCTTCAAAGATATTGAGAAGACTGATATCACGGTCCATGCACAATCCATCAAATTTAGGATAAAAAAAAATAAAAATGTACAGTACACAGCACTCGACCAAACCGGTCGTTATTTAGTAATCTTGTAGTAAACTGATTGTTGATATTTTGGTCACACAAAATCAAAGATTTCAACAAGAATAAAAAAAAACATTGATTTTCTTTGCCCTCACATATATTTATTTATACATGGCAATTAGATGCATGTTTACAGAAAATCTGCATATGACGATTTGCACAAACAAATAAAATGGCAAAAAAAATAAAAATAAAATAGAAGCGCGTCACACAGAGCATGCTGGTCCAAAATGGTCCAAAGATCCAGCTCGACCACAGCAGGGAATGAATCGGCTCGGCTCCTCTAGACGCTTACAATCTCTCCTTCATGAGGCGCCATTACTTTTGCGCTGGTTGAAAAGCTGTTTGTGTTATTTAGTTATGTAATTAATATGAACAGTTTCACAAATGTGAAATGTAATTTAAATAACTCACTGATTGAATTGTGACAATGTGTTCTATATTTAAAATGTTAGCCATTTTTCAACAATCATTTCATTGAGAGCTGAGATCTTAAATGAATAGTTTTTTCTTAACATTATACTGCAAATTATATTTAAATGTACAAGGGACGTTCAAGTCAAACCGGAATGGTTGTGAGAGTAAAAACACTCCTTTTATTTCTCTATATATAATAGAGACAGTGTGTCACTATTGCTTGGACACCATCGTACTGTAATTGGACTGACTGCTTCATGTCTGAAATGCTGGCCTCCCAGGAACTCCTTTAACGCCCCAAACGTGTGGAAATGACTGTACGACGAATGTTGCCGTAACTCCCAGCCGAGTTCCTGTCATGCGCAGGTGTTGGTGAATGATTGTGGTCACAGGTCTCATAGACAGATGCTTCTGCAAGTTGGCAAAAAGTTACCTGTTGATTTTCACCAGGATCAGGCGTTCCATTCGTTGCATGTTCACGGGAACGACTAAAGTGGGCTCGGAGCCAACTCGGCCAAGATCGTCATTCGTGGACGTACACATTCTTTAAGATGTTTGCACCATTCAAACGTTTTACTGCGGCTAATAGTCTCATCACCTTACCGTTCTTGAAGTCTTTTGTACTGTAAATATAATTCGGTTCGTTCAAGGGAAGTTTCATCACAAGTCCCGGTTTGACTCGAATGCCCCCTGTACGCATTATATATATTTTTTTTCGGCCTAGACAATGGATTTTTATGAACCCCATATTTCTTGTCTAAATATTCGTACATTATTTTGTATCCAGCATGATAAATGAGGTTCAATTTCTGTTTATGGGGCAATTTAAGTAAAGCCAGGCCAGCCTAGTAATGGGCATCAGACGTTGCTCACAGCGTGCCTTCACAGTCTGGCTGTGTTGGATACAGAATGCCACTATTTCGGTGAATTTGCTTTACTAATTGGTTTGTTTAGAAGCCATTTTGAATGAAGTAGTAAACCAATGATGCAATGCCACTTGCCAGCTGGACGTACAACCCGAAACGCTGATCACGACTGTCAGAGCCACGCCGCACTTCAAGTCTCTTGGAAGTCCCCCTGATATAAAAAGACTTTTCTCAGCCGATCAGGAAATCAAGCAAAATCTTGGCACCCAGTAATCGAGAGTCCTGAGGAACACCAGTACGCCACTCATCCTCCTGTGCCAAGACTTTTGTGTGCGCTTCAGTGTTTCCATCTTTTCTCTCCTGAATCTTAAGTTATTTATTTGAAACCTTCGCCCAGCCCTTTTTAAGAGACAACACAAACTCCTCCCCGCCAATTTCTGCCCTCACCTTTACTTTAATGGAGTTCTCATTGTGTGACACTTCCAAAAAAAAAAAAAAAAAAAAAAGCAGAAACAGCTGCTTCTTCGTAGGGGTCCAGCTTTAGCACGGTCTCGATTTCTCACCCGCGGTGAAAAGGATCGAGTGACCATTTAGACAGAAAAATGTTGTCCTTTTGGGGACGATGGAATGATCAGAAATCATGGTTTTGTTTGTGAATGATCTTACATGTGCCTGTAGACATATCAGCACGTGTTGTGTGTTTGAAGCCTTACTGCGTGAGGGAGAAGCACGTAAAGCACCGTGGATTTATGTAGGAATTCAGGAACGTAGATGTGAGAAAAGTTTCTGGATTATTTGACCCACTTACGCCCGAGACATTGGTGAACTTCTGAACCGACCAACAGATGTCTGTTATTATGCTCGCAAATGCGAACTGACTTTTTTCTTTCTTTTTTTTTTTTTTTTTTAAGTACAGACGCATGTCTGTGGTCCTGAGGTAAAGGTTATAATTAGGGTTTGTTGCACTCGTTCTAAAAAAAAAAACAATAACGTTTTCATCTACTACCCTAAAGGTATTTTTTTGTTTGTAGAGAAATACAAGAAGTTGGGTCGCATGGTAGCATAGTCGGTATCAGTGCTACCTCCGTAGCTTCAGGGTACTCCATTTGATTCTGGACTGAGGTCGTGGTCTGCCTTGAGTTTCAAAGGCTTTCTGCATTTCTGAGAGGGTTGGCTTGAGGTTCCCCAATTCCCTTCATTCTCCCAAAACATGCCTGCTGATAGACAGGCAAGACTAAATTCCACCGAAGTGTGAATGTACTGTATATGGATGTGTATGCATGATGCCCACTACATAAACTGGCGTCCCATTCTGCGTATGTCCCCCAGTCCTCCAGGTATAGCCACCGGATCCTCCACGAATATTCTTTTTGGATATCAGTTAAAAATTTTAATCTAGTTAATCAGAATCATAGTCCGCAGATTAATCATCATTTTAAAATACTCAGATTTAATTGTATTATAAACTTGCACTATTGGGATAAAAAAAATGCATGACAAACTGGTAGGAGGAAACAGATGATGCAGTTTTATAATATTTTTAACAATAATATTCACAAAATTTTTAATCAAAATCTCTCAAATGGGACCAGCAGTGTCTGGGTGGTGTGGCGTGTCACAACCCACTGACTGTGGGACTTGAACCCGGATGATCAGACCTAAGGATACTCTAGAGCCTTAGCCACCTGAGCCACCACTCCCACAGCCTACAGTTAATGTATTCTTGTAAAAATAGTTACCCATGAAGGTAGCTTGAGCACACAACTTTGGTTTTACCCAAACTTGCATCTGTAAGCTTTTTATAATGAAACCTGACATTCAGCACAACTGGTGATGTTTCCCACTATCCACGTTAATTGTGCCTATATCACGCACAGATTACCGCGCTTAGATTATGGGAAGCCATTAAGGTCAAACTTGGCCATATGATTAATTTTCGTTTTTTTTTTTTGTTTTTTTTCCGTTAAAAATGTCATGTATAGAAATTTCCAAATTAATCACACGGTAATATTGATAGCCCTAAATGCAACATACAGTAAAATGGTTAGGTTTGAGAGTGCGAAAGAACTCTGGTGGCCCTTTCAGCATCCGGTGGCACTCGGCGTAATCAAGGGCATCCTACCACACACTTGAACATGCCCTTGAGATGGTGGCCTTCACTACATTAGCGTTTTTCCAGAAACCGCTGTATTGAACATGTAGATGCAGTTTCGCCTGAGTACGGGAGCGAAATGTTCAATTTTAGCTTTCAGTCCAGAGCGCCTTTTAATCCTTCATCCTTGGTAACCTAATAATGCTTTACATTATTGCTCCGTAGAATCGTAAATATTTGATATTCACGGAACAAGTGAGCCAACTTTCTGACACCTAAGCAAAAGAAACATGTCAGTCCTGCCAGGGTTTAAATGAAATCGAACGACTTGTGTTTCTCTCCTTGTCTATCTTGTGTCAAGTAGTCAGAATAGTCACCAATCAGGCCGGCAACCAGAAGGAAATGTTTATGTTAGAGTGCTGAGCGGGAGCTCGTATTCTCTGCTAGACTGAGACCCCGAGCGGAGTGAGCTGTCCTTGTGCTTTCTTTAGTCAAGCCAAGCCTTCATGGAAAATCGCTTTGTCCATGAGGCACGTCCTCACTCGAACGCTTTGCTGCCTCAGGTTGGACCCGTCACCGCGCTTATGACTTCTATCACGCAAGCGTGGGAGGCTTAGCATGTGGTAAAGCGGCGTTTATTAATATAGCACCCCCTGGTAGATTGTAAAATATCCAAAGGCGCTTCAGGAGCTGAGATTTTTCTTCAAAATTGGAACATCTCAGCTGCGCGGGCTTATCTTCCTGCAGTCCCGTGCTTTGTTCTGTAGCTTATGGGCTTGGGATCTAAATATATTGGATTCATTTGGGGTATGATATAATGGCATTAGGCCTGAAGACGACTATTAAGAACATTAAGCTGTGAAAATCCTAATTGCATCAATATGTTTGTTTCAATCTGACAAATCTGGTTTTACGTTTTTGTACGGTTTGTCTATTTGTGCAAATGTGCATGTACACTGTTTTTATAAAAATGACTATACAACATTACAAAATATTACAGAATGTCTTAGAAAACTTTCTTTGCTTTCCTGTTTGCTGTAAATAGTTGGATAAGGACATTTATTTCAAAGCCTAGTTAAAGTGTCTCTTACTCTGGCACGCTTTCTAGTCTCTGGTGTGTCTGTAAAAGTCATTATATTCTCTTCGCCTGCTTCCAGAGACGTAGGAATCGTCTTCGCGTGCAGTATGCCAGTGTGTGCGTTTGGATAGAAGAGCATGTTGAGGAGAAATTAATGCCCACTGTAATTGCAGGTCTAACAGTGGGAAAGATTGTATGGTCCCGCTTCAAAAATACCTCTTTCCCTAATCTTCTGTTTTATATATGTATAATACCTTTGGGTAATTTCAATGCAAGGGGACTTCCAAATCAAACCTGGACTTTTTCTCATGAGTAAAACCGATTAGACATTTACAGAAGACTTCAAGCGCAGTACGGTGATGAGACAGTAAACATTTGATCGCTCCAATCAGTTTTAAAGAAGGCCTTAGGTCCTTGAATGACGATACCAGATGAGATTCGGCCATGAAGCAGGCGTTCTACCTTGATGGTATCCAAGCACTAACATTAGTGTCGCAGGGGATTATATACAGAAATAAAGGAAACACGATCAAATGTCCTGGTTTGACTCGAACACTCCATCATATTCAGATTATTGGGATGAGTTTATCGAGACTCTTCTTTCCACAGGTGAAAGCGAGGGATGCCGACGGCGGCTTGTTTGGCTCTGTGTCTTATTCCCTGGCCTCTGGACCTGGCAGCGTGGCTCCTCCTCACTTCGCCATTAACAAAGAAAGTGGACAGATCTGCACCAGTGCAAGTCTGGACCGTGACCAGGGCCCTGCCAGCTATGACTTTGTTGTCACAGCCGTGGATGGGGTAAGTCATTTCGACTTCACCAAATAACACTGAACATGTAACCTTACGTGCCACACCAACTTCATTGTGTCCTAACTGCAAAACCAGACATTTAGATTGATTAGGCTAGTGTCTACTTTACGAATACAAATAGCCAAATGGGTTACAGAAATCTTCGTGGTTAAATGTCTCATCATTCCCAATCAAAGACGAACCCACCACTCATGGTCGTGAAGGCTTACAATGTTATTCTACTGTACACTGTATCTACTGTATGAGATGAGATATCGGTGGCTGTATCGGAAGAAGGAGCTAGATAATGGTGTGGGAAGTGATAATGACTAAATTGGGAGAAATGTGGGTAAAAACACATTGACATGACTTATTGTTAATCCCTGCACAAGCTGTTCACTAGAGTTTTTTTTTTTTTTTTTTTTTGGCTAGATAAGCCTTTGTAGGAATGCCTTGAGGATTTTTTTGCATTCAAGAAGGCAATGGGGGAAAAAAAAAGAGAAAAAAGACAAGAGGAAACTTGGAATAGGTCTCATGGTAATTCTTTAGGAGTTGCACAGCATCTTGTGCCACGGCGGCCTAAATAACACTTAACATCCTTGCGCGGCAGCTAAAGGAAATTGCAGCAGACATGTTAAAGCAATCTCAGGGAGCGGAGCTTTAAAGAGCTGTAATATTTAATAACTTGGAGTCATGCCTTGCTTTCTTCCATGTTTAAAATAAGAAGGCTCTGTTGTATTCACTGCTCGCACAATGGTACTCATGTTATCCTGCCAGATTGGAGTGCTCTCCGGAGAGATGATCAATTTACCTTTACCTTTAAAGCGTCCGTTCCTTCAGGGAACATCGAAGTTCACTGGAACATTAACACAAAGTGATTTTAATCATTTTACATTTATGGCATTTGGCAGACGCGCTTAACCAGAACGACTTACATTTTATCTCACTGCACATCTGAGCAGTTGAGGGTTAAGGGCCTCATAAACATAAGGGGAACATAAACAAGTGGTGTTGGGGTTGAACCCGGGACCTTCTGATCAGCAGTCCATCGCCTTAACCATTGAGCTACCCCTACAATGTTCTGCCAAGCTAGGGTTAAAGGTAGAAAGAAGTAAACCATTAAAGATGCTGCCGTATTTTCATCCTCCAGGGTGGCCTGAGCTCAGCTGCCTATGTGCATGTCGACTTAGTGGACGTTAACGATAATTGGCCGACCTTCTATCCAGTGCACTATGCTGTGAGCCTTAGTACTCAGAGCAGTCCAGGCACCTCTGTCGCCCGTGTGATGGCCCATGACTCCGATGCGGGAGAGAATGGCAGGGTGACGTACCGTACAGTGCCAGGGGGAAGTTCTCCCTTTTTCACCCTGAACAAAGACACTGGTAAGCTGAGCTCCATCTTATATGTACATACATAAATATTAAAGTTGTAAAATACATCTTTTTAAAGGACTGCGTTGTTTAAAAGCTGACTAATAATTTGCTGGAACTTACTGAGGTGTGTCATATTTCAGGGGTGATATCACTATCACGCTCACTGCATGGAAAGGCAAACACGGTCATTGCCATGGTGGTCTCTGCCCAGGACGGGGGTGGCCTCACGGCTCAGGTAAATGCCAAGGTCAACATCAGCATCGTGGCTGGTCTGGTGGCACCTCCTGTGTTTGAACAGGCCCAGTACTACTTCACGGTGTCTGAAGATGCCCTACGTGGAACTCAAGTGGGCACGGTCCGTGCCAGCACCAAAAACGGTGAGTGAGTTAAAGACAAAGTGCTTACTATAAAGTTCCATAGGTAGGCATAGCAATAGTGCTGCTTACACATGAAATAACTCATGGCCCATGTCTAGATTCATCAGTCCCTTCGGACAGTGTGACCGAACGTGATGAAAGGCAGCCTTCATTTTTTTCTTCACTCAACACCACTTGTACAAATAGGACCTGGGCCATTGTACACACCTCATTTAGAGTCAACATTAATCATAAATTCCATTTTACCACTTAAGTTTTTTAACAATTTTCCTTGGACGTTCAAAGTACTCCATCATGATTGCACGTGATGGAAAAAAAAAAAAAAACTTTAGGTTTTAAAGTTTGTGTGCTGAACACATTTGTGGACTGATCAGGCTCTGGTTCTTGTATTCGCTTTTTCTGTCATTTCCGTCTTTCTCTTTCTTTCTGTCTTTAGGGATCTCAAAGGACGTATCCTACACCATCTGCTCGGGTGACCCGACTGGTTACTTCACAGTGGATCCAGAGACAGGAGTTTTACGAACAAGTCTACCTCTGGACCATGAGCTCCAGCCCATTGTGGACTTGGAGCTTCAGGCACAAAGTGGGAACCCGCCAGCTTTTGGTCAAACCCGTGTCCGTATCACAGTGGTAGACGTCAACGACAACTCTCCAACATTCGTTCCATCATCTTCCGAATCCCTGCTTCTTCTCGATGACACAAGAATGGGCACTGTGGTGTACAAGATTCAAGCTGAGGACCTTGACTCCGGTGCTAATGGTGCTTTGACCTTTGACTTGCTCTCTAGTGGTGCTCAGAGAACCTTTAATGTGGACCGTAGCAGTGGAGAAATCCGTCTAATTGGAAGTTTGTCGTATGAGACAGTGCCACGCTATGATTTGCAGATTCTTGCCAAGGACATGGGAGCACCTCAGCTCAGTGCCACCTTCACCCTGGTGGTGCATGTGCAGGCTGAGAACAGCCAAGGGCCGGTGTTTGACACCCTCAGCTACCGCGTGGAGTTGAAGGAGGGTACGCCGCTTCACACCCGTTTCCTGCAAGTGCGTGCACTCAATAGAGATGGTGGGATCACTTCAGGACCTGGTGTTTCAGGATCAGTCTCTCTGGCTTACCACCTGCAACCAGATGGAGATGCAGCGGGCTTTGGCATCGTTTCGGACAGTGGGTGGCTCTTTGTAAAGAGTGCCCTGGACCGTGAAGTTAAAGAGGTGTACCTGCTTACTGTCCTTGCCACATCTGGTCAAGGGCAGCTGAAAAAGACAGGTAGTGCCACGGTGCGTGTTTCAGTGACAGATGAAAATGACAACTCACCTCGCTTTACTCAGGAAAGAGCTTTCCTGGCTGTAAGAGAGAACCTGCCAGCTGGGTCAGGCTTTGGTCGGGTGCCTGCTACAGATCGAGATGCCGGACTCAATAGTCGCCTCATCTACCGACTTTTGCACCCAGATCGCCATTTTCAGATCAACTCACATACAGGTAAACATCACACACTGTGCCTTTCTACCTCCTAGTGATGTCCTCTGGCATCTTTTCAGGTTCAGCCACTAAGCTGGGTGACTCTTCTGCTGATAAAGTTTGTCTTATACCATTTCGAAAAAAGGTAAAATAGAAATGTACGGTAAAGTGCTGAAAAAAACATGGCAGACTCGATACCAGTGCGGGTATCTGCCAGGATCGGTCTGATAACTTGATAATTTACTCAAACTTCAGTAACAGCATGCAATGCCAGATGTATTCCTCATTAACACACAGGTTTAAAAATTAATACTGGTGGTCAAAGAAAAACTGTACATTGGGATAAAAACCGATGCAAGGTGCTATGGATTTTAGCACATCTCTTAGGTATTTGTGAGTGTAGAGAGCTTTCAGAGATCCTGTTAGCATGTGTTAAAAAGCACTTCAGTTCCATGAGCACTGAGACCCACTTACTGTAGCTCTACATTTTGTTCGCCAGCCAAGTGCGAAGCAAATGAATTTTGCACAGCAAATTGCAACCATACTCCAAACTCCCCAGGTCCCAGTCCGATCGAGGTCTCATAGGATCCATAGAGGTCCCATTCCGTAACCTACAACATCCAAAGGATCTGCTGCCAGTGTCCTGGTGCCAGACTCCAGCGCAGACCCATAAGGTCTGACGAGCCATAACGCGAGGGGCCAGAGCCACCCAGGTGGAAAAGGGGGAACACGAAACCTAGGTGGTTTCAATGTTATGACTGATCAGTGAATACACTGCCTATACATACTTTTAAACTAGCTCTACTTTTAACTTTTAATTACAGTGTCCAAGTTCTGTCCTACATTCCAAATGTTTCAGTAAGTCCAGCTTAAATAATTAGAAATGTAGAACCATGATAAATGACCATCAGCTTGTCGTGTTCTAGATTTTCAGTGCTCAGTGATTATGAACGAATACAATAAATCGTTACAGTGTGATAAATGATGCTTAGTCTGTTTGATTCCACTCGAGCGCAAAGCAGAGGAATCTTAAACAGCTCCCAGTTTGGGATTGTGCCACCGCTGGTACCGAGGGAAAGCGCATGAACAGCTGGCGTCGGCCATCTGTGGGATCAAAACCTCCTGTCACTAATGCTTCTCGGTGCATCAGTCCTCCTCTTTTTTATTTGCTTGCTCCTGAAAATATTTCTCAGATTTTAAGCAAGTTTCCAATTAGCGAATTATTGTCTGAGTTCAGTATGTTCTCTAGTACAAATATATGTTTTAAAATTAATTAAATAAATGACAATATATTTTCACCACACACTCTCATAAATTCACAGTCCTATATTACTGTACAACTATTAAATTACAGATGCTTACACTATCAAGCCTCTCCATTTGAAACTCCTTACTTGGACCTATTTCGCCTTCAGTGCCGCTTTAATTCTTCATGAATTCAACAAGATGCTAGAAATATTCCTTAGGGATGTTGGTCCATATTAACATATTGGCAACATTTACATTTACATTTAGGCATTTGGCAGACGCTCTTAATCCAGAGCGACTTACAAAAAGTGCTTTAAAGTTTACATAACTGGATAGATACTTGGTAACTGGGTTACGAGGTAAATAACTAAGTTGCATTAGTCAAACACAACTGGGAGGAAGTTTATTTTTTGTAGCTTTGTGATAATGGGACATTATCCTGTGGTTATAGAGGGATGAATACGGTTAGCAACAATACTCAGGTTGACTGTGGCATTTTAAACAGTGCTCAGTTCGGTCTTAGAGGCACAATGTGTGCCAAGAATATATCCCTCTCACCATTACACATATCCCCAGCCTGTACCATTGATACAAAGCACAATTGATCCATGCTTTCATTTTATTTAAGCCAAATTGTGACCCTACCATCTGAATGTCACAGCAGATATCAAGACTCATTAGACCAGACAATGTATTTCCCATCTTTATATCTGTATCTTCTATTGTCTAATTTTGGTGATGTAGCCTCAGCTTTTCCTTTTTTTGGGGGGGGGGATTTTCCCCCGATTTTCCCCCTAATTTAGTCGTGTCCAATTCCTCCCCGTCACTAGGGGGCTCCCACATTAAGGCTACTACTACTACCACTCAGCCGGGAGGGCCGAAGACTATCACGTGTTTCCTCCGAACCACGTGACGCCAGCCGACCGCATCTTTTCGAACTGCTCGCTCGCGCACCGTCGGGGCGGCGATCCGCTCCCTCCGTTGCGCGAGCTCACAGACGCCCCTGACTGGCTGTAGAGCCGTGATTAATGAGAGGTACTTGGGAGCACCAAGTACCTCTCATCCCTCCCCTCTGAGAGAGCTCGGCCAATCAGCTCTCTCTAGACCTCCGGCTGCGAGAGGTTACAGCACGGATGATAGGGCGAGCGCTTTTACCACTGCGCCACTCGGAGGCCCAGCTTTTCCTTTACTAAGCTGAGAGGTGTGGCACCCGGTGTGATCATCTGCTGCTGTAGTCCATCTGCTTTAAGGTTCCACATGTTGTGTTTTCATCTATGCTCTTGGGGATACTTACTATAGTTTGCAACCAGATATTATTTGAGGTACACTCAAATGAAACCAGTCTGGCCATTCTCCTCTGACCTTTGGAATCGACAAGGCATTTTCACCCAGAGAACTACTGTAGATATCTTCTCTATTTCAAACCATTCTCTGTCTGTGCATGAGGTCCAGTAGATTAGCAGTTTCAGAAATACTCGGACCAGCACATCTTACACCAATGACCATGTCACATTCAAAGTCACTTAAATCATCTTTCTTTCCCATCCTGATGCTCGGTTTGAACTTGAGCAGATTCTTATGACCATGTCTACATGCCTAAATGCATTGAGTTGCTGCCATGTGATTGGCTGATTAGATATTTGTTTTAATGAGCAGTCAAAGAGGTGTACCTACAGTAATGTAGTGGTAGCTGTTAAACTATATGGTGCTTTCACTGTGGTACTTGCGTTAAATCGTTCTTGAGCAACAAATTCGGGCCACCATTAAATAATGGAAACGCCATCACTATACGTTGCTTGGGTACCCTGATATAAAACTATATACTGGCCTCTGTGTCTTACTATGCATTCATTTGCCCAATCACCTCCATATCTGCAGGTGAGATCAGCACGAGGTTAGCACTGGATCGAGAGCACCAGTCCAGCTACCAGTTGGTGGTTGTGGTACAGGATAGTGGAACTCCACCTCGCAGTGCTACTGGAACAGCCTTTATCACAGTGCTGGATGAAAATGACAACGCTCCCTTTTTCACCCGTAGAGATCTTCTCATGCAGGTATGTGGAGGACTGGATGTAATGTGCTGTAAAAAATTGCGGTGTGGAAGTCAGCATGTCATCTGAGCTAAAGTGACAGCGATCACACAACTGCTGTTTTTAGAACCTTTGGGACACTTGAAATTATGAGCGTACTGGGTGAGGTGATACAGAATATATAAATAGGTGTTTCAGGTCAAATTTCAGTCACAAACGGAGGGCTTTGTTGGATTTCATTGATTGAACAAAATAAGCTCAAGGGTTTAACCATGCGTTCCAGTAAGCGAAATTCTTAGGTGAAGGCAAACCATGGTTACAAAATCTGGTATATTTCAACACCACCAACAGTCCATAATTGCGCTTTCCATCCTGAACCAGCGTAGAATAACCGAAAGCGGTTATGAGAGTTAAAAACTCCCATTATCTCTCTATATGACCCCCAGCTACACTAATGCACTCATCCCAGCGTTGCCCTAGTGCTTCTATACTGTCAAAGTAGATATTTTGCTCAGTATACCAGAGCTATGATCATATAGCCTGCTTCATGTCTGAAACGCTGGCCTCCCAGGAACTCCTTTAATGTTATTACCTGTGGCACTACGGTATGTCTGCGGATTCATGCCTACAACACGTCACAGCAGATTTTGCTTAAATAAGGAGCATTTAATGTATGAATTAGTGAGTAAAATATGTATTGATTGTTTGTACTGGTTTATGTAAAGCAATTAATACCATCAGGCCATGTCACTGTTAATGTATGAGGCTGCTATTTTATTGAAGTGTGTTTGTGTGTGCAGGTGTTGGAAGGACAGCCATCTGGGGTTTTACTCGGCACTGTCACTGCCAAGGATCCAGATGAGGGAGAAAATGGGACTGTTTTCTACTCACTGTCAGGTGAAAGAGATATTCTGGCTTCACTGCTGAGAATGAGATGTGAAGTGTCGCATAAAACGTACTGGTTGTGTTTGTTTGCTTTTTTTAAATTAGTTTCTTGTTGTTCACATAGTCCACATTAAAGCTTATGTAATCAGGAGCATGGAGACTTGGCTCTTCCAAAGAAAACCCATTAACACTTTACATTCTATGGCTAAATGTTTGTGAAGCCTGGACCATGACACTCTTACTGTATGTGCTTGCTGATTATACCCCGCCAAAATGTTATCCCCCTTTCCTGCCATAATTGGGATTCAGCTGCATTGAGCTGCAAGAGTAATAGTGATGTCAGAGGCCTGGGGAGCAGCCAGTGTTCCAGTTCATCCTGTGGGTGTTCACTAGTGTTAAGGGCAGAGCTCTTTATGTACAGGACACATGTTTTTCAATCATGTCTTCATGGAGCTCACTTTGTCCTGCTAGATTCACAGGTTCATACAGTAGTTCCAGTGGAAGGGAATTTGGTATCCACATTAGATCTGTCCTAAGAAGCAGCAAAAATGCTATTCCGTAAATATGGAATGGTTAAATTATACTTAACATTGAACCATGATGTATTTTACCGATCAGGTCTCAGGGCCGAACGCTTCTCTCTGCATCCCATCACTGGAGAGCTGCACTCATCCTCCCCTCTTAGCCACGCAGACAGGCCTGAATACACCTTCAGCGTCATGGCCACAGACCGTGGCTCACCTGCTCGCAGCTCCACGGCTACTCTGAGGATACAGGTAAGCTCCACAGAGGTCTGTTTATTTTTAAAATCCTCAGTGAAACCAAGCTACAGCCCTGAGGATTACACAGCATCAATTTTGGATGAACTCATTGCATGAACACGTAAGGGTTTCCTACATTGCCCACAATGCCCCTGCACTACCGCCTGGCGCTATTTCGTTATTTAAGTGCCAGAACAGGCACATGTTCTGGAATTTGCTTTTTATCGTTCCCACATTTTTTTCTTGGCGTTCACCTTTGTTGCATTCTTCTTTTTTTCTCTTTCTGGCTTTTGTTTTTTTTTGTTTGTTCTGTCTCTGGTTTCAAAGAATATTAAAGTTGACAATAATGATAGTGATGTTATATTTTTTGTAATGTGCAAGTATAGCATAATTACGTCACCTTTCCATTCCGTGGTAAAAAATAAGGAATAAAACTCAATGGGCGTAAAAAAAAAAAAATGATGTGATGGTGTGTTGCAGTAATGCACCCAGTTAATTATTTTCAGTTAAAAGAACATCTTTAAGTGGTTTTTAAATGTTTAACTATTTTAAAAACTCTTCAACCTGTCAACGGGTACAGTATATTACTTGTTATACAGTTAGCTATAAACCTGTTTGTGGTTTTGAAAATAGACAAATGTTGTGGTGATGGTTATGTTACAGAGAAATCACAAAAAAAAAACAAAAAAAATCACAAATATTAACATTTTCAAAATGACTAAATATGAGGGCCATTTAAGTGAAACCGGGACTAGTCTCATGAGCAGACGGATGAAGATATAAACCAGTGGACATTTACGGAACACCTCAAGGGCACAGGAGTAGCTCAGTGGTTAAGGCATTGTACTACTGATCGGAAGGTTTCAGGTCCAAACTCGACCACCCCCAAGTTGCCACTGTTGGGCCCTTGAGCAAGGCCCTTAACCCTCAACTGCTCAGATGTGTAATGAGAGACAAATTTAAGCCGCTCTAGATAAGGGCATCTGCCAAATGCCATAAATGTAAATGTTAGGACTTACATTAGTAAGTAAAACTTCAGCTGTAAGTCCGTGAATTACAATTCCGGCCGAGGTGATCACTGCAGTTGTTGAACATTCAGTCAGTGGAGGTCTAATCACCTGATCGACAGATGACGTGTCGCCAACTTGCAGAGAAACGCATCCGTCTGTAGAAACTGTGCATTCATCAACACCTCTTGCACCACTGACAGGAACTCGGCTGGGAGTTATTACGTACCACATCCCCCATCCCTTAGTACATTCCTGACTTCACCCCAAGCCATTTCCACATGTTTGGGATATTTCAGGAGTTCCTGGGAGGCCAGCGTTTGCGACATAATGCAGGCAGTCCGATCATGAGCAAACTTTCTACCTTGATGGTATCCAAGCACTAGTGAAACCCTGCGAGAAGTGCTTTATCGTAGCAGAGGATTATATAGAGGAATAAAGGCAGGTTTTACTCGAACGGACCAGCAGCACTGTGAGATGACGTGGGACAACTGTGTTCTGTTGTTCAGGTCAAACCAGGACTTTTGATTGGGCAGAATAACACTCGTAGCATAAATTTAAAGAAAAAAAAGCACCGTATTAACAATAGCATGTTATTTGTTTATCGCTTTGTCTCGAAGCGACGTTTAATATCTGATTAAATGAGCTGCTTCTGTAGATGGGAGGATATTTTAACATCTGCTTTAATATGAACTCGTGATTTGCAGCTGCACGACTGTCAGAGCTGCTGTTCTTGAACATTGTTTTCTAGCTGACTAATACGAGTTGAGAATTCCACAATGCTAAAGTGTAATAACGAACAATCAGGTCTTATAATTCGGCTGCCACTTTCCTGGAATCGACTGCCAACAAAAAGACAAATTTTATGTCCTGAGAAAGATGTTTACCAGTAGCTGTCTCTCAAGGGACTCTTTTTTTTTTTATTTTCTCCCTCCATGCCCGTTTGAATTATATCGTGTGAAACTTTTGCGAATGCGAGAGAATATTTGTCAGATGTGTTGCTGTAATTGTGCCTGTGCCCAGCTCTCTTAACTCCAAAGAGTTCAGTAGCTCTCCGAGCCGTGAAAAAGTTCTTTGACTAAATATCCTTGAGACTGTTAACGAAGATAATGATTTATGGATGAGTTAAACAGAAACAGACTCGGCGGACGGCAGCAGTAGGAAATTCCTGCGTGGAAACGTTGGGAAAATCCGACGGCGTGCAATTTTGAATCTTTTCATTTTCCCTCCGTGCGCGTTCCAAAACAAAGACGGAGCCCGATAATTGATACGCCACCAGATTAAAGCGAGCTCTTTCGTCTGAGCCCATTAAGTCTGGTCTCTCGGATGTCATCAGTTTAAAAATCCTGAAAGGAAGTGATCTCATGTCCATGTTCTTGATGGCGAATTCATTACTTAATGTGGAATTAATTACTTCGGTGTCATGGGAAGTTTAAGGAGAGCCTTTGGCTCTGTGCGGATCATTTTCCTGCCAGTGTAGCGAAGGTGAGGGTAGGGAGTTAAGCCTGGTCACAGTCAATAGTTCATTTATGAGCACCTGTGTTGCTGGCTCAAGCTCTCTGTCTTCCACAAACTTCTTTATCCCATTTTCCCTGTCCTAATAAAGTGCCGTAAGTAATACATTTCTGAGCAGCCCCATGTTGATTTATTCACTGTGGTGAGTCTCAGACCCTAACTCAAACAGGCACCGCATCCTCTCTGTCGTCTGTCTGCTTGTTTGTCTGCCTCATGCTTGTGTCTGCCCATCTGTCTGACCGTCTGGTCTCACATACATCATTGCTTCAGCCTGGGTGGCGCTGCATGTACGTATACACGTAACTGTCTTGTTTTCTGTTTCATTCTCGAAACTATTCAAACGTGAACGTAACCGTACTATGAATGTGGAAAGGAAAGCGTGTGGTTTTCCCATTAGACTGTGAACCAGTTGTCCTTTGAAGTTTCTCTGATTGGTTATTAGGGGTGTTTAAAAAGAACCATTTTTTAAAATATGACTTGTACTGAATTTAAATTTTCCAATAATTTCCTATTTTGATTACGCTTTCTTTAGTCCAGCATTATTTTTCCTGGCAGTTCCAAAGCCATCTGATTAACTATGATTAACGCCAGAAGGCTTGTTGTTTGAGCCTGTAAAAGGGCCAAGATTTCTTTTTTTTAATTATTATTCATGGGGAAAATAAGAAGAAAAATGTCCATAGCATATTAGTAGATTGATTTTATTTGCAGGTTTTTATCTGGCACAAACAAAGAAAACGGAATTAAACATTAAATTCTAAAAAGATTTTATTTAGTGATATTATTTCTTTCTTTTTATTTTTTGCAGGTTATCAGCTCTAATAAGGCAACCTCCACCTCCAACCTGGTCTCCATCTCGCTTAACCCAGTGGAAGGAGCGAAGCCAGGCTCAGTCATAGGTTCTGTGCGAACTCCGGACGTTCAGTTGCTCCCTGAATCCGGTCAGGTCACCTACACGGTGGTGGGCGGTACAGATCGAGATGGAACCTTTGTAGTAGACCGGCAAACCGGGGATGTGTATCTGGCCTGTGAGCTGGACTTCGAGCGCGCGCCTCGCTATACGCTTCAGATCGAGGTCGACGATTTCTCCACGAAACTGCCCAGGAGTCATTTCGTCACCTTGGAGATTGATGTGCAGGACAGTAACGATCATTCACCCCAGTTTCCTGAAGACCCTGTCACCATTGTGGTGCCCGAGAATATGGAGCCTGGATCTTCGATCTACACTTTCCAGGCTGCTGACAGGGACGGGAGCGGCCCAAACAGCGAGCTGACTTATTCTGTTATTCAGCAGTGGCCCCCCAGGTCAGACCTTCTGATACTGGACTCCAGCACGGGCATTCTGACCCTCGGTCAGACTCTGGATCATGAGAACATTTCTTCTCTTCTTCTGGTAGTCCAAGCCACCGATTCAGCCCTTGATGTGAGTCAGCGACGTCATGGTAAGGTCACAGCCCGGATCTTTATTACGGACGTCAATGACAACGTCCCTCTGTTTACCTCACCAACTGTGGTCAGCGTCATGGAGGACCAGCCAGTGGGATTTGTCCTGCTGTATGTCATGGCTCAGGACCCGGATCAGGGTGAGAATGGTCGCGTGTCCTACCGCATACAGGATGGCAATGCTGAGGGGAAGTTTAGCATCAACCCTAATACTGGTAAGACATGCTAAATAAAAAAAATAAAAATGACAATACATGCTTGTTAAAATACTATTTAAATATAATTACCATTGCTGGAAGATTAGGTTAAAATTTGCTGTGCATGTAAATTAGACCTTTTGATAAATTCATCATTAGTCTCATTTGGTCACCATGGTTAGCGTTGCTGCCCTAGCTGCAACATCCCCAATTCAATCCTGGTCTTCGGTTTCCCCAATTCAATCCTGACTCGCTCACGCATCCACTATACTGCTTTATCCTGTATACTGGGTCACCCGGGGCCTGGAGCCTGTCCTAGGAGACTTAGGGCATGAAGCAGGGTACACTCTGGGCAGGGTGCCAATCCATCAATCCACATATACACACTCACACACTTTCATACGCTATGAGCAATTTGGGAACTCCAATTAGTCTAATCTGCACGTCTTTGGAATGTGGGAAGAAACCGGAGAATCCGGAGGAAACCAACCAAGCACGGCGAGAACATGCAAACTCCATGCACACAGACCTGGAGGCAGGAATCGAACTCGCAACCTAGAGGTGCAAGGCGACAGGGCTAACCATTAAGCCACTGTGCCACCTGCTTACTTTGGGTTCTCTGGTGTCCTTCAAACTTCCAAAGACAGTATGTTGATTGGCTATGCTGCTGTAAATCACCCCAATGTTGAATGATTGGTATCCCATACAAGATAAAGTTCTGCCTCATGCCCGGTGTACCAAAGAGATACCTCTCAAATCATCTTGCAATCATTTGCAGTAGTTCTGCACATAAAAAGTTACCGAGTCGTTAATTATTTTCCTTCATGTCTTTGAAACCTCAGAAGTATCCCCTGCAAAAAGATTTCAACAGAACCTTATCGTCATCATTTCAGTCCCAGGTTGTAATACTCCAAAATGTGAAAAATTCCACAATGCAAGCCACTGGATTTTGCGCATCACAGCGTGTGAGGTTCAGTAAAAAATGTCACGCCCGTGTTAATGTCTATGTATAAGCCCATGTCCACATATGGAAAGAGTCCAAGTGCAGGACTCAAGTAATACATCATTGGTACAATGTCATGATGCAGCGCAGAGCTCAGCAGACATCATGCCCCACACTGCTGGTAGCTATTTGCTGCCTGTTTATTTCCAGACAAACCGAGCGACCGACAGACAGAGCGGCGTGTTTCTCTCCTCCGGCAGGCTTTGTTGTGAGCTCCACCAGTCATTGAACTAACAAGTCTGAAGACTGCACAAATATGGAAACGGTTCAAACATGTGCAGGAGCCTGTATGCCATGTGGGTTCAGACCCTGTTTGCGCTGCAATCCTCATCTTGTTCAAATATTTTTTTCCAAATTAAAGCATCCTCACTGTCCATTCTCACGAACTACATTGCATGCACCTCAGTGTAACGTGTTACGATTCATTTAAAGATGAGAATTTATCAAAAAGATTTTCCCCCAAAAGCGAATCTTTCCCAGCATTAACCCCAGCATGACCATGGAGCCAGATTTTTGGAGAAGAAATCAGCACAGAGTCAAAGAGGCTGTATCTATTTGAACTGGTAATTCTAACCAGATTAATGGCTCTGGGGAATCTTAGACGACTGCTAGCGAGAGACCGGGTAGAAATAAAAAACAGAATCAAAACAACCTCCAGTGAACCCGATCGCCGCTGCTCGGTTAAACGGGTGTGGTGGGTTGTGCAAAAGCGTGAAATAGAGATCAGATCGATGGCTGTTCTTGCTACGCTGGCATCCCAGGCGAGGGCAGCCCTAATTTCATCAGGGCACGGCAGGCAGAGTCTGTTGCGTGTCTTGAGCTCGTGTTTTCTCTCTTTCTCTCTCCCTCCCAGCACTAAAATGTTCGCTCTGGAAAAAACTCATAAACTGCGGGCTGTTACAGAGGCAAAATAATTTGCATTCAGGTAGGGAAGGCTCAGTGTGGGGAGATGTGTGTGTTTGTTTGTTTTTTCTCTCTCTCTCCTTGTCTAGCCTTCCTTGACTTCTCATCTCATTTGGACGCCACAAGAGGCGTTGGCTCACCATGTGTGCTCTTAAGTTTATGAATGCGGCAGGGAGGATCGCATGCAAGCAGCTAACTACGTGCAGGAGCATGTAAATAGGGATTAGCCACTAAGCTCTGTTTTGAAGTGATAGAAAACAATTGTATCGACTAATGATTGCAAAAAGAAATCTTATTAAGGTAGTTACATAAGATGCTAAGTTGTTGTGCATTGAGAAACACTCAGCATGGTCTCCGCTCTCCCGCAGGGTCTCTTTCTATCCTGAAGGCCATTAACCGTGAGGAGCAGGCACAGTTTAATCTGACCGTTGTCGCCGAGGACCATGGTGTCCCCCGTCTGTCCAGTACTCAGCAATTGACGGTGCAGGTGATCGACGTGAATGACGAAGTGCCTGTTTTTGAAGAAAGCACTTACGCGGCGTTCATCACTGAAAACCAGCCAGCAGGAGTCACTGTGCTAGTGGTCTCAGCTTCAGATCTGGACCAAGGTAAGGCATAACCCTGATGAGTTTCAATCCCTTAATATTCTTTTTTTTTTTATATATATATATATATATATTAAATTCAACTGTCCTGTGCAGTTTCATGGCATTTCTAAACAGTTTTCAACACACATTTACAACACGCATCCTGATTCCTGGTTCCTGTGTTAACTTATACCACACTTTCTGCTAAGCTGCTGTCAGTTTCACCCTCTATGTACGTCGGAGGTCTGTCCTGCTCCTGTCAAGCACGGGGCAAGCATTTTTGTTCATTAGCGTCATTTTTCCTCTCACATCTTTTGTCAAGCTCACTTGAACTAAGCATGTGAATAAAAGCGGCTGGTTTTAATTGGTGGTAATGGATTTGGCGGAGTTAGGGCCGCATTCTCCAGGCCTTACTCAGGAGCGAATAAAACAGAAGGATTATAAACTCGCTCCCCGGGAGCGAATAGGGCAAAAAACAGGTGATGCTCTGCCAGATTGTTTGCCTTTAGCACGCAACTTGGCGTACAAAACCTAAGGGGAAGGCCAGTAAAGCCAACTGTTAATACAGCAATATAAACAACAAATAAAAAACAAATAGAAAATGATCCAGCCCAGCGCTCGCATTTACTCGTTCCGTGACAAACGGCAATTGTGGCGGATGCTCTGAGAGCAATGATTAGAGACATGGAGTCTAAAGATTCAGGTTTAAGTCGGTTTATAGCATAGATAAGATTGTATTGAGTATTTAAACATGAACGTCACTTTTTTCTTTTGTTATTTGTTAGATTAATTGACATCCATTCTATCTATCTATCTATCTATTAGAGACAGGAATGTCCAGGGACCAGACGATACAATATTATTACGATACCTTGGTGCTGATTCCATTTGTATTGCTATTCTTTTCATTCTTAATATCACGATTTTACAAGTATTGTGATTCGATTACATTTTTTTTTTTTTTTTTTTTTTGTATCGAATCAGGATATTCGATACAGTTCACTCCTGCCACACAGGAAGCTGTTCTGCCGGCCAAAATATGAATATTTTAGAGTGCACCACCTGTAGGAGTACAGAGGAAGTGCATCATTATCTTCATCACAAATGCAAACATATATAAAATAAAAAATTATTTTCAAAACATTTGGACACCGTAAAACAATGCTGAAGGCGTCCAAAATATACAATAATCTCCTTTGAACGGCTGATGGTGAGATGTGTCTGCTACTTATGCTCTATAAATCTTTCATAACGGCTCTAATCTGGGGTGCTGTTTGTTAATTGGTGATTTCTGAGGCTGGTGACTTTAAATTAACTTCTCTGCAGCAGAGGTACGTTTTGGTCTTGTTCATCAGTCAGGTCAGTTTCATCGTGGTGCTTCATGACAACTGACTGCTGTTTTTGTGACTTAATTGTGTAATGTCATGTGTTATTTCATAGTTTTTTGTTTGTTTGTTTGTTTGTTTGTTTGTTTGTTTTTTTAATCCAGTTCTAGAATGTAGAAAACAAATCCAAAATTGTGTCCGAGCTTTTGACTGGTACTGTAAATATATATTTGTGCACACACACACACACACACACACACACACACACACACACACAGTTTTTTCATTATCGTTATTATTTCAGGGATCAATGGTGTAGTGACATACGGAGGACTGAGAGATGATGTTTTCACCATCCATCCAGTGACAGGTGTTATATCAACCACCAGATCCCTAGACAGGGAAACCAAAGAGGACTACACTCTGACAGGTACAAGGAGAAAATTGCTTGTTTACAGCATTATAGTCAGCAAAAAAAAATCTGCCTCTTCTTTCACCAGTTGCCAAGCGGGCATGTAATTGCTTAATTCATGAGTGAAAATGTGTTCAGTTACGCCAATTTAATGTCATAACACAGCTGCTGTAGGAAACGAGCAGGAAATTCTTTCAAATGATGAAGCAAAAAAAGAAGAAGAAGAAAAAAAAAAAAAAAAGAAAATCCCTCTTCATGTTAATCTTTGTTTTAAACAGTTTATGCCAAAGACGGCGGTTTTCCATCAAACTTCGCCAAGGCCACAGTGCGTATCACAGTGCTGGATGAGAATGACAACAGGCCCGCTTTTGGCAGAGTGTACTACAGTCTTGAAGTGCCAGAAAACCAGGAGCCAGTGACTCTGTTCACGCTGAGAGCGATCGACCTGGACTCAGGAGACAGTGGGCTCGTGCAGTACAAAATCACAGGTAAGAGCTGCTGGAACCATGTATTCAGTGTTATGTTTACAAGTGGTGTTCTTTTTTTTTTTTTATATAATGTTTCATGTCTCTTCCACTAACCCCAGGATCATAAAAGTGATTATGTGTTATGTGGAATCATAAACTCAAAATTGACACATAGCAGTTAGTAATCTTGTCAAGTGGTCTAGGAAGGTTTGCAGTAATCCAGTATTCCTAAGAACCTTATATTTAGTGGCCATTTATTTCAATTTCGGTACTATATACCTTTTTATAGTATGTGCTTTCATTCTAAAATGCACAATATATAGTATCAGTATATGTCCAATATAACCAAAACAACTGCTAGGGTAACATTTTCCTTTAAACCTACAGTATATCATGAAGTACATAGACACAGACCATATAAATGTATTATTAACATTTTTGTCTTGAGAGTTCTTGTGTCCAGGCTTCCCAGGTTCACAGTCTGATAACAGATAAAGCAATCTAGATGAGTTACTATTTACAGAACACTAACCACATTGAAACCTTGATTTGATCATTTGCACTGGTTTATTTATTAAGATGGGGACCCTTCAGGTGACTTCCACCTGGACAAGAAATCTGGCATACTGTCCACCTCTAAGGCTTTGGACAGAGAAATGAAAGCACGCTACACCCTCACCGTGGAGGCTCAAGACCAGGGCATTCCTGCCCTGAGCGGCACTGCCACTCTGGACATCAGCATCTTGGACATCAATGACAACAGTCCTGTATTCACCAGTAGCAGCTACATGGTGGAAATTGATGAGGATACCCCAGAAAGCACGTTCGTTCTTGAGGTGAGTGCCATTGACAAGGACGAAGGCTCCAATGGCCAAGTGGTCTACTTCCTGAGTCAAGAGTCCAGAGGTATGTTCATTGTGGACCAGCATAGTGGACGGATCGTCACAGCTGCAGCACTCGACAGGGAGAAGGTCGCATCCTACTCCTTCCAGGTGTTTGCTATGGATTCCTCTGCTGGTAATCCTCGCAATTCCTCAGCTCAAGTGACCATTCACGTCCTCGATGTGAACGACAATGCACCCATCTTCATTACAGATCCCCTCATCATTAATGTGTCCAGCAGCAGCTTTAGCAGTCATCGCGTACTGGCCACCATGAGAGCTGAGGACAAGGATTTTGGGGCTAATGGCTCTGTCTTCTATCGTTTTGCAAACCCTGTGAAAGGCTTCACTATAAACTCATTGACAGGGGACATTCAGGCCACTGAGAGACTTCATGGTCTTACCCAAAGCCAGAGGACACTTATAGTCCAGGCCATGGACCAAGGGACACCTCCACAGTCCTCATTAGGAGTTGTGGTGGTCTACATCCGTGAACAGAGCTACAATGGAATCCGTTTCAGTCGCAACTCCAGGGACGTCAGCATTCAAGAAAATGCAGCAAAAGGTAAGATACTTGAATCATTGTAAAAAAAAAAAAATTGATGGCAATAGCTATGGTTTTAAACAAATAGTCATTAAAAAGTAGGCATTAGTAATTAATTTGGATTATCAGAATATATGGAGCTATAAACAAGGACTTTATGGAAATATACAATAAATGGCCAAAAGTGTGTGAACCCCCACCATCACAGTCATATATATATAAGAACATGGTTTGCCAAGGAAGCGTTTAAATTTACCTTTATTGAACATTGAGATGAATGCCACTGGGCCCCAAGCGTATTCACCTGACATCAGTGCGTTACTTATGCTCTTATGCCTGAATTTACAAATTCCCATAATCAAAACGGGGCTCCTCCCTACCTTCCAAATGAACAGGCTGCCACTGATTTAATCTGTAACTGTTCATTCACAATACATTTCCTTATTAACAGAATGTGATTTAAACGCCATATTTTACATATTAAAACAGGGTTAATTTGAAATTTTAGTAGCAGTGTAATTTTATCTGGAATGTGGTTTTCTTAAGGTACTGCTGTGGTACAGATTCAGGCTCAGTATCCTGATGGCTCCCGGAGTGGCATTACCTACAGCATTTTCAGTGGCAACAAGTTACAGTCTTTCAGCATCAGCTCGACTACAGGTAAGTTGTAATAAAAATTCTGAATGAAACACAAACATTTGGAACAAAACCAACATCCAACACCAATATACATTGTTTGAACATTTAGGTGAGATTTGGGTGGAGAGCTCCAAGGGGTTGGATTTTGAGGAGACCCCTCGACTTCGATTGGTGATCAAAGCTGAAACTGCATCCTCTAGCTCCTTCGTGGCAGTTAACCTTGTCCTGCAGGACGTCAATGACAACCTGCCACGCTTTCATCTCCATAATTATGTTGCTTATGTTAGGGAGGCACAGGGATATGATTTCCCCATCATTCAGGTATAGTTTTTTTATTCACATATTTGTTTTTGTTTTTTGTTAGACTGGTAAAAGTGTGTAGCATCTCCATGCCTTTTAAAGAAACCGATTTGTGGTGGACCAAAATCGCTGTAGAATTTGCTTTCTTGTTGGTGTTTTCATTACCAGTGATTTAAATATAGTCTCAGCTGTTCATAAAAGTCTCACTTGTTTTCCTTTTTCCCCAAATAAAAGGAACGTTCCAAACCCAATATTGCTCCCAGTCTCACATTACATTGGAGCAGCTGTTGTAAATCCGCGTGTATTTTCTTTCCAAATTTGTAATTTCCTCAGGTTCTGGCAGACGACCTTGACCAAGGTCAGAATGGACAGGTGACTTACTCCATCAGGTCATCATCTATGAGTGGCTTGTTCAAGATCGACGCTCTCACCGGAAGTATCTCGACAGCTGCCATCATGGACAGAGAAATCTGGACACAGACTAAGTATGATGACAGTCGTTGCTCACTTCTGTTGGTTGCAACAATGTTCTGCCTGTAAATAAAAGGATTCATTTGAATTTTTTTGTGTGTCCTTAGGCTGGTCATCACGGCGACCGACAGGGGCAGCCCTCGATTAGCAGGCTCTGCCACTCTCACTGTTATCATAGTGGATCAGAACGACAACCGGCCTACTATCCCGGTTCCTCGTGAAGTACGAGTTCCTGAGAGTGAGTTGACTGCTGGGTGAACTCAGTACCATTGATGTTATCAGTGAAATCTAACCACTCTGGTCTCCATTGGGCAAACAGCCAGGCTAACAGAGCTGAAGGGTCAACTCAATTACAATTACCGCCTCTCCCCCCAAAGATCTTGGTGATCATATCCTGTCAGAAGGATGTAGTATCGTGTTTTCCTGGGATTGTGAAAATTAAAAGCAAATACATGGACATGACAGCCTAAGGCAGAAAAGCTGTAATAGCCTACTCATGTACACGTGGTATTATTGTAAGTGACCTCATTATAAATCAGTTTCAGGATCTAAATTTCATTTTGCTCCTTACAGACACACTGATTGGGACAGTGATCACTCAAGTGACAGGGAATGATGTGGACTCTGGTCCTGCCCTGTCTTATACACTGCACCTGGACACGGACTCCCAGGGGAAGTTTGGGATACATCGCTATGGAGGAGGTGTCTCCCTGACAGACCAGCTAGACTATGAGGAGAGGACGTGGTACACTGTGACTGTCCGAACATCTGACTCCATGCACCAGAGTGAGGCCAATTTAACAATACTGGTGGAGGATGTGAATGACAATGCCCCAGTCTTCACACAAGACCTTTACCAGGTGCAATCATTTTGGAAGGTTTCATAATTGTGGTTGTGAACAGAAATCACATTGTGCCATCACATCATACAGTAATAATGTTCTCAACCCACTAACACTTTCATGCCACTTGTTTTTGTCCAAGTTTTTTTTAACAGATAAGAATACATCTGTTTGTTGTTGGTTTTTTTCCTCAGGTGACACTTGCTGAGCACTCTCCAGCTGGTAGTTCTGTTATTACTGTGACAGCTACTGACCATGATTCAGGAGAGAATGGCAAGATCACATATAGAGTTGTGTCAACAAGAGACCTATTCTACATCGACCCAAGTAACGGTAAGCGTGTTATCTGTCTTTCGAAACCCCAAAATTGTGTTTGTGTTTATGGGCTCAATGTCTATTTGATTCAAATGCTAGTTTAAAACATAATATTTTGTTTTTCATACAGGCACGCTCTTCATCAAACAGAGCGCCGAGTTTGATTCAGAGCGTCCATCTTTCCTGGTGGTAATTGAGGCTTGTGATGGTGGTAATCCATCACTGACTGGTCTTACCACAGTACAAGTTCAGATGTCAGATGTCAATGATAATGCCCCAGTGTTCCACCAAACTGAGTACAGAGCTTCTGTATCAGAGGACGAGCCCCCTGGATCCACCATCCTCACACTGGAGGCTGTGGATGGAGACTTGTCTCGGGACAACTGTGGATTTGACTTCGCCATTGCCAGTGGAAACACTGGCAATGCGTTTCAAGTTGAAAGTAGCATACGCTTCCTCGAGGGCCGTGGATTTCAGATAATTGGAACCCTAGTCTTAGCTGAGAAGCTTGATTTTGAATCAGTGGATACATATAACCTGACTGTTGTTGCTTCAGACCGTGGCATTCCCCAACGAAGCTCAAGCGTCCCTGTTGTAATCACAGTAACAGATACTAATGACAACCCACCATCCTTCAGCAGGGCAGAGTACAACATTCTCCTGAGTGAAGGTGCTGAGACTGGAGTAGATGTACTTCAGTTATCTGCTTTAGACCCAGACTCCACACCTAACAGCGAGGTGCACTATTCTATAATCTCTGGAGATGAAAGTGATCTGTTCTCGTTGGACCAGTGGACTGGCACTCTCCGTTTGCGGAGGTCATTGGACAACGAGCAGGAGTCAGCGCACATACTTATTGTGCAAGCCTCAGATGGACAGGGCCATTTTGCTCTTGCTCCTGTTACTATAGAGATCAAGGACATCAATGACAATCGGCCTTTCTTTCCTCTAAAAACTCTTACGGCAAGCATCCGAGAGAATCAGCCACAGAACACTCTCGTCACCATACTGCACGCTATCGATCATGATGCAGGGGCATTTGGTCAGCTGAAATATTACATATTGGATAAATTAGGAAATGGAAAAGAGTCATTTATAGTTAACCAGACCTCTGGTGAGATACGAACGCGCTTCAGTTTTGATTTTGAGAAGATGAACACATTTCACTTTGTTGCTGTGGCAATGGATGCAGGAAACTACTCCGCAACTGCTACAGTTCAAGTATATGTGACTGGAGAAGATGAGTATGACCCTGTTTTTACCAGTTCAAACATTGCCTTCCATGTCCCTGAAGGAGCAAAGAAGGGGCAGAGCATCGGCCAAGTAGTTGCCAAAGATGAGGATGGGGGTGTAGATGGCATTGTCCTCTACAGCCTAGCTGAGAACTCTCCTTATTTTGATGTTAACATCTCTACAGGAGTGATTTCCCTCAAGATGGATGCTTATGGTCGGCACGTTGGCCGATCTAAAAGGGAGACCCGGCAAGTGACTCTAGATGTGATAGCGCATAGCCCACTGGAGAGTTCTCGTGTAGCTACTACACAGGTTGTCATTGATGTCACTCACACATCTTTTGGTTTAACTACAGATATGAACATTTTGCTAGCAAGTGTCATTGCTGTATCCTTGGCAGCCATAGTGATCTTGGTAATAATTGCAGGGGTGCTCTACATTCTGCGATCTCGAAGGAAGAAGTACCAAGAGGCTCAAGCTAGAATGTTGACCTCTGGTACAGTACTAGATACTCTTGATGAACCCAAAGTCCATGGCAGTGAAAAACTTTATCACCAAGCTCTACCTGGATATGCCGAAGACCAGAGTGCAGGTGGAGGAGGACCATACACTCGAGGAGGGTCACTGGATCCTTCTCACTCTAGTGGAAGAGGCTCGGCTGAGGCAGAGGCAGCAGAAGATGACGAGATTCGGATGATCAACGAGTATCCCCGGGTTTCTAGTATTTCATCTTCCATGCAGGAGCATATATCTGCCCGTGGACCTGATTCTGGGATCCAGCAAGATGCTGATCAGCTCTCTGACATCTCTGGTGAGCCTGGAATGGACATAAACCAGTGGCTTAAAGGGAAAAAGATGGGTAGCCTAAGTGGAAGTCTCTTGTCAGGCCAGACAGCAGTATATCGGGATGATGGTGGGGGATACCTTGGAGTCGGAAGAGGGCTTAGCATCTCTCAGTCTAAAGATTATACATTCCCAGAGGATGGGAAACCCATGGTGGATGGTTCTCTCACAGCAATAGTGGCTAGTGATGAGGAACTGAGAGGCAGCTACAACTGGGATTACCTGCTTAACTGGTGCCCGCAATTCCAACCCTTGGCAAATGTGTTTACTGAAATCGCTCGATTAAAGGATGAAAATGCCCCAGTTAACCCACGTCGACCCTTTCAACCCAAAGCAAAAACAGATCCCAAGCCTCGAATTGACCCCCCTCCACTTATCACATCAGTAGCTCATCCTGGGGCTAAAACTGTCCTTCCGAAACCTGCTGTCGGACGAACTCTTCCTCACGTGTCCACCCATAAACGATCACCAATCAGCCATGATGGCTCAGTCTCTTCAATAGCCATGTCACCCAGTTTCTCACCCTCCCTATCCCCACTTGCAGCCCGTTCTCCGGCCATCTCACCATTTGGTGTTACCCAAGCCCCATCTGCCTCCATTATTAGTACAAATGAACACTCAGTAGATCACAGCGAGGAGACTGAGCTTAGGATTTAACAAGTTTTTTTTTTTTTTTTTTTTTTTACTGTTCATAAAGCATCCTACTTGACTCAGGACCCTATGCATGACAGTTGTCCAACACGGTGATAATGTCATGTAAAATGTCATGTTGCCTCACTGGCTGGCCAGAGAGTTGAGGGTGCAGTATTGAATTACCATGAAGGACACAGACAGTGACTCATTAAAATGCTCTCTCCAGAAAACATAGCTAGATAGCAAAAGACATGTGCTATCTCCTGCATTTGCACATTTTACACGGGAGCAAAGTTTGATGTTAATGTTTTTAAAAGTAAGACATTTTTGTATGATATATTTTTGTACTGATATTTGTGGGGGTTTTTTGGACTAGAAAATGGCATTAAGTGATACCGTTTTCTGATGAAACTGTTACACTTTTGAATTTGTATATATGTGACTGTAATAATAAGTAAGATTTTGTTCTAGTTTACAGCTGGCAGTTTTCTAACAGTGTTAAAATCATGTTCTTTTTTTTTTTTTTTTCTTTGATGTTATGAAGGACTTCAGTATTTATAAAGGGCCAAATTTCTTACAGGTTGACCAGACATAAGACTATGAAGCATTTAGTTACTTATTCTGCTCTCCCCATAGACAATGGGCATACCCAAAATAAGACATAAGGAGCAGCTTTATTTTCGAAACATAAGCACTCTTGTCATAAAGTTTTAACACTTAATATTACTAAGGACAGCAGTATTCCATACAAAGTTAGCAGTTACAGTATGGTTCCGCTTTCCATAAAATAGATCGGACACCAAAGGCCAGTGCATTTTTGCCGAATTAAAGATTTTAAATCTAAAAAAAAAATTAATTAATTAAGAAAAAAATGCTGGAGCAACAAAAAGCCATCTCACATTCTAGTCAATACACCATTTTTTTCTCATGGCAGCTTGTGTCAACACTTGATTTTAATAAACTTTTTACCTGTAATAATGTGCTTTACCGGAACTGGAAATCTGCTTGGCAGTCTGACATGTTGCTTTTTATTAACCATTTGCTGCCGATGGCAGTTCTGTCAGGTTGGCAAAATGTTTTTAGGAATGTTGTATCTTGTAATCTTGTGAAAGCAACTAAAAGAAGAAACTAATTGGATGTGCATCTGAACAGCAAATTAACTGCACATTTATCCTGCATCAGCTTTGCAAAACTGCACAAAAGACTAAAAATAAAAACAATATTGGAAAATTGATCAAAAAAGTATTCATGGACAAAAGAACCATTGCACATGTACATTTCTTACAAAAGGAGTTTTCGTCAAGTTCAATGTTATGCAAAAATCTGTGTCCAACAGAAATTCAAAATTCAGACGTTGTTGACAATGATATAGATAAAAGAGCAACATCGTTCCACTTTCATGCATATCTAGTAAGTCTAGTTGCAACAAAAACGTCTGTATTGTGTATAATCCTGGTATGATCTCTCGAATTAATCTATTTTGTCTTGGAATTGTCACTCTTGGCCTTTCTAAACGTTGAGCGATCCACAGTGGAAACATTCCGATGGCCCTTCCTCAGCTAGCATTGTCTAGACAGCGGAAAATGTGCAATCAGAATGTTTTCCTTACTTTTGCATGTGCATGGCACCTCATAAGAAGATGTGAATTATGTTATCTACGATAAAGTAATGAGCATGATGGTAATTATACCGTAGCTCCGGCACATTTTGTTATATTTCATTTTTTTTTTTTTTTTTTTTTTTGTAACAGTAAAAAATTTTGTATAATTTTTCCAAAGTGTAACATTTCTTTTGTCCATGAAACAGCATAAAAGGCATTTGTAAGTTATTATTACTCGCCAAACCTCCCATAGGAGCCCAGTTGGTGAGAAAGCCAGTCTTTCTTTGACTACATGCCAATACCTTTTAATTTAATAAACATTTTAAAATTCACAATTTCCCTCCACAATTTTCACCTATAATATACTATATAATACCTTTCGTAGTTAATTTTTTTCCATACTGTTTACCAGAATGAAAGCTTCATCAGTGTTTATTTACAGTTCCATTTGGAAGAATAGAAAATGCTGCTCAGCTTGAAAGGTGACATCGTACAAAATCAAAAACATTGTCGATTATTAAAAAAAAAAAAAAAGAATGTGTTGTTTTTTGGATTTCAGTCATTATTTGTGAATTGCCTTTCTTGCAATCACTTTTGCCTTTTGCAGAGGAAAAAAAGCCCTTCATGGAGTTAAACAATGTCTTGTTCAGAGTTTTAATAATGTGTTCAGAACACATGACTGTGCCTTTCTTTTACATGCATGTAAGCTTCAACTAGATTTCGGGTAACAGTTTATTCTAATCGACCCATAGAGGATTAAGTAAGGATGGATTAAGCCAAAAGTACACACTTGTAAAATTGTTATTCGATATGTATAGCGTTGTATTTGTAAATTCCCATAGGAATACATAACATTTATGTAAACATGACTAATACTTATGTTATTTGTAAGAAAAGAAATTTCTTACAATCCTTGCAATAAACAATTTAAATCTTTGTTATACAAACTACTGATTATGAATGAATAATGAAATAATGTAGAATTAGTCTTTCAATGTTAGAATTTAGATAATAGTTAAAATCTAAACAAGTCTCTAATGCATGCGTACTGTAATTCTACATACAGTATACTGAATAATAATTTAAATGATGACTTATACAGATTTTAGCTGTCACCAGCTAGTAGAAAAATAAATAATTTGAGTCTAAAATGTTTTATTATATGCCATAATATATTTTATTATATGCTCAGTTGTTTGTATAGCTTCAAGAAAATGTTTTTGTGCATTATCATAAATAATAATGTAATTTATTAGTCACTTTTACATAAGTCTCCAGTTATGTAGCAAGTAGTTCTTAATAAAGATTAATACACGATGAATAATACTGGTTACTCTGAGTTTAAATTAAAAAAAAGAAAGTGTTCCTTTTTATAAAGTGTTGCCACATTTCACTTTTAGCAACCATAGTATTATTTTAAGCCCGTGTTCGTTCTGTTATTTTGTTGGTGTTCATATTTCTGGGTTTTTGTAGCACTTCCCACTATTTGAAATGTTTTTGTTTGTACACTTTTTTTTTTTTTTGCATTTAAATATGATCATGCTATAACACTTGCCATTTCGTATTCATTGCCCAATCTCAGTGTGCGTGCCTAATAATAACTAGCTGCTCATTGTAGTTAAACTGATTTTGCCCAACTAATGGAGTTAGTCAGTTTTGGTGACCAGTAAGTCTCACTATTTCAATCTATACATTTTTTTTTTTGGTGTGTGTGTGTTTGTATTATAATAACTTGCTCTCCAGTGCTGCTTTTCTTTAGGTGTCTTATAGATAGCTCGTCATGTACTGTTGCATAACCAAGCAACATCTGAATCCAATTAACTGTGAAATTCAGGATGTGCCATATCTATGATGTCTTTGAGAAAAAAAATAATAAATGTACAGATGTTTAGATTCATGATTTATTTGAATTATGTTCTCAGTAAAGTCACCATAAAGCTGACTATGTGCTACCCTATGAATAATGTTGCTCCCTAAAATCTCGCTGGTCACTTCTCCAGTTTTTTTTTTATTTTTTTTATTCACAACCCTTAGGTTTAAAAGCTGTTGTTTTTTGTTGTTGTTGTTGTTGCTTTTGTAAATGTTAATCAGGACACACTGACCCTTTCATTACAGTCTCCTGGACAAGAGTACATTTGTACTGTATTTGTTAAAGTGCCTGATTAAAATTTATTCATAACCCAGGACTGCCAGGGTTTTCTCGCGCATTGTTTTTTTTTTTTTTTTTTTTTCCTTTAATGGCACTGACGAGCGGTTTGATTTTCAATCTCTACAAGGATTTTCATATAAGGTCTGAGGTGAAAGTGTGCATTAATATTTTTTGTTTTCTATATTTGGTTTTACTTTTAAATTAAATAACTACCTTGTTTTAACTGGAAAGCATAAGCTTACTTTATCTAATCGTCTAATCAAACAGAAGACACAAGGTGTCTGACCTCTGAGGCTCTTGAAGGACGGATCAGTTGGCTAAGCCTGAAAATAAACTGGAGCATCAGTGGTGAGAGGAACTGTAAGTAAGCACCAGGTGGACTCAAGATGCAGCAATTTCTGCAGATTAAATAGGGATGAACATTTGTTTACAAAAAAAAAAAAATGGAGTTTATCCATTGAAACATCTGTTCTCAGGGTGTTCCAGTACTATCGACTGCCGCAGAAGTGGTACTCTCAAGTGTGTGCCTTTTTTCTGCATATTCCACAAGGGAAAATATATATAAGGGAAATTACAGTATATATATATATATATATATATATATATATATATATATATATATATATATATATATATATAATTTAAAATATATATACTTTTTAAAAAAATATATTGTTATACAGTCATTTAGTAATTTCTCAAGAAATTATTAGTGTAAATATTTTTATATACCTTGGTCCTTCATAAGGAATGCATGCATATTTTATAAGGTAACACTAGAGGACACTAATTATTATTATTAATAATTATTAATAATAATAATTATTATTACTATTATTATTATTATTATTATGGTTGTGAGTGATGTAGTGAAAATATCTCTATCTGTGTTTGCATTTATCTCTCTGTGTTTTGTATTAATTTTGTATTCCGATTATCTGGTGATAATTCCAGATGTTCGAGAGATGTGCATGAGACTTCTGTTTTAATGTTCCTTGCACCGCTGGTTCAATAGTTCCTAAAACCTTTATCGGTTCAATTTTTTAAAAAGTAGTAATGTAATTATAACCTCCTTATCAAGCAGTTACTAAGAACCCTCTAAATCCAAATTTTCATGAACACTGAAACCTTTTACAATCTTCTCATAATGTCATGAAAATGTTAAAAGAGAAAAAAATAAACACAGTTAGATTAAAAGAAAATCTCTGTTTACTTCTAGTGATCATTTATGGTCATTTTCTTTTTTTTTTTTTGTAAAACAATGTTACATGAAATGTTAACATTGTGTCGCAACTTCTTATTATACATAAACCCTGTATAGAAAATGGAAAGCTAGTGAGCTATATACTGTAGGATGTAAGTTAAAATCCCTTGTTCCACACATTAAGTAGTGCCCTTGAGCAGAGGAATTTGGGAGTCAGCCCTGTGAGGCTAATAAGGTTTGTAGTTCACAACACAGAGGCAATTCAGACCGACTTAGACGTAATTACTAAGGAGACAAAGTGTAGTTTAAGATAACATAGCATTATCAAATGTGACTGGTTCTGAATGTGGGTTTTGGCAGTCAGTTTGTCTTCCCTCTTTCCAGTCCTGCAGACCATACAGACCAACTTTCACCATTTCATGCTGCAACTGACAGTGTAATTAATGATTGTTAGATCACCTGTGATGCGGAGTGCTTTGTATGTATAGTTAAACATTCCAGTGCTGTTATGCTCTATATCATCTATATACTGTGTATATATATATATATATATATATATATATATATATATATATCCAATCAGAATAATCAGTCTGAACTAATATTTGTATAATGTCTGTTTTATGTTTAACATAGAAAAAAAGCACATTTTAAATGTTTTTTTTTATGTAAAAAGAAATGTTTAATTCTAATGTGAAAGATACCTACATTAGTAGCTTTTCTTTAAAATGATGTCAGTGCAGGTGTATCTGTTTAGCACAATGGAAAAACTGCATCTGACTTCCCACATTGCTCCCTGTAAAGATCAGGTCTGTTATTCCAGCTGTTCACCTTAGATGCTTTAATTATTTCACAGAGAGAAAAGCAATAAAATCAGGGGGGTGTTAATTTGTATAATGAAAAATAGTACGAAGCTCTCGGTTTGCATGACTAATCCTTACTGCTGCTTATTTCTGAGTTCAATCTTGATGGGTTTCACCTTCTGCTTCATGCCTACACCAGTTTTAATTGTCTTTAATTGAAAATACATCAAGCATTATATTTAGGTTGCGCTGCTGCCGAGCAATATCAGGATGACTCATAGCGTTCGGCTTGGTGTTAATGATGAAGTGAGTACTTTGAAGTGCAAATCATGACCCAGCCATAGAGCTGGGAATCAAGTGCTGTCCAGCAAAAATATTTCAGAATCACTCCAGTGAACAGTAAATCTAACATATATCCAGGCCATGCCAGAAGCAGAAAGCGATTTGAGAAACCTAACCCTAGGTTGTGTCTACCCGTACGTCCTGCAATTCCCAGCTTCTGATTCACTCGCAGTTAACTGACCAGTTTAACATGGGATTAAGATCTACTGTATTAAATTTGAAATACTGTAATATTAAATCTCTCAAAGCGGTACGTTGGTATAGTGGTTAGCACTGTTGCCTTGTACCTCCAGGGTCCGAGTTTGATTCCCGGCCAGGTTTGGTGGGTTTCCTCCGGGTACTCCAGTTTCCTCCCACAGTCCAAAGACATGAAGATTAGGTTAATTGGCATCCCCAAATTGCCCGTAGTGTGTGAATGAGTGTGTGAATGTGTGTATGTGTGTGTGCCCTGCGATGGATTGGCACCCTGTCCAGGGTCTACCCCGCCTTGTGCCCTAAGTCTCCTGGGATAGGCTCCAGGCCCCCCTGTGTCTCTGAATACAGGATAAAGCAGTATAGAAGGTGAGTCAGATTGGGTAAATCTCTCAATATTGCTTTCCTTTTCCTATTGCTATTGCTTCCAGCACCTTCAAGATTCTGTGTGGATTTGCAAATGAACAGGAATTGGAAATCCAGACCATCAAGATTATTGTATCTTGTGCAGAGATTTAAACTCAATCATAACCTTCAGAAAATTTGTTTATTATACCTTATGCATAATAAAGACCAAAGGATTAGGGTTGTTACCATATCCAGCTATCTAGGAACCTCTGTAGTCCAACTAGGGACTATGGAGGCCAATTGTGATCATTGTATTTATTCCAATTTTTGGAAATGCCAGTTAGCTTAATCTGCATGTTTTTGGACTGTAGGAGGAAACCAGGGTACCCGGAGGAAACCCACCAAGCAAGGGGAGGCAGGTATCGAACCAAGACCCAGGAAGCGCCATATGCATATTTATGCACCGCCTCATAAAAGCTGATTTATATGTCTTTCCGCATTGTAAAGCAAAGTGAAGGCATCCAAAATATGCAATCATCTCCTTTGAACAGTTGATATTGAGATGTATCTACTACTTATGCTCTGTAAATCCTTTTTAATGGCTCTAATCTGAGCTGCTGTTTGTTAATTGGTGATTTCTGAGGCTGACTCTAAATGAACTCTAAATGAACTTCTCTGCAAGGGCGTTACTGAACGTTTTGGTCTTGCTTTCCTGGGAAGGTCTTCATGAGAGCCAGTTTCATCATGGTGCTTGATGGGTTTTGCAAATGCACTTGACCATACTGTTCTTGCAAGAACTGTTTTAGAACAGCTTCCCTTCGTGTCAACCGACTGTTGTTGTTGTTGTTGTTGTTGTTGTTGTTGTTGTCGTTCCTTCATTACCCAATTCCATATGTGTTTCATAGTTTGGAAATCTCCAGTATTGCTTTAGAATGTAGAAAATAAATCACTAAACAAAAAAAAAAAAGCATTGAATTTGTGTACAAACTTTTGACTGCTACAAAAGTTCACCAAAACTTTTACAAGTAACATAGTTCATTAATTTATTTAATTAACTATCTTCAGACAACTAAAACTTCTTCTGTGAAAGTTATAATACACTCTCCTATAAGTGCAACATTTCTCTCTGTCGTTCTGCAGTGCTTTCGTGCCCCCTTTCTGAATGAGACTGGCATAGCGTTGTGAATATAATGACAATACCGACTGGCCGAGTTTAATAGTTTTAACAGAGAAAGACTGCTGTTCTTATGTCTCATATTTAAAAAGACGCTTTCATAATGAGTCAGACCGAGCTTCGCTGGCAGAAACAGATGGTATTTTGAATCCACGAGTGTCCAAGAGTGTGCTCAGAGGACGGAATCTTATGTATTAAAAGTGGAATCGCGGGTTTTAAATTTATAAAATTGGCACAGGCAGGAAAAAGCCTAAACGTTCCCTGCACACATGAGTGTTTGCAGATAGCTAGGAATCTGGAATAAAAATGTGACATTGTGTACCTTTGCATTCTTCCCGAGTTCCTGGAAATTTAAACTGTGGTGTCTTCCTACTTTTACACCCCCCACTTTAAAAAAAAAAAAAAAAAAACTTTTAGAGGAGATTCTGCTTTTCCTTCTGTCTATGTTTTTTTTTTTTTTTTTTTCCCTGCCTCGTTCTTCAAGGTCTTGTCAGGCCACTTGCGTGACTAGAGAGAGTGGAAAAAAAGTGAGTCTTCAAAACCCCATTGGCACGCGAGCCCGATCTATTTTTGAAGCACGCTTACTTTTTTTCCCCTTTCAACGTAAGACACAGAAAAAGAAAAAAAAAAACTTTTTCAGCCATGGGCGAAGAGCGCCAGTGGTGGAGATGAAGGGGTCTGGTTCTCATTTTCAGGCCGCGCTGCCTCCCTGGTTTACGCTGCCAGAGAACGAGTACGCCGCAGCGGTGGGGAGAGGAAGGCCACCGTGACTCTGGCTCCATGTCTACCGCTCCAGCCTCTGTCACTTAACAGACACCCTGGGCTGCTTCTCATTAGTGCTTTCCCAGCTGCTCAGTCCGCAAGCTTCCACACTTTCAGTATTTTGATTAATTTCTCTGTTCTGTTTAGCCGTCTTCATTCCTCATGTCTGCCACGATGGAACCGTTGCACTACCTCATTCTCGCCTCGTTTTCATTAAAGAAAGTCTGGCTCAGAAAGCAGACCCGAAAGCTGGCCGCGCTTAATTGAAAAAGGAGAAACCTGGTTTCTTGGAGATATTCACACCGATATGCACGCAGTACGTACTAGATGACTTGTTTTGGTAAATCAGTCTTGCCGACAGAATGAAATGTACTTCAGCTGGCTAGTCATCATCAGCTCCGAAATGTCTTCAAAGATGCCATCGCTTAGTCAAAATACTGGCAAAGCTAAGACTGAAACTGAACCGAATTAAGCAGTACCGCTTAGGCTTCTTAGTGGTTATGCTTGATCATTTGTACTTCTAAGTTGCCTCGACGGATCAATCACACCTTATTATAAAAGCAAACAGAAAATGACAAAACCCCAAACAAATCCTTATGACGAAGTAATTGATTAAACGGTTTTGGCAACGTTTTCATATTTTAAACGTAGTATTTACGGAACAATTTACAGCCGGGTTACCGCGCCATCAAATACAACCAAACCGCCAAACTCTCTTCGCAGTGTGTATTTAACTCTTACTTGTCTCATCATTTCTTCCTAATTCACTTTGCGATGACATACTCCACCCAGTTCCATGCCAAACATTCTACATGAACTGAGTCAAACGTTTATGGAAGAAGGTACTTTGGTTTATTCTAATGTTCCATAAACCGAGACTCTTCCACTGAAAACAGAGGCTTTGACTCTAAGAAGTTGAAACACATGCTGTCTCAGAATGTCTTGCTTTAACTCATAATTCAGGCTCCTGCTGAAAGAACCAGCAGGATGGAACCATGTTCACGTCCTCTTTTTTTTTTTTTTTTTTTTACGGAACCCCAAAAAATCAACACCACAATCACGAGGCAAGACGCTGTTTATGGCCTCGGCTCTCATCTTGTGGCCTGCCATGCTTGCCATTCTCCATGTTTATGTTTCAGACCAACTGATCGATGGCTGCAGACACAACATTTCCGTTGCTGCTCTCCTGAGAGCGCGGGACCTTCTCGCTGAGGATGCCTGGATAAACGTTAAAACAATGACAGACTCAAGTGCTTGACTAGAAACCTGGGGAAATGTTTGTTTGATTTAGCTGCTAACTGTGGACCTCCACCAACGCTCAATATATCTATATATGTCCACATATCAAACCGTGGCAGCCGATGGAAACTATTTTTTTGGAGTGGAATAGTATACATAATCCAAGAATAATAATTTAAACTAAGTATTTTAGGCACTTTAGTTCTGAAAGTCGCTCAAATATCAGCTCCTTTTTGTCACGCTGTTATTCCTGAGTAGCGACTCTGTTGTTCTAACCTCATCAGCACAAGTCCTGCTTATTCTCTTCATGTTTCCATCTCAGTGGTTCTCTGGCTCTCGTTCTGGCCCGGCCTCTGGGGCTGGATGGAGAACGAGATTGATGGAGTGAATACAGACATCTTCCAGTCTCTCATCAGTGCGGAGAAGCGAGAGGAGAGCCAAGGAGAGAAGATCTGGTATGCCTGGGATGTCATTTCTGGGAATATGTGTCTTGTAGAGAGGAGGACAATAAACGAACTGACATCTTAGTCGACTAGTATGCTAGATATTAGAGTCAGTGACTCGAGTGATTTCTTCATGCTTCAACTGGGTCTGGAAGCAAGGCAAGAAAAGAGATGTAAAAGCATTATTGTATTTTATAAACTCTTTTTCTTCTTCTTTTGATTTTATTGGTGGCAACCAGGTTCAGGACGCACTACCGCCACCTAATGGACTGGAGTGTGGAGCATTATATTTGGGGAAAAAACACCTTGATTTTGTATAGCATACCTATTATTTTATGAACATTATTTATTTACTATTCAATCCAAATTGACCTGGATTGTCTTGAATTCATGCATCCATATCTTGAATCTTCTCTCAGCTGCTCCTTTTAGGGGTCGCCACAGCAGTCCATTATTCTCCTTCTAACTTTGTCTACAACATCTTCCTTTGTCACTCCAACCTGCTGCATGTCCTCCCTCACCACATCCATAAACCTCCTCTTGGGTCTTCCAATTCTCCTCCTGCCTGGCAGCTTCATCATTAGCTAACAATATCCTCCCGATATACCCCTCATACCTCCTCTGTACATATCCAAACCATCTTTATATGGCGTCTCTAACTTTGTCCCCAAACCGTCCTACCTGCACGGCCCCTCTAATCCCTAATCCTGTCCATTCTTGTCATTCCCTAAGCTAATCGGGTTAGGAGTAGCTCAGTGGTTAAAACATTAGACTACAGTTTGGAAGGTCCCAGGTTCAAACCCCATGACCATGGGGTTGTTGATTTAGATTGGATAAGGGTGCCTGGTAAATGTCAATCACAACATTTTCAGCTCTGCTTCCTGTCTCCAAACCGTACAAAGTGTTGGTCTCACTACTGTCCTGTTAATTTTCCCTTTCCTTTTTGCCAATACAGTACCTTCCAGTCACAGATAACTCCTGCTATTCTCCCACCATCTGTCTCTCATGATATGTTTAATTTATTCTTTTTTTCTAGCTTAAATTGTGTTAGTCTCCACAAAGAACATGGAAAATGCCACCAAATGCTGCCAGCAGAAGAAAAGCTTGAAATAACTACAAAGATCATTTCAAGCTTTTGATGTGTTAGCTTTTGATATGTTAAGCACACATGCTTAATGATCTCTCTAAAATGTATGTGCGGTGACCCGGAAACACCTGTTGGTTGTCTGCAAAACAATGTCAAAAAAGTCTTGGGTTTTTCTGTTGTTAACATACACTATTTTGGTATTAGTGAGCCCATGGTGGCGTGTGGTATAATGGTTAGCTCTCTTGCCCTGCACCTCTACGGTTCAGGTTCGATTCTCACCTCTGGGTCTGTGTGCGTGGACTTAGTATGTTCTCTCTGTGCTTGGTGGGTTCCTCCCACTACTCGAGTTTCCTCCCACAGTTTAAAGACATGCAGGGTAACAGCCTAATTGGTGTTCCCAAATTGCCCATAGTGTGTGTGTGTGTGTGTATGCACCCTGCAATGGATTGGCACCCTGCCCAGGGTGTACCCCGCCTTGTGCCCTACGTCTCCTGGGATAGGATTTATTGTGTAGTATAATGAGGTCAGGCACTGATTTTGACTCAGGAGGCCTGGGGTGTACCAAAGGTGTTGAGTGAGGTTGAAGTCACTTCCAGAAGTTCTTCATTATGCACTGGAACAGGTTTGGTTGTCTTAGTTCCCATAAAAGAAAATTCTTTACAATTAAGTGCTATTTGGGGAGGAACCACATATGGGTGTGATGGTCAGGTGGTCACAAACTTTTGGTCATATGTTGTAGTGTTCTATACGAAGCCACATAACGTATTACCCAAAAAGAACAAGTCACTATTGCGATTTAGTTTTCGATCATTTGCATGCTCTATTCCTGCAGTTAGCGTGTTAAACATGGCAGTAAGAAAAGTGTCCTACTGTAGTTAAGTGGAATTTCCTCACACAAGCAATGTCACACTTTGACCACGCGTTTGAAGATTGACATGCTGCGGCTAAACAGACGTAAGACTAATCAATTTAACTTGTAATCAGATACCGGCTGTCAGAAACGTCCATGATGCCCGTGCACCACAGCAGGAATGAAACAGAATTGAGAAATGTCACTTTTGACAGAAGTCAGCCTTTGCATGCTCTGACTTTACTTTTAGTTAAGATATGTGCAAAAGAGAAACATATTTCAGTCCAAGAAAGTCTGTGGTTTCCATTGCTATATAGTTGAAATTATGTCAAAAAGTCACCTTGTGAAGGGGATCATAATTGTATAATCAAAAAAAGTAGATTAATTCAACTGTTTTTGTACAATTTTATTTGACAGGATGTTGTTTATTTTTTATGGCAAGATGATTATTAAACATGCTTCTTCTCCTGTGATTTTTGGCAAGGACAAGTTGGAGAATTAATAAGGCTGAAAGATGGAATATTTTAATAACTTGCTAAAAAAAATTTTTTATCCAACCCTTTTTTTCACAAGCTAGACAAATGTCTCATAAAGAAATGTTAAAGAGCAACAAAATCTAGTGAAACACGATACGAGCTGTATTCATTTATTAATTTTTTCCTCATCTAGCCTGCTACCGAACAGCTTTGGCTGACAGACGTGACAGAGTGTCTCTCTACAGGGTGTCTAGTCAACACTCCCACTCTTACTTTTCAAGCATAAGGTCTGCCTGGTTTTTTTTTTTATTCATACGCCTTACCACAAGCTTCTTATTCTTTATTATGTGGAATTTTCTTGGCGATATTTTCCTTGAGTATGGGTGAATGTCTTGCTGAAAAGATCTTGGACTTCGTCTTTATATCATGTTGCACTGGCACCTGCTCTCTCCCTCAGGCCATTCTTCTCCTGCAGTGTCCTTGTTAGCTGTTAAGGACAGGACATGCCAATGGTGATGTTAATTGTTCAGGACCTACACATGATGTTGTTCTTTCAAAATGACCGTTGGGAAACCTGAATTTCCATGTCTCTTTGTGCTTACTTAGTGAATGTAGCGGATAGACAATCGTGCATTAGAACTTGGCCAAAATGTAAAAGGCAGCTTTTGTCCTTTTTGGAGTGGCTCATTCTAATTCTGTCCATTAAATTGAAGTTCAGTAAAAAAAAATTCAGAATCTTCTGAATGGAGAAAATCCTTTAACCAATTTAAAAACAGATGACGCCACAACCTTACATAGCCAGAAGTCCAAGAGAGCAAAACTGACCACGTTCTCTGGATGGGCGACAGGGGCGGCTTAAAGAGCGGAGGAGAGCAGTAGTGTTTTCAGAAGCCCTTGAGTGACAGTGGACTCTTAAAAATGCTATGGCAATTGAAAAGAGTTGGTTTCATCAACGTTGGTGGGCCAGTACATTAGGCTTTCAAGGGGCCCAGAATCTCTAGTCTGCAATGGACATCTGTGAGCTCGTACATGCAGAAGAGAGCAGTTAGTGATTTCCTCTGAGTGTGTCACGCTTCCCTGTGATGTACTGTAGCATGAGCAGCAGTTTGAAAGATGTAGAGGCTTCAGGTGTCTTTGCACTTACCACATGTTAGCCATCATTCTCCTCGGTTTGGTACGGTCACGTGATCGGGGGAGCCAGTAGAGGTGGGAGTATGGCGTAAACATTTTCTTTCCAACAAGCGTGGTTAACCAGTTTTTCTTCTGTCATTCACAAGTTACAATTAACAATTAACAAAGAACGGATATACAGCATATACATATTGTAAGATGTTTGACATTATGTTACTTTTTTTTTTTTATGTTAAATTTGATGAATGTCACACTTGCTGATCAGGGGAGACAAAATTCCACACATAACGCCAATCAAACTAGTCTGCATGTCTTTGGACTGTGGGAGGAAACCGGAGCACTTGGGGAAACCCACTAAGCCCAGGGAGAACCCAAACCCAGACCTTGAAGGTACAAGGTGACAGTGCTAACCACTAAGCCACAGTAAAGGGCACCTATTATGCAAAATTCACTTTTTAGTCATTTTAGACATTAGATCATTCTCCAGTGTTTATATATGAACACAAAAAAAGTGTTTTTTAAACAAGCCAATTACATTAGATACCTTCCCCCAGTTGTTGGTCAGCTCAGGCCAAGCCCTGCTGTCTACTGTTTGGAAGAGGCTCGGCAGTTGCTTTTTTATGTAGACATAAGAAGTGAAACCAAGGAGTAAGAGTATGGAAAAAAAAAAAAAAAAAAAAATCATCGTCTGACGGTCTTTCAGTTAGAGAGTTAACCGACACACATTTTGGAGGACCACTGAGACCTGTGTTAACTTCAAGAAATATTAAAATATGGGACTTTTAAGGGGTTTTGGGGGTTGTTTATATTACATATAGTTATGTGTGCGTAGCTTGGAGTTAAGAGTTACTGGGTTCAAGATTGAAACTTGCATGCATAGAAAATACACCGATGCTTAAGGTTTCCTACAGATGGCTGTGTCTAAAGGCTGATTTATGCTGCAGCATCAAGTCTATGCTGTAGGTCTCGCATAGCAGCGTACACCATGGTGTAGCCTGACGTGCACCTCTCTAGAAATGTAACTCCACGTTGTGGCGAATCAAATGTGATTGGTCCACCTGGTAGCAGCACATTTCCTGGTTCTATGCTTTCATTTTTTTTTTTTTTTTAATTGAATTGAATATCATTTTAGATATTTTTTCCTTAGATGTTTTTCCCGTTTCGGAATTTCAGCACTTTCAGTAAAAGTAACTATTGCTTAACATCTATTAGTTCCAACAAGATCCACCATTGTTTTAGTACATACACTAAAAAGACATTCGGAAAGAGACTCAGGTGAGTGGCATAGTAACCCTTATGCCAACTAGAGGTTTGGTGGTATAACTGTACACACAGGCGCGCAAGTAGAAATGCTCACAACGCCATAGGCCACTTGTGTAGATTACAGCGTTAGCTCCGCGTAGACTTGATGCAGCAGCATAAATCAGGCTTAAGGACCCAAAGGTGCCTTCTAACTCCAAACCATTACCTTAACTGTTGTGATTCTACAGCCCACCAGAGAGGAATCATAAGGCAATAAAAATCATTGCATTTGTTGTTATGTCAGGCTGTACAGAAATTTTAGGATCACATTTTTGTTCCATGTGGCCATAAGGAGGAGTTAGTTTAATTAGTTACTTCTGATTTCTTTTTCTTCTTTTCTAATAGAGTTGTCGGCTATCCACAGCTTTTAAGCTCTTTGGCTGTGATCGACTGTTCCCAATTAACGTTTATGCTTCAGCACGCCCTGGGAGCGCCAGAAACAGCTATAAATCAGAACTACACTCCTGACTGCTTTACTGCCAAATTCACACGAAACGATTTTTTTTATTTATTTATTTTTTGTTATAATGCACGGGAAATGTACAGCCTTTAAGAACGTACATCTGCTACATTTTTAGAGCGCAGCATGTCTGGTAGAACGGCAACATTTTTATACCCGTTTTAGCGCTGCCACTAACTGGAGTCTAGAATTAAAGATTAAGACCACAAACTGGAGACCTGTTACATGTGAAAATACTTAATGGCATCTTTGATTTACTGAAGGATATACTAAATGCCAGCACTGCCTTCCTGTGAGTGTGATTTCATACGTGCTCAGTCGGTACCATTTCTTTCTGGGGTCTTAAGATGACTGGTTTATGAAGGCCTGGTTTTTTTTTAGGAGTGTGGTTTCTCCCACTGTGCTATAGCGAGGAGGAAAAGCAGGCAGGGTGGGCCACTGGGGGAACACGCGAAGGCATTAGGGGAAAGTTAGACTTTTGAACATTAGCATTCTATGGACTCTTATGTATGGATGGCTGTATGGAATCGCTCAGCCAACACTACACTAACACCATTAAGAAAATGGAGGTGGCTGGAGATGGATTTTCCATCTGAAAATATAAATATACTATATATATATATATATATATATATATATAGCACATAGGCTGTGGCGTCGTAGCTGAGACTGAATAGGATTTCGGGAACAGTGAATCAAAAAGAGAAAGACAACAGCAAGATTAGAAATCACATTAAAGTTTAAATAAGGCAGGCAAAATTGGAGTGCAGCTGTATCACATTACTAACAAAAGCACCACACACACACACACACACCTCAACCATACTGATGAAGCTTTCTCCTATACACTTTTGCTTACGCAGGCAGTTTTTGCTGAATTATGATGACTTCCTTTAGCCAGCAAAAGTAAAACGTCTACAAGTATAGTTGAGAATACAGTACTGTCAGGCCTCATGTGCAAAACCTGGCCTAGATATCTATTCATTTCCACTGTCACAAGGTGTGACAAAATGTTCAACTTTTTAATTATCCTGCGTAGTCTATGGTTTTTGCCATAACAGATAGAATCTCATTGCTGCTGATGTTGTAGATACCTAAACATTTCCTTACAACTACCAAACAAGAAGAACAGAATGCATTTATTTCTATTGTAAATACTGTACTAATTCACTCTGAGAGGCAAGTTGCTGGCATTTATTGAGTCCCCTTTCTGCAAAAAAATTTGAAATTATCAGTAAATGTTTGTTAACAAAAACAAAAATCATAAACTTTAATTCATTTTCCATACCACTTGTGCTGTGTAGGATCACAGAGGGCCTAGAGCTTATCACAGGTGATAGAATCATGAGCACCCAAGCCTCAGTCATTCTCACTCGTCTATACCGTTTTATCCTGTGTTCAGGCCTATCCCAGGATACTTAGGGCACAAGGGAGGATACACGCTGGACAGCGTGCCAATCCATCGCAGGGCACACAGATATACACACACTACGGGCAATTTGGAAACGCCAATTAGCCTAATCTGCAGGTCTTTGGACTGGGGGAGGAAACCCATCTAGCATGGGGAAAACCTGCAAACTTCATGCACATAGAGATGGGAATTGAGCCTGGCCGGGAATCGAACCCAGGCCCTGGAGGTGCAAGGCAACAGTGCTAACCACTACACCATCGTGCCATCCGCACACAAGCCTAGCCCATCCAATTCCACCGAAAAAGACAATGCAGCACAAATCGCCCAAAGAAGTCCATGCTGGCGACGAAAGACAGGCACCAGTACACCCAGTAAACCACAACCCACTAAGCATCAGTCCCAGCAGGCAAAGAACCCAAGACCAATGATCCGGGCTACAAGAGATATTCTAGAGATCCCAGTCCAATCTAGCATCCGTGGGACAATCTGTCAGACAATCGAGTCCGATCCACGGAGGCCCCACACTGCAATCCGCTGCTGATGTCCAGGTCTGCCCGACACTACATTACACTTCCAGAGGTCTTGGAGCCACAACCAAGGGGCCAGAGCTGCCCCAGTGGCACGAGGAAAGTCATATACTATGTAACTCTGACAGCCTGTAATGCACGCCATAGAACAGTAGGAGATAGAACTCCATGCATACAGACCAGAGGCAAGATTCAAACCCCAACCCTGAAGGTGCGAGCCAACAATGCTAACTACTGAGCCACCATTACCTTCAACCTCCAGAAACTTCAGTCAAGCTTTAAATGTGTTATTAAATAAAAGTTAAGAATATGGAACAACTGCAGCCTTGCCTAGTACTGAATGAAAGGGTGGAGATAGTGCAGCAGCAGCTAAGAGTTAAGTAGTCAAAAGTCAAGTAATGTTGAACATGACGCTACCACCACCGATTTTCAGTTCGAGGCTAAAACACATTGCAATCTTAAACAATACAGTCACAGGGCTGAACCATATAAGTAGTTGGTTCTAAGTAGTAGTAGTTCGAAGTAAAATTAATTTTCCTTAAATGCACAGTCTCACATGCAATATGATTATTTATCTACAAGAACATAAACGTTAGTGACACAGTACAGGGCTGGAAGAGGTGCCATTGGAACGTTAAGAGAATCCACAAGCCCTTCAGAGGATACAGAGTTATTCAGGCAGTTCTCAAGACAAATTTGTGGGCATACACTTTATAAAAGAATTTATTGTGTGCTTCAGAAAAATCGATAAAACTGCCATTTAAAATGTTATTACTAATACATGCTATAATAAATCATATCCTGATGCTAGTTACACATGTCGCAAATGAATCCAGGCAATAACCGAAAGTGGAAAGACGGATCACACGTAAAAAAGTTTCCATCTTAGATAATAAATTTCCTACTTGACCATTCTTCACCAATACAGTTCTCCGTGACGGGTTTTCACACCCTGTCACCTTCACGTCTCTTCTCTGAGTTTCCCGTAACTCCTACGCTTTACTGTCACGTCTTCAGCCGACCTTTGAGTGCCCAGCAAGATTCACAGAGCTTTACCCCTCTGAAAGTTTTCTGAATTCTTTCCATCTTCTACAATTCCTCCTAAAGCCACAACTGATTAATAGAAAGCACCCACAAAACTTTTTTTTTTATCTTTTTTTTTTTTTTTAACCATGGCTCTCTAATGCAGCTCCATACAACCACCCATTGTCTTACTTTTTTTACAACTATATTGTGATTGGAAGTCTAATGGTTTTTGTTTTGCATGAAGGATGCTCTTAGCAGTAAGCTGAGTAAGTAAGAAACTTAGGATGTGATATTAGAACCGCAGTAATCTTAACACATCCTTTGGAATAATGTATGACTTCACAGTATTTTTGGAACAAGCATTACACAACTAAAATTAATTTGACGGCAGCAAGCCTATCCTGATCAGCCTTGTAGCTTTCATGTGGAGAAGGAAGAGTCAGCATGGAGGGTCATTTCAGTTTCTGCAAATTAGCACCTTTCATCTAGTAGGAGGGTTCTGGGAGGTGGAAAGTACTGTAACCAGAAAAGCATCGACAATCCGCCCGGCTCAGGATTGAACCTAGGCATCTGAGTGCTTAAGAGCTCAATATTCTGAAGAAAAAAAGGAAAGAAAAAAACATTGCAGGACATTTTATGCAAAAGGCATTTAAGTCAAACTGGGACTTCTAATAAAATGTCTCGTGAATGCAGATGTAATTTCCAGAAGACTTCAAGCGTAGTACAGCGATGAGACTCTTAGCTGCAGTAAAAAAAAAAATTTGAATGGTGAAAACATTTTAAAGAAGGCCGTATATCCATGAATGATGAGGAGCCCACTGAAGTCGTTCCGGTGAACATTCAGGGATTGTAACGTCTAATCCTGGAAAAATCGGGGGATAACTTGCCACCAACTTGCAGATTGCACGCATCAGTTAATGGGAACTGTGCACACATTCATTCACCAACACCACTTATACATTATAGGACCTCGGCTGGGAGTGATTGCCACATCCACCATACAGTCCCGACCTCGCTCCTAGCCATTTCCACATGTTTGGGCCATTAAAGGAGTTCCTGGGAGACCAGCAGAAGCTTGTCCAAGCTCTAGTGAAACGCTGGTGTTAAGTGCATTAGTGTATCAGGGGATTATATAGAGAAATAAGTTTACTCTCATAACTGGGTTCTGTTACTCTACACAATTAAAAGTCCTGGTTAGACTTGAACTTCCTTTCTATACAGTATGTTATGTAAAAAAAAAAAAACTTTCGGGAACACCCAGAAAACCTGAGATCTTAAACGAGTTACAAACAAATAATTATATCACGAGTCTATCAGTCTTCAAAGGCTGGCATGACAGATTTTACCCTACCAAAAAAAAAACATGTTGATCCACACAAGTATTGCAGGAAATTAATTCAGCAGAATAAATGGAGAGCAAAAGAAGTCAGAAGTTAACAGGGTCGTTTTGGCATTCAAATACTAATTTCTGAATACTGATTTTCATCTCTGATCCCATCAAAACCCCCCATGCCCGCGTTGTACGTGACTCATATCTGTTATTAGTAGAAAGAAAAAAAATCTCTCTTGACCCACATGTGCTCAGTTTTCTAAATCGGTAACGTCATATGTATTGCCATTTCCCTGCGTCATGAGCAGAAACAAAAACACCATTACTGCAGTAGCGATAAAAAGCAAAACTAGCATTGCAAGCCTTCATCATCAAGATTATAGTCTCTGACAGCTTGCCAGCAGTATATTATTAGAGCAAACTGATGAAATAAAGGTCAGATAAAAAGCTTTTATGCTGTTTTAACAGCTATTAGTGCCATTTCAGAGATCTGTGTGTGTATGTATGTATGTGTGTGTGTGTGTGTATGACTGGAGGGTGATATACACAGTAAAGTCTCAATCGCAGTACAGTTGTATTGTCAGGTTTCGGATATCCAGTCGATCTCAGACCACGAACGAACAGGACTCCAATCAGATAAGATGATGTTTGTTTTCAGAAATTCAGATCTTGTTATAGGAACATTTCGCAAAATGGTCATAGCAGGGGTCATGTGGATAAGGAGATTAGGGGAAATTGAAAGTAAAACCGCAACAAACTGGGAATGTGAGAACCTGGAACTGTAAGGCTATGGGAATATTCCAAAGTTTTAAAACGCTAATGTTCGTCAACTGTACCTGTAAGCTCATAAGCGTCGCATATGCCGGGTACATTGAGAAGTATCCAACCACTTCCTAAATATTTTCCAATCCATTGACGGTGTTTGTTTCTCAGGATGTCGGATGTAAAAAAAAAAAAAAAATCTGCTTCCAGGAGGTTATAAATTTAGAGCGCATGAGCAAGGTTTTTATCAGACTTTCTAGGAATATTTTCCTGTAATATTGTATATAATATAATGGCTTATTTTATTACCTCACGCTCTTAACTTTTGTCTTTATTCTATAAAATGTATTCTCTGTTTAAAATAGTGAATAAAAAGGATACTTGCAACATTTTTCATAGAGTAATTTTACCATTGAAGGTTTTTGAAGGTGCGAAATATACAGTATTCATTACCAAAAAAATAATAATAATAATAATTAATAATTGTTGGTTGCATAAGCTTTCATCTGACTCATCTAGGACTTGGTAACACCTTTGTCTGTGATTAGAATTGTTCTGGGAGATGTTTCTAACAGGATTGCACATCTGGATCCTGATATGCCCATTTTTCTTTGTAAAGAATCTATGTTGTGCCATCAGATTGATGTCTGCGTGTGCCTGAGCTGTTCTAACACGTTCAGGTTCTTTGGCCGCTCTAGTGTAGCTTTGGCAGTGTCATTCTCCAGATGGAAATCTCTTTCTGTAGGAGACTGGAGGAGGTTTTCTATTCTGGAATTGCCCTGGATTTAGCTCCATACATTATCCCTCAACTCAGGCCTGACCGGTTTCCTCATCCCTGCTGATGAAAAGCATGCACATACCACTATGCTACCAGCTCCGTGCTTCACTTTGCTGATGGTGTTCTCAGTGGGTTTCCATCAAAGTATTGAAGTATTGTGCAAAGCTCAAAAAGGTCAAATTTAGTTATTCAGAGACTAAATTTGAAAATGGTCGCTACAATAGCAGCCATCCCATTTTGCTCGCTGTCGACGGCATGGTGGCAAGTCCTACCTCACGTCAGTGTGCATGGAGTTTGCACGTTCTCATGCTTGTTGGGTTTCCTCTGTGTATTCCAGTTTCCTCCTGTTTCCTCACACAGTCCAAAGTCATGCAGATTAGGCAATTGCTCATAGTGTGTGAATGAGTGTGTGCCCTGCAATGGTTTGGCGAGAGGGGCGTGGAGCCTATCCCAGATGACTTACTGTAACTATACAGGATAAAGCATTATAGACAAAGTGTGAGTGAGTACCCTGTACTGAGGTCCCCTATGTGATAATGAGGTCAAACGTCCTATATACTTAGTTCTAATACAATATAAAAATGACCCTATAAATTAAATTACCCTTAAAATAGAATGGCATGTTTTCCATGTAATATTTTCTGCATATATCCAAGGTGGTTTAAATGAATTGAATTTCAATGCAGTGTTATTAATATAGCCCTTTTATCAATGATTATTGTTGCAAAGCAAAAATCCCAAAACTATAGAAATGAGTTTGAAGTTAACGTTTAAAAAAGTGAAAAATTAATTATTACAAAGTAGAATCATTAAACAAATTAGGATACCGGACAATATAATAGCTCTTTTATTATTTTTTTTTTAGGGAGAACAAAATACTAAGGAGGACAATCACAGGGTAGACCACTCAGGAATTTCACGGTTCTTTTCAGCAGAAAGCCAAATTTCTCACAATGGAGGTTACAAGAGCCGAGGTGCCTTTTGTGTAAGCGCTCAAGCAACTGTTCAGGATAATGTTTCTGATGTCTGATGGTCAGAGGGCAAGAAACTGGTGTCCAGCAGCATCGCCCTGGAATGAGATTTTCCAGGTCGAGACGCTTTTCATTGTAGCCTCTGTAATAAAAAAAAAAGTTTGGAGCAGTTGTTTTTCATCTGGTGTATTCTGGGGTAAACAGCCTGTGCCTATTTCCCATAACGTGGTTCATTGTTTTGGCATGAAAAAGTGCTGCTTTGAACGATCATGCGATCAAATTAAATATGTAACTGTCTTAGAAGATTTAAGCCAACAAGCAAGAAAGTTATTAGTAGCTACTGAATAGCGTGCATTAGTGCAAAGATACTGTATGTTGTTCCATCTTTATGCAGATGCATTGTTTTTGTTGTCTAGTGAAACAGATCAATTTCTTTCAGAAACGTATCTGTTTTTTATATTTGCTTGGCATCGCTGTGCTCCTGTAGGCTCATCGCAAGCATTCATTATCCAAGCTACCGAGCAATTTTCGTTACTGAAAAGCCGACGTTCACTGATCTGGCAGGTCTGCTTTGAGAAGAAGTATCGATGTAGACTGACTCATTTAGATTTTCCTGATGATTGTGAAATTTATCACATTCTCTCCGCCTCTAGCATTCAAGATCCGTGAAAAAAATCAGTTCCAGCAAATGAAAATGAGCTGCTGAGTATCTCAGCCAACAAGAAACCTCCGTCGACACTCGTTAAAAAGATGGGAAAATATGTTTGACGTTAGCACGGTCATTTCAAGTGGGACTGCATGTGGCTTGATGTTGATATGGACATTAAATCAGCAGAATTCCTCCAATATTTTCACATCGTTTCATTGCCATAAGAATAGGAGAAGCTCGGAGTACAGAAGGAAAAGCAGAACACGACCACCACAAAATGCAACGCAGGCACAAATGATATGGTGAGACTCGAACTTGATATTTTGTATGAAAAGAAGCGTTTTTTTTAAATCAGACCTCAAATGTTCCTCTCTTTTGTCTTGGCTTGAGCAATCGTTCACCTCACAAAAAGGTTAGCCTGTAACATGCATTGGAAACAAAATCGACAGACCTTCGACACGCCCGGGTATTTGCATTTAAAAGGGCAGAATGTTGGCGCTAGCTAGCTCTCATATGATATTATAGCACCCACTGAAACCTATCAGCATATTTCTTTTACAAAGACACTTAAACACATGCACACACACACACACACACACACACACACACGCTCATGTATGAGCTCTCACATGGTAGCCAACGTTTCGCTGCCAGCAACCCAGAAAAAAAGCAGTAAAGATTTATAGAGCACCTTGGTCTGTGGCCCGTTAAGCGATCCCAGGTTCATGTCAGAGACACTCTTACGCAAACTTTCTGTATGAACCGTATTTTAAGATTGAAGTTTCTCGGGATGGTGAAATTCATCTAAATTTAGCAGTCAGTGCTTATATATGGTTAAATGTAATGATGGCGGCTCGGTGGCTTGAAGATTAGCATTGTCCCCTTGTGCCTCCAGGTTCCGGGTTCGAGTCCCACCTCGGGGTCTGTGTGCATGTTCTCCCTGTGTTTGGTGGGTTTCCTCCGGGTACTCTGGTTTCCTCCCGCAGTCCGAAGGCATGCAGATTAGGCTAATTGGCTTTCCCAAATTCCCATAGTGTGTGAATTTTGAACGGAGGTCCTACCACGGTTGTAAAAATGGGAATAAATACAACAGTCACCACTATAAGGACTAAAAGTACTGCACAGTCCCTAGTCGGACTACAGAGGTTCAGTGGATGGAAATGTAATGATATAAATGCATTTGCTTAGCAATAACAATTACAGAAACTTTCATATTTCTGACACCTTTATTTTATTTTTTTTGCATTATCACTTGTTTAAATACAGTAATTTCACTTTTGCTTATACTAAAGTCTCATTAGCTTGCTCATTTTTATTTCCTATTCAGATAACAATCTTTTTATCTTAAGTTATCTGGCATCAGATATCATCATATACTGTAAATGACAGGACAAATCCTTTGTCAAATCTGCTCTGGGAGCCCTGGTCATTGCTATCTTGGCAGGAGCTGGTTGCTCCATAAATGTGAAAATGTACAGAACTAATAGAGCCTAGCTGTTGGTTCAATTATGCTTACCTACCTCAGTTAGCACATACTAGCTAGCAACACACCTACTTACCTCAGTTACATGCTAGCTAGCTTAACTTTCACTAAAACTCAAATGAGCTAAAACTCTAAGCTAACCTTATTTTGCATTTGATGGAACTCTGTCAGCAATACCAAACATGTAATTCCCTGTCAACTTTTATATTTCTTCTGGTAAGTTAAACCACAAGGATTCCAGTTGCGTGGTTCGCCGGTGGTCCGTGTATGTTTTGGTATTTGAAATTTTCGTTTAAAAAAGAAAAAGGAAAAAAAAAGAAAATAGACGCTTATTTGACTTGTAATTAAAATAAAACAAAAATGAAAACGGCTATTTTTTTTTCTTTTTTCCTTTTGTGCATCAGAAACGAATAATGCAAGAAAACAAAAACCAGAAACGAATCGTTCTTTAATTAGTAAGAAGCCGGAAGTTGTTAGTGCGAGGTGTGCATCGCCCGGCATCTCCCCTGCAGACTCCCGCAGCTAAGTAACACCAGTCCGGCTGGTAGTGAAAAGTCATGGCTTTGGAACTTTTACTCGGACATAATTTTAGAAATGGCAAGACAAGGCTTGCCATCTGAAGTAATCTCTGAACACTTGTCACGGGAATTTGGAGAAGCCAGAGGGTTTTCCGCAAGAAACATTAGAAACTTTTGTGCTGAGGATGTCCCGGGCTGTTGTCGCCTGTCTGACACACACTTGGAATTAGAGGTGGCGAAAGCTGTAAACGAGGTAAGACGTTTGCTCTTTGAAGAATGTGCGCGCGCTTGTGTTGCGATTGTTGTCAATTTTGATCCAGTTCCAAGTGATTAATGATATTATATGAGGCGCCGTATAGGGCTTAAATCAAACTTCACTCATGCACACCCATATGAAACACTTGCATACACATATATGAAACAGTCACACATCTATATATACTACTAACTGCTCACACACACCTATGAGACGCGCGCACATACATGAAATTCTCAGTGTAACCGGAAGTCATTTCAGTGTAGACGGACTTGTCGCTTCATACTCCATGATTGGTAGTAGCGGTTTGTAAACAGCCTGCTGTTGGACAGATTAGAAGACGGAGTAGGACAGTATAATGATCATCACTGCTCAATCACAAGGCATATTCACCACTGTCCACATAATGTCTGAATATTGCAGCGGCACAAAACGCAGGTGATGTTTAGCAAAAAGAAAACTGAAGCACGGAATCTGTGGCTAATATGTCGGATCCTTTTGTGGTGATGATAAATAAACCACTCGCTGTCTTCTAAACTGTCCAGTAACGGTCTATTTAAAAATGCTACTACTAATCAGCGAGAATGAATCGGCAACTCCATTGAAATACATTGAAATTACTACACCCTACTCCCTACACCCTACACCCTACTCCCTACACCCTACACCCTACTCCGTGTGGGGGAACGTCTGTTAAGGGAACTTCACGCTACAAAATTCCGCCATTAGGAACATTCTGCAACGTCACTTCCTACATGCGTTACCATAGTAACATGAGCACCTTGGATACCCGTCCCTGATGCTGTGGAAATTTCACGCTACGGACAGTAAATATAGAATATTTATTGAAAAAAACTGACACTAAAATATATAACGTTTTGAAACGTTTATAACTTATGAATAAATGATTAGATTAATTTACAAGATGTACGGAGATTTATTTATTTATACAGATTACTAGTCTATGTAATACTAAATATTTCTTAATTAAATTTAAATTAAATTATTGTGTCCTGTTTATATGGTGTTGTCCTCGAAAGTAATTATAATAAATATTGTAATGAATGATAGGAATTCCCTTGTTTGTGCGCATCTCATAGGTGTGTATGTGCGCGGAGAGTTTGTGTATATGTGCGCGCGTCTCATAGGTGTGTGCGCGCGCATTTCATATGTAGTTGTGTGAGCAGTTAGTAGTATATATAGATGTGTGACTGTTTCATATACGTGTATGCAAGCGTTTCATATGTGTGTGCATGAGTGAAGTTTGAATTAAGCCCTATACGGCGCCTCATAATATTAGCACAGTGTCTTCACATATTAGCATTTTGTACTGAAAGCTACTTTTTTATTATTATTATTTACTGGTGGGGCCAACATATGGCCGCAAAGTGATGAAGGGATATCTATCAACGAAAGGCATACATGCTGCAGAAGGACGAATTGGATCAGTTTTAAAGGAGGTGCATCGGCCTTACCATGAAGCAAGACGCCAAGTAAGTTATCTTGCTCTTCTACCTTTACATATGTTTGATCAAATGTGTTGAATTCATGCGTAAGGCCTGTAACAGTCAGTGGTACATAAGGTGCTTATAACCTTCAATGACGAAAACATGCCAATAATAGGCTTCGCTGTGGTTTTTATTCACTATAAACCAGACATTTCTAATACATAAGATGAGTCCACATTGTGAGATGTTTCAACGGTTAACAGCACTTTACTGAAAAACCTGATACCAGAAATACCAGAAGGTTTTTGTATTGAAATTTTAAATGTTAAATATGAATTTTGGAAAAAAAAAATGGAATGTTAAAAATACAATTTTGTCAACTTTCATTTATAAGTCAGATTGCATTTAGTATACAGAGCAAGATGTCAATTTGCAGTTAGTCATCAACCATTGGTAATAAAAAAATATAAAAAAATTCCCAACTTTCAGTTAGCTCACATTGCTTGAGCATACTGTTAAAAGCTGACTTGATAGTATTCCACTGTGATTTTTTTTTTTTAACGAATCTTGTTATTTTTAAGGGAGCTCGGAACCTTAACCCCCTACCCTACCATGCTGAATATATGGGCCATAGGCTTCACCTCGACCAGAACGAAAAACTTGTGATGTTTGGAGTGACCCATGTTTTAGCCATCGATGGATTCAGCAAAAAGATTGTGAGTCATTCCACAATGCCGATCAAAAACAACTTGTCCATCTATGAAGATGTTTTCAGGTCATTCTAACAGTACCACAGACCCCTGTTATTATGATTTTGTCATTTAAATTTGATTTATCAATTTTTGATAAATGTGTATAACCTAATTTATCTGAAATAATGTAAAATAACAGATGTTTTCACAAATGAACACTATCAAACCTAGTTATTTGAAATGTGGATATGAAAGAGAAAAAAATCAAATGTTTTTGGTGTGTTCCTTGAAATAACAAACAATATTTAACAGTTTAAACTTTAACAATATTTTGTTCGCTATTTCAATCCAATATACTCTATACCTTTGTGTATTTAATAAAATGGAGAGGGAAAAAAAAACATTCCATGGCAATCATGTAACAAAAGCATTTATTGCACAGTAAAGGTAACACAAGTGTCTACTATGTTTTGTTCAAGTACCACATAAGTACACCACAACATTAAAACCACCAGGTGGGTTTAATGTTGTGACCCTGACAGGTCTGTAGCTACACCGCCCCATACACAGCAAACTGTCAAGCACTGTGGCTATAATCGGAAGGCTTTAGAACCCACAGCGTATTGTTGCTTGCTGCATATGAGACTGTGTATCATCACACCAATCAGAGCCACGTTAAAAACCACCTAATGAATTTTAATGGTATGGTTGATCAGTGTATGAACATGTACATTCTAAAGTATACTATAAAGTGCACCAATGTTTGACAGAAATGCACAAACAAAACAACTTACAATAATTTTCTTTCCTAGGCCTGCAGTGATCACCTATGGTATGTGGGACCAAGTGCGGGTAGACCATGGAAAGGAGTTTTACTTGACACTGTTCATGCAGGAGATGCTGTCACACCGTCGCTTCAATCAGGAGAGACTGCCTTATCTACAGACTTCATCTACAAGAGTAAGATTTCTGCACTATTAACAAAAGAAACTGAAATTCTTTCAAATCTATACTTGTAATTAATTCAGGCCGTGTTTTTTTTTTTTTTTTTTTTTTTAAATCAGAACCACACAGTTGAACGGCTTCGGCCTGAGATCAACAATCGTGTCAACTATCCCATGAAAACAACCCTTCTCCGGCTGGTGGACCAAGAGGAGATCGATATGGAGGACAGCCTTGGAAGATACTGCGTGTCCAACCTGACTTGTAGGCTGGTCTTGCACGTGTGGCAGAATCATGGAATGCTCATAGGATTCCAGGCAAATTGTATAGTAGGCAGTATACCTTGAGCACACTGATCCTCACGTAATCTTTTTGATACACTTCTTCTTATGTTAACAGGAAAAGGCATACCAAATCACTTTGCAGAACCTGGGTGTAAACAAAGAATTCCATCAGAACTCGTGCCCCATTCACTTGGAGCTGCAGACCTTCACAGACAGCATGTGGGATCTACACTGACAACATACTCCATGTTCGGAGTTGATCCCTTTACAACAGAACAGGGCAAGCTAAGAACAGAGAATCAAATCTGCAACTTCTATTGCACGGTTGTTGACTTCTCTACAGGAGAAGTCTTCTTCCACTGCTCCACACATGTCTTGCAGCCAATAATGCTTCTGCAACACAGCGACAGCATTGGCTCTTCCATAATATCTGCAAAAGTAACGTGACAGAAGACTGTTACGATTAGAGGATATTTTCTTTTCTCCATGTCTACTCATATGCCGATACATGTTTGGTCATGCCAGTTATCCCACGTACAGTATTTATATTGATTTATAAACATTCATCTATTATCAAGTCATCTCTGCACCAAGGCTTTTAAATTCAATATCCTAATTGAGGCTTCAGCTGTTTGTTTTTTTGTTTGTTTGTTTGTTTGTTTGTTATACGTCTTTGGATAGTATACAGTGCTGTAAAAAAGGATTTGCCCCATTTCTTGATTCAAGAGGTCCGGCATTAATCAGGCCTGGATGTGGCAAGTCAAATTTAACTCACCTTTCCAGAAATTGGGGCAAATACTGCTTCACAGCACTGTATACTACTATCCAAAGAGTATTGATAGAAAAAGACAAGAAATACAAAATGTGTACTACAATGATGAATTTTCACTCAACCAAATTCAACTTGATTCAACTAAACCACATTCTGTATGTGTAGTCTCTAAACCGAAACTGTCAAATAAAGAGCCCCACTGTTGAAAGATTAATTTGGCCACATATGCCTTGAATGCAATGAAAAAAAAACCAGTTATTCATTAAATGATTTTACAAATGTAGGAAATAACTGGATTAAAGCAGTGGTTCCCAACCTTGGTCCTTGAGAATTTCCTGCACTGCACATTTTCATATTTTCCCTGCTCCTAGCACACATGGTTCAACAGATCAGGTAAATAACAGCATTCTCTGAAAAAAGAAATGTGTGTGATAGAGCAAGGAAAACACTAAAAATGTATTGGGCAGGGGGATCTCCAGGACTATGCTTGCCAACCACAGGTCAGTAGTGAAGAAAAATTATGTGCCTTTTCCACTGCATATTACTGCCTCAACTCTACTCACAATTATGGTATTCTTTATAGCAAAACCAACTGGAATGCCGCCATCACATACACCATCACTATGACTACCAATCTAGTAAGCGGATACCATAGAGCATCTGCAGCAGAACCAGTAACACCTCGAGAAGGGTTGAGTCAAATTGAGCTGGTACTATTTGGTGGAAAGAGGGCTATAGTATCAGTTTTGTACACACTTCTACAAACCAGACAGCTAAATCCTTCCTTGATGGTCTGTAACTTGGGGGCAGTGAGAAGGACTCTTTGGGTAACAGCAAGATCAGCGAGCTCTTTGATTGCTGCTGTAACAGCTGGCAGATTTTGAGATGCCATCACCAACTCTCCTATTTTGTCACTGACTTCTCCCAAGCCAGCTGTATCGTCATCTTTACGGCTGCTACAAGCACAAAACATGAGCAATAAGGTGAAAACCAACTGTTTATGGGTAAAAAAAAAATTACTGCATATAACTATTCCAAGACACATCCTACATTACAGTTCTTTTTGGGACTGTAATCATAACGCATGTATGTTTTTGCAGCGGTAATTTGAATGCATACCTCAATCTCTCCCTCTTTGTTCCCTGGAGACTATTAAAATCCTGCTCTGGTACGGCAAGAATTTTTCGAGCATTTTGTTTCCAGTATTGTGACCCTAAGGATGAAGAATTTATCTACTGACATTTAAAATAAGCTGAACTGTTCACAAGCAAATGCTTATAACAAGGTTTAATTTTACAAGCAACTTTATATGACCGGTGTTACACCATCTTTTTGTATCAGAATATGTAACATTTATTTATTTATTTATTTATTTATTTAAATAAAGGCTTCTGTGACTCACCTGTTGTACCTTCTGACTCCAGAATGGCATTGCCTTGGGCATCTGTCAAAATCATAGGGTTGTAATTGCCAATGGCATCTTGCACTTTTCCTACTATCCCCTGAAGGGAAGCTTCACACTCCAGAAAGCGTACCACCACCATTCTATTGGGAATCAACCGCCCACCAACCACCTCAGCCAAGGTAAACTGATCTGAAAGACAACACATGATTTCACCATTATTGCAATAGTAGTTGTGTTATTCTTAACTATTCACACTAGCTATCCATGTGTTGCCCGAGAGATTATTTATGGCCTCTTTTTGCTTTTTCTATCATCCAAATTACACAAACATTGAAAAGAACAATACTCCTACCTGTGAAATGTTTTGGTGGCCGTGGAGGGACTTGGAGTAACCCGCTGTGAAGCAGAACCAGCAGAAGCCGCTGCTGGTGTACGCATGAATGCGAAGCGCTGGCTGGTAGAGCCTGCTGGGGTCGAATCCATGTCTTCGCCATGGACCTCATAGTGACCCTTAGGTGTAAGGTCTAATGTGCTGAAAGCACCAGAGACTCCTCCAGGGAACAGGGCCACATTTGAATCATCAGTGAGGTAAACAGTATTAGCTGAAACCTGGTTGAGGAAGAACAAGAAAAAAAAAAACATTGAATCATTTTACTCACTCTTTTATTATTTCTGAAAACTACGTAGTGGTCCATGTTTTGTGTCATCCAGGTGAATGTAGTGGCGCCAAGAAGACGAGATACTCTTCCGGTTTTAGAGAACGAAGATGCAGCTGTTTTTTTTTTTTTTTCGTTTCTAAGCTGTAGAGCTTTCTTTATTCAAAGTATAAACGAGGAAAGAAAATCAAGTGTAATTTTAAAAAGGTGTCTGATATTTTAAAATGAAAAAAAAGCAAATATCACTTCAATTTTCATTTTTTTGATTCTTGTTTATAAAAAAGAAACATCAAATAACAAAAAGTGCACGGACCTTAGCCGATGCAATGCGGGTGTCACTCAAATCGACCACGTCCATAAGCATGCACAATTTTGTGGCTTAAACTTTATGGCACTTTTGTATCCTGCCCCCAGTGGAAGTGTGAGGAACTGCACATTTTGCCACTTTGACTTCGGCTTCCTGAACCAATGTTTGCCCCTTGGGTAATACTGAATAATGCCTAATAACGGGATTAGTGCAAGTCTACATATACATATAGGAGATGACAATCAGTCAAGTTCAACAGCTGTCTGTATTTATTCTCTTATGTGTCTGTAACTACAGGAGGTTATGCTGGCTGCTGATGTTATCATTAAGGAACATGCAAAATGCCCACTGCAATAAAACTAGAGAACGGAGTTGACATTGGAGTTGGAAAAAAAAAAAAAAAAAAAAAAACCCTCCAGACACTCTGCCCATGGGTCATGGGTCATGCAAGTGTCTGATATGTCGGGATCTGAAATCCTAGAAAGTGTGTTCGAGATCGTGAAAACGGTGATAATGTGACAATTTTATTTATACATTTTTTGGGTGGGGGTAAATTGAATGAATCCTGTCTTTAATGCCAGGGATGTTCAGATCAAACCGGGACTTTCTGAAATTTCTGGAGAATGAAGGTGTAAAAGCGATTGACATTTACAGAAGATTTCAAGCGCAGTACAGTGATGAGACTCTTAGCCGCAGTAAAACACGAGTGGTCATAGTGGGCGTAGGTCCCTAGTCTTCATTCAAGGTGCATATGTTCTTCGTTTTCAGAACCTCTCGGCTGCCACAGACAAACATCAACTCTTCCTTCTGTTTTGAAGCTACTTATTTGGCAATGTTCAGCTACAGTGAACTATGACTTTGAGCCATTGCTGTAACAGCAAGCAGTTTGAAAACGTCAGTCAGCCTGAAAAACATGTATTTCATCTGTGGAGGAAACTAGAGTACCTGGTGAAAATCCACCAGTCATGGGGAGAACATGTAAATTTTATGTACACAGACTGGTGTTTCATGCTGTTCAGCATAATTTCTATTTAAAAAATCGCAGCAACTCGTTGCAAGGTGTATACTTTGAACCCAAAGCATACATTTTTTTCTAATCGGATTTTTATAAATACCAAATGTGTGCAGTGTAAATATGAATGCCGTGATTGATTTGTACAGTAATAAACGAGTCCAGCTCGATAAACGGCTTGTTGTTCTCACAGCGACTCCTAATCACTGGAACAGCGAGTGCGTAATGTGATCTTTTCATTTCACACGTTCTACTCGAACACACAAAAAGACACACTTTCGATCTGCCGCCCGTTCCGTTTCCTTCTTATTGGCAGATTTTGGAAAAACAGCAAGAAATTGGGGGCGGTGTGTGTGTGTGTGTGTGGGGGGGGGGGGGGTGTATGTGAATAACAAGTTTTGGCTGATGGAGACATATGAATGGAAAACAAAACATAACGTGAGAGGCTGAAATCCCCATTAGAAAGCAGCGGGCTGTTTTTTTTTTTTTTTTTTTTTTTAGTCCTGTGATAATTTGATAATTTCAACACCTTACTTTTGGCATCGCATATGAATTATATTATTGAAAAGTCAGCTTGCTCAGTCCCTGTCCGAGCATTCACAGTGTCCAGTCCAAGACTTTTACAGTGTCCAGTCCAAGACTTTTATAGCCTCCTGAATTCATGTCTTATAGATTACGAACCACTGGTTTTATCAATCAGATATCGCAAAGCCAAGACTGTTTCTGCCAACTTAAACAAGGCCAAAGAAAGATCTCAGATTATTTCCAGCTTTACCCAGCGTTAGTCCGTGCTCATGCATTGGCTTTGTCAGTCAGTCCTGACCTGATGAGGGTCAAGTATTCTGCTCTTTAGTAGCTCTGGACCGAACCCAGCTGGATGGAGAAGCATCCAGACAAGAGAACTGGGACTGGAGTGAAAAATCCGCCAGACTCATCTGCTTTCACTTCATATCCCATCCTTCTGTGTTGGTTTCATTTCCAGCTCTGCTGCCTCGGACGGCACGGTGAAGCTCACACCGTGACATGAGACATTTTCATACGGCTTGGGTGTTTAAATTGAATTCATCAGAGGATACTTTAAACACACTTGAATGTTTGTCTTGTGCTTTTGAATGTTTTAGCTGTCCTGCGGAATGGCTATAATTAGAGACAGGGCAGGAAAATTAATTCATTTTGGTCTGTTCTTGGACATTTTCTTGACCTCAAATAGACGATACACTGTAACTTAGATTTGAAAGGGAACGTTGGCAAACCCTGTCTCACTGCCACGTTTTAATAAGCTGGAACACCGGAGCCGGCTTCCATGTGGGCACCAACTGCAGAATATGAGCAAATATATTTATCTTTTCATACGATTTTGACATACTGAGACGACTTCAATTCACAGTGATTGAACTGAAACTGGCACACACAGCCGGTGATGAGGACCTCCATCATACCCAGCACCTTGGTGCATTTTGTGCTTGTGCTGAGCTGAATATTTCTAAATGAGATCATTAGAATCATTTCCTTATTCAAGTCTGAAATTAGTTCTCACTTTTGCAAGTATATAAAGCAGGGAAAAAGGGTACGTGATGAAAGGTGAAGCGATTTATATAAAGCGCTCTTCTGTATCTGTAGTGTACATCCGGAATATCATTAGTGCGTAACTAAAAAAACTCGTTGATTATGCTCTGACTGCATTACTGGCTCAAAGCCAAAGTACAGGTTGAAAACGAAGGGTCAAAAAAAAAAAAAAGAAGAAGAAAAAAAGTCAAATCGGGATGAACAAAGCTGTAAAAGTGATTGATGTTTATAGATGACGAGCACAGGATGTTGATTCTCTCTCTCTCTCTCAGCTGTAGCAAAAGGGACTCATTTTGAACATTTGAACTTTTTGAAGAAGCTCGTACGTCCATGAATGTCCGAGGTGTCTCAGAGACCACTACAGTCGTTCCTACGAACATTCGGAATGGAACGGCTGAAGCTTGAAAATCAAGCAATAACAATGTCGCCAACAAGCCGAAGAGATGCAGAAAAGAAAAAGCATCTGTCTGTGGGAACTGAACACGCAATCATTCACAAACACCACTTGCACGTTACAGGAACTTATCTGGGACTTATTGCCACATCCCCCGTACAGACATGACCCATTTTTTTTTTTACACGTTTTCACCGTTAAAGGAGTTCCTGGGAGGCCAGCGTTTTTAGACATAAAGCGGGCAGTTTCATCATGGCTCCGGCATAATAATGCAACTTTCCATCTTGATGCTATCCAAGCACGAGTGAGACGCTGGGATAAGTGCATTAGTGTCGCAGGGGGTTGTAAAGAGAAATAAAGGGAGTTTTATCTCTCACAGTGGTGTCCTGTTATTCTGCACAATCAATAGTTGACTTGAACACCTCTTTTATTAAAGTGCCCTTTCTAGCATCCTTTCATTTTCTACATCGGTTATCCTGTGTTAGAGTCACAGAGGTCACCTGAAGCCTTTCCAAGGAAACTTTGGGCGCACACTGTAGTACACCACGGTCAATTTGGATGCACCTGTCAGGATACACCTCATGTCTTTGGTCTGCGTGAGGAAACCGAGTACCCTAAGGCGACATCACCAAGCACAGGGAGAACACGCAAACTTTACACACGGGACGATTCGAACCACCAACCCTGGAGGTGCAAGACACCAGTGCTAACCACTAAGCAACCAGGCTGTCCTTTTAAGCCATACTTGATAGAAATGAATAATATTTCTGCACTAAGAAAGAGGAAGAAGAGACAGTGCTAAGGTAAAGACCGAGAGATTTATAGCTGTTCTATCCTAAGTGATTACATGAGCCATCTTGTTTTTTATGAATGTTCTACAAAGTTAAATGCATCAAATAAAACATCATTATTCAATTACTAGCTATTGGAAAGCAGACCAATAACGCCCTCCAGAACACGGGGCCATTGGAAATTAATCAACTTTGCCGAAACAATAGTGACTTTGTTATTACCAGGTCGTGTCCAACTTCCTTTCAGTGATTATTTCTCTACAACGGCACGTCCCAAAGTGTGTTTCTTTCATCTTATATAGTGAGTTAGATGTGAAATACTGTAAACAAGAAACTTGATGAATGTGTTTCGTCCACATTTTTGATATCAGTAATAACAGCTGTGCTCATGCTGCGTTATTTCAAAGTAATCGAATCCAGGCTGTGTCAGGAATGCTAACTGCTGTATGTGAGTAACAAGCGGCAAAAAAAAAAAAAGCATATCTGACAAGCTACTGTATATGCTCCTCACAAAGGAAAGGTTATTCAGGTATAAACATTTTCTTCCGAGGTCTATCTTTTAAACAGATCCACAAAAGGGTACTGTTGTAGCTGTTTCTCCTCGCTGGCTGCTCTGTTTACTGTGATATTTAATGAAAGCAAAGCCAGATCCTGTCACTGTTAATAAAAGGGAATATTTAATGATTTGCAACAAAGCGAGAAAGCCGAAATATGACGCAGTTATTCTTGTAGTCGAAATATCATGCAATTATCCTTTTGTATATAAAAGCAGCATGTCGGTACACAGCGAACCAGACTTCCAGGTGGTCCGGAGTCGGTTCCAGGATTACTGCTAGGTTATAGGTCCATGTTTGATTGGCATTTGGCAGACTAGACCATGGAATGCAAATGTGCTTTGAAATTTTTTTTCATTCTTTTTTTTTTTTTTTTTTACGAGAAAACAGGATATCGACACGGCAGGGCATGCATGCAGCATTTGACTGGAGGATAGAGGTCAGCGATCCCTGGAGCCCATAAAGCAGCTATGCGCGTGGAGGAAATTTATCGTCTCACAAAGAAAGCATGCAGCACCTTGCAGTTAGGTGCATGAACCCATTCAGACAGCCCTGTTGCTCTACCTACAGTATTTTCTACTGCTGTTCCGAAAAAAAAAAAACAGCAATAGAAACCTCTGGAACAGGGTCTATTTAAGTCTATTTAAGTCTGTACAAGACATCAACCATCGAAAGAGTAATCGACTCTTTTCTCGCCATTTATAAAAGAAGGCTGAATTGATTTAGTGAGCTGTGTTGCGTGGACGGAATTCGGTACCCCGCACAAAAACAAAAAAAAAAAAACAACAAAAAAAAACCCACGAGCACCCCCAGATGGAAATGATGTGCTGTTGAGAAATTAGTTTGCCGTCTTTCAAAACCTCCCTGCTGGACCGAAAGTGACAGCTGCCTTTACATATGGCCTTCAGGAAAGACTCCAATACTGGATGGGTTTAGAAAACAAACGCACAAAAAAAAAAAAAAAAAACATGCGACTTTTAGGTCAAGGCGATGTTTGCTACAAGTGTCTCATTTTCATGCCTTGACTTTAAACGTCACTAATAATTACTTTGGAAAGCCACATTTAAATGTTCAAATGTCAACATGGTTTGTTGGTCTATAACACCTTTAACGGACAGTTTGGCGGGCGTTTTCGTGGGTGGCCAATCTATAAACACCCCTTTTTCCGTCCCGGCTCCCGTTTGCAAAATTAACCCCAAGAGCCCTAATCGACCCTGATGTTTCTTTCTCTATGGAAACACATCCTCTTGTTTTGGATCTCACACTGCTCAGAGTGTAAAAGACATGCCATATTTCACATTTTAGGGCACCTTTAATGATCTGCTTGGTGGACACCATGTCCTTACAGTACTTATGATGTCTAACACCTTATATTTCTTATAGTTCACCATAATGTTGATTTTGTTATGGAAACTGCTGATTTGGATTTCATACCTATACGCTCCATAGAACATTAATACATCGAATGGCTGTGACACCACCACCACCACCAGAAGAACTGAACAACATTGATCACCAACTACATATGGTACCAGTCAAAAGTTTGGACACACCTTCTAATCCCATGGTCTTTCATGATTTCTATTTCTTTCTACGTTATAAAACCATACTGATGGCATCCAAAATATGCAATAATCTCCTTTGAACAGTTGATACTGAGATGTATATCTGCTACTTCTGCTCTGTAAAGCTTCATAACAGCTCTAATCTGAGGTGCTGTTTGTTAGTTGGTGATTTCTGAGGCTGGTGACTCTAAATGAACTTCTCCTCTGCAGCAGAGGTAACATTTTGATCTTGCTTTCCTGGGAAGGTCTTCATGAGAGATTTCATTTTTTGAAATCTTTTTGAGATTTCACAGTTTCATCATGGTTTTTATTGTTGTTACTTAATTATCTAATTCCATTTGTGTTATTTTATAGTTTTGAAATCTCCAGGATCGTGGTTACTGAGCCTCGCCCATGCACACCATCTGTTTCTTCTTATCCAAGAGAAAAACCGTCACTGAAGAAAATCAAGGCTTACCATGATAGAAAGGCAACTGAACAACCCACTGTGTCACAGCGTACAAAGAGCTCAAAGCTCAAATTTCGTAGCCCGGCCTCTAAACTCTCCAGATTCCAGTCAGATTGAGCACCCAGACAATCAATTCTGATCTATGGAGGTCCCACCACGCAAGTCACAGCACCTAAAGGATCCACTGCCAATGTCCTGGTACCAGCCATTACAGCACACCCCAAGAGTCAGACACACAGGTGCCAGAGTCATCCTGTCTGCACAAGGGGAACCTAAATCCTAGGTGATTATAATACTAATGGTTGTAATTAATATTATAGTTATTATAATATTTTAATATTACAGATTTTCCTCCTGAATGGACAAACTGTACTTTACTATCACGGTACAAGAGAAATAAAAGGTATCACTATGATATGAGCTCCGATGGAAAAAAAAAAAAAAAAAAGGAACTGCGGAAAGCTTTTAGGACTTTGCCAAAAGTAATGAGTAAGGCATTACTTTCTTTATCCACGAAATGAGAAACAAATGATGATGACCTTGCCTAAAGACTGAAAACTGTTTTCCGAGAAAGTGGCAGTTAAACGAGCCCGTATGTATGTGTGTGTTTAAAGATGAATAGTGAGCGGTTTGCGGTAATATTTTATAGATTCTTGGTGGGCGAAAACAAAGCGTCTGCCATGCTTTGTTGGTCATTATACCACAGAGCTGTCGAACGGTGGATTCTGATTGGTCAGAAGGTGCGGAGTAATGTGTTAGAACAGCAGCTCTGACAGGAAATTCAGCACTAATATGTTCTAAGATGTAATCATTTCTAGATTAACAACATACGCTGGGTCTTGTATGGCAGAGGCGTTACGCGGATTGCTTTTTAAAAGGAGGTTTTCTACGTTTAATTAATATTCATGGAAGGATTGCTTTAATGATTTTAAATCTTTAACGGGGGGAAAATGTGCTATAAGATAATTTACACACCTCAGGACATGCTTTCCTCGAGAACTAATCAGGCAGCATCTCACTCCACCATCCCTGTTTTTTTTTTTTGTTTTTTTTTGTCCGTAAAAGAACACCATCAAGGGTTTCATTCCATTCAGTCTGTCTTGTATATTGATGTTTGTCTCGAGCCATGCTTTAATCTTAAACCAAATCATTACTTCAGATCCAGAACGCTTCCTGTACTAATGTTACACAGATTAGATAACTGACATTTGGTTATTTGACTAACTTCATGTCATGTATTTCATTGAAAACAGGACTTAATCTGTTTTTTTTTTTTTTTTTAATCTCTCACAGGGATGAGCATACTTTCTGAGCTGTTCTCATGAGTCCCCATGTGTGCCTCTCGTCTGTGCTCGGGTGCCAAGCACAACAGCTCTGAGAAATATAAATCGGATGCACTATAACAGTGGAGCGGTCCTTTAAACTCCTGTTATAGTGATGTAAATAAGTATTTACCCCCTTCCTTTTTTATTTATTTTGCATATTTATCACACTTAAATGATTGAGCTCATTAAACATATTTTAATATTGTATAAAGTGTTTGTGTTAATTTAAATAACTTCTGTTATATCGAACTTCCAGCTGCATAACACACATGATGTTCTACAATTTCTGCTATCCGTTATCACCCAGATGAGGATGGGTTCCCTGTTGAGTCTGGTTCCTCTCAAGGTTTCTTCCTATTGCCATCTCAGGGAGTTTTTCCTTGCCACTGTCGCCGTCATCCTTGGCTTGCTCATCAGGGACAATCTCATTATCTAGACACATTTTTCTTACACATATATACATTTCCATAAGTCTTCTTTTCATTTTCTTTTCATTTCTGTGAAGCTGCTTTGAGACAATGACCATTGTTAAAAGCGCTATAGAAATAAAATTGAATTGAATTGAATAAAGATAATCCCAGTAAAAACAAAATGCTGTTTTTATTTATTTATTTATTTATTTATTTTTAGGATTTTATTAATTAAGGGAAAAAAGCTGTCCAAACCTTCCTGGCCCTATGTGAAAAAGTCAGCCCTCCCCCCTCCACCGCGACACCCAAACCTGATTACTGCCAGACCTGTTGAATCAAGAAATCACTTTAATTGAACCTGTCTGACAAAGTAAATCATGCTCAAAGATCTCATGTGCCGCGATCTAAAGAAATTTAAGAACAGATGAGAAACAAAGAAATTGACATGTATCACTCTGGAAAGGGTTACAAAGCCATTTCTAAGAATTTGGGACGAAAGCAAACCATTATCCACAAAAGGAGAACGCTTCAAACATTGGCGAACCTTCCCAGGAGTGGCCAGCCTACCAAACTCCCAGCAAGAACTTGACAACGACTCATCCAGGAGCTCATAAAAAACACAGAACAACATCTAAAGACATGAGGGACTCACTAGGCCTGATGAGACAAAAGTTTAACCTCTTTGTGTGCGTCCTGTTACTGTACATCTGACATAAAACTAACAGCATTTCATAAAAAGAACATTATACCAATAGTAAAACATGGTGTTGGTAGTGTGCTTGTCTGGGGCTGCATTGCGGCTTCAGAACCTGGAAGACTTGCAATAATTGATGGAACCATGTATTCTGCGATTGCTCTACCAGAAAATCCTGACGAATGAAATGAATGTCTGAGCTTGAGTATTTGACTATTTGAGTTGTGCAGCAGAACAATGATCCTAGTCAAAGGATCTGGGAGTCCATTAGAATGCTTCAAATAAAAGATTTCCTTATGAAAAATACGACATGGACCTGAGAACCGGAGAAGCTGAGAATGTTTCTATAAATGGGGCTGGGATGAAAAAGGTAAGTTCTGCATGTTGCTTAAATTCCGGCCAGGTAGTGGTCTATGGTCTACGTGTCATCTTATACTGTATGGCAGAAAGTGTTTGTGTAGGAATTTTGCCGTTGTCATTGTGTATTAAGCATCATGGAAATGGAAATGGAAAGTGTTCCCTCAGGGAAAAATAAATACAATAACCGGCCACTTCCTTAGATACCTATGACATTAGGTACTGCTCGTTAACACAAATATCTAATCAGCCAATCACATGGCAGAAACTCGATGCATTTAGACATGGTCAAGATGATCTGTTTGAAGTTCAAACCAAGCAACCAACCTTTTTTGCTTTTGATTTGAGTGATATTGAATGTGACATGGCGGCACCTCCAGGGTCCTGTTTCTATTCCCGGCCTTGATGTTTGCATGTTCTTCCCATGCTTGATGGCTTTCCTCCGGGTTCTCCGGTTTCCTCATACAGTCCAAAGACATGTAGATTAGGCTAATTGGCGTTCCCAAATTGCCCGTAGTGTGTGAGTGTGTGTATGTGTGTGCCCTGTGATGGATCGGCACCCTGTCCAGGATGTACCGCGCCTCGTGCCCTAAGTCTCCTGGGATAGGCTCCAAGCCCCCGCGAGGTATAGACGATGAGTGAGTGAGTAAGTGAATGTGACAGGGACATTAGTACCAGATAGACTGATCTGAGTATTTATTAATTTTCATAGGGTTTACAAAGAATGGAATGAAAAAAAAAAACATTTATGCCAGAGATCAGAGGAGAATGACCAAACTTGTTTGAAGTGATAGAAAGGCAACAGTAACTCTTTAACATCTTGTTACAACTGAAATATGCTGAAGAACATCTCGGAACATGCATACAAGAAGGCAAACCTTGAAGCAGATGGGTTACACCAGGAGGAGACCACACCAGGTGCCTCTCCTGTCAGCTAAGAACAGGAACCCCAGGCTACAATTTCTATGGTGTCACCAAAATTGGACAATAGAAGATTGGGAAAATGTTGACTGGTCTGATACTGTACGTCTGCGACATTTGGATGGTAAGGTCGGATCCATCCTGTCTTGTACAACCGGTTCAGGCTGGTGTTGGAGATCTAATGGTGTTGGGGAGATTTTATTGCCATACTTTGGGCCTCTTATTATCAATTGAGCATGGTTTAAATGCGACTTAAATCCCATAACCTACTGAAAATTGTTGCTGATCCTTTCCATTCCTTTATGACCAAAGATTAACGAAGCCTGTCTAAAAAAAAAAACAAAGCTAAAATCATCTTAAAGTCACTATTCACCAAGTCTCACTCCGATGGAACACCTTTGGGATGTGGTGGAATGGGAGATTCGCATCATGGATGTGCAGCTGACAAATCTGCAGCAACTGCGTGATGCTTGTCATGTCAGTGTGTGGGCCAAAATCTCCAAGGAACAGGTTGTTGAATCTATGCCATGGAGAATTAAAGCAAGCAATTGAAAAAGGGGGTCCATCCGAGTACCAGCAGAGTGTGATGAAGTGGCCCGTGAGTTTAAATAGTAATTTGCCTCATGAGCTACAGTATAATGGGACTCATCCATTAATTAATTTGTTGACAGGGTCGAATGGTTTTATTGATTTCCTTGTCCGTTCGTTTTATATTCATCTACAGATCCATGATGTACTCTGCCAAACTGAGTTGTTGTACATTAACTCAAAATTTGATCATCCAAAATCTAGATTTTTTTTCTCTCCCTCAGTACTTTTCCCACCTACAGTCAGCCTGAAGCGCAGCGTCATTATAAATTCAAGTATCACAGGAGTCCATTGGATGTACTGAGAAGAATTGTAAAATGAACGAAATAAAAAATAAACGACAGCTTATTTCCAGAAGGTAACCATTAGAGAGTGGTATATTTAATATTTAAAACGGAATAAGTCACAGCTTTGGGGTTTGCTGTTACAGGGAAGTAATGAATGACGTAACGGTGTTATGCGGATTTGTGGCACCTCGAAGTGGATTATTTTCCTATTACAGTGGTTTATTCTTTATACGCTAAAGCAATTTGCCATCAATAGCAATACTTAGGAATAAAAGCTCATCATATTCTATGTTTTATTCATGTATACTTAGTCAATGCAATGAGTTTTTATTATAACAAACAATTAAGAGGTTATTTCCATTACCAGAATTTTTCTCTCTCTCCAGAACAGAGCTCGTCCTGACCTCCCTGGGGCTCTTAACAAAATCTGACATAGGGGCCCTCCTACAGTAACTGACCGGTGAGTCATGGAAGGCACCTGACTCCCAGTTCTCCCACAACACTGTACATTCATTATTTACCTGTAAATTACACATAACGAGACAAGTATTTATTTTAGACATATTAAAACTGACTCCCCGGATTCCCTTTACATGTTTTTGAATATATAATACTACACTGAACGCTTGATGGGAGATATGCATCCATAGTATCATGTATTCCCAGTTAATTGTAACATTAAAAAGTCAACGTTTAACCAATAGTTAATGCCAATCCGTTCCTTTCCAGCTTGTTTCAGGCCAGAGTGGAACTAAATCATGACTGAGAGAATACATAAACAGTTTTGTTTTAAAAGTAACTGCCCGTACGAGTAGTGCCATCACACCCATATATTATCTGTGCTGGTTCCCACTGAGGTTGGTGATGGAAAGCGTGAAATTCATTTTGCGCATATAAACCTTTGTCTTTTCTGAACCGCAGTTTCTAAACACTGTTGTCTAACCTTTTTTTTTTTTTTAGTCCGTCCCCGTGCCATCCAGCACATGGGGCGACAAACACTCCCCAGCCTGGACATACGGTATATCAGTTGTTTCTATGGCAACTACAGTACTTAAGGGGTCGGGTTGGCAGGTCGACGCCTGGTTGTCATTCACACGCTACAGGCAATTTGGGAACGCCAATTAGCATAACCTGCTTGTCTTTGGACTGTGGAATGAAACCGGAGAACCAGGAGGAAACCCACCAAGCATGGGGAGAACATGCAAACTCCACTTGTGGTGGGAATGGAATCTGAACCCTGTGGGGCGAGGACACAACGCTAACCACTAAGCCACCGTAAAACATATTCAATTATCGTATTTCACTCACGTTTGTCATGGAATGAATGAGAGAATGCAACCCTGGATGTAGCTTACAAGCAATCAAGGGACAGACAGACCAACGATACAGGTCTAGACAGACTAGAGGGAGGTGCCCTGCGATCTACAGTAGCACATCAACTTAGCCTTACTGTTATTTGCTAACATTAAACTCGGAGAGGAGAGGACACAATCAGACCTCTCATTTTTTTATGCCCAGAATTATAGTTCTGCTTCGTTATCTCACCGAAGTTGTCGACATTCAGACACGCTTTGATGCAAGTAGAGACGGGACAGTTTTTAGCGCTTGTATTCATATTCAGCGTACAGGCCTGTCCGGCGCTGCTTCCGTAGCTACAGTAACAGAATCAATGCAGCTTGTTACCACAAACCACAAATCCGTCCAATCTGAAGTCTTTCCGTTTGGCTTTAAACTTTCATTTACTGCTTAATTTTTTGACTCTTAGAAAGCGCTGACACTGGAAAGTTCTTCTAAAACAAATGGGAAAGTGAACACATCAACAGTTTCTACAGCACGTGATTGCGAATGTGTTAACCCGGAGCTCCATGTGCTATACAGGTTCTACAGTATGTAACATGTTACCACGGAATCATCAATCAGTGCTTTAATGTAAAGGGGTCGAACACAGTGCTAGCGAGGTGTAATGAAAATAATAATAAAAGTTATAATAGGACTAAAAAAATGAATTCATTCGTCATCGGGATCTAATGGCGCTGACACTGGAGACTCCTTCCCCCAAAATATAAATAAATAAATAAATAAATAAATGGAAAAATGAACATGATTCTGAATGTGTAAACATGGAGCTCCATGTGCCATACAAGTTCTGTGTATCTTGTTGCCATGGAAACAACAGTGAGCGCTTTAATAGAAACCTGTGATTAGAAGCTGAGATACACTTAAACTGTTAAAATGAATTGATATCTTTTGATGACTCACACATTCTACCCAAAATGTGTGAAAAAAAAAAAAAGTTATGAACATTATTCGATGGTTTGTGATGATTGTAGGTGTACAGTATATGTACAGTATGTATGTGCTGTTACAGTATGTATATTTACAGTGATCATTATGAACTAATCAGGATGTTGATGTTGCACTGAATGTGTTGCGAGCTGGTGGACTTAAAAAATTCCTGCCATTCTGGAAGCGGTTTTGTTTCCTCCAGATGCTTTGAAGGCTTTTACACAGATGTGTGTGTGTGTGTGTGTGTGTGCGTGCGTGCGTGCGTGCGTGTGTGTGTGTGTGTGTGTGTTCTGCATTCCTTTTCGTAAGAAGTTAATAACCTTGCTTTCGCTCACAAAGTGCACCTACAGTATAATACACTATAATTCCCTTAAAACTACATTTAAAAAAAGACTGCAGTAGGCTTGTAATAAAAGTGATACAACAGTGGTAGCGTCGTAAAATACATCACATGACCGTCAGAGACATTTCCACCCTATAAACATCTGGGTACATATGCGAAAGGGGCAAAAGAAAACAGTGTGCTTTTTAAAATGCCGCATCTGGTAAAGTCAGAGGTGCAGAGGTTAGGACGGGAGGACCGCTCATCAAGACGACGCGGTCGACAGATGTGTGCCGTCGCCGAGATTTGGAGGACAGCTTCCCAGGTGCCGATGTCAAAGCCGTGCCGATCGATGGACGTCTGGGCCGTAAACATGAAGCATCTTTTTATCTGATGAGGAGGCCAAGAGGAAGGTCAGAAAACAAAGTCATACATAACACATAGGCGGATTTATAACCGCTCCAGGGATTAAGCAGGCACGAGGGCCATGAGGGCCCGAGCTGGAAGACGGCCTGAGTTTACTCTTTACTATACTGTATGTTCTGGATTCATATTTCAACTAATCTCTATTTATAGCATCTTTTGTGCACATTTACTGCACATTCACAGTGCTTATACTGTACATTACTCATTAACCAGCAAATGTTTATACTGTATGAAACATCATTCCGTTCCAAGCTTTCTGGAAATATACAGTGAACCTCTAAGTGAGCAATAAAACACTCGAAGACATGATGGAGTGATGCAACCATCGGCAAAGGTATGTGTAGTGATTCCTACCACCCTGGAGTTCATTATTTTGGTATAAAAATACGTCCTTGTTCCTGTTATACCAAAAACAGTCTCTCTAGGATTACAATCTTTTTTCCTATTGAATACTGACACAGTGAATTTTCAACAAAAAAAGTGCCTGTTATATTAACGTACCTCATTCGTGTCAGTTTGGACTGTTGATCCCCCTAGTGGCGCACTACTGTGGGTGCACCCATTGGACTCCATGTGCTTTGGGACTTTTGAGTTTCACTGTTGCTTCACAGGTCTGTTCAGTTTGGACTGTTGATGCGTATCATTATTTAAGCTCTGGGTTTTTACAGTGTCTATGGCTGTGTTCCATTCCACAGTGTCCTTTAAAGTGTGCTCCCTGTGCAGGGACTATCAGTTAGGAGAACTTCCATTGACAAAATTCCACCATTCGGAAAACACCCTGTGACACCAGCCTAGCAGACGTCGCTTCATCCGTGTGTTACCCTGGTAACTTAAGCTAATGTGGAAATTTCACACTTGGTAAATTTAATATTAAATATTTATTTAGGAAAAAACAGATACAATTACAAAATGTATACTATGAACGTGTGTTTATCTCTTTAATAAATTATTTGGTTGATTTATCAGATATACAGAGAAATTATAACTGTGCAGTATTTTTTCAACCAATTACTAACCTACTGTATATATAATAGTAAGATTTTTTTTTTTTAATGAAATGAAAAGAAGTCCATGCACACAGACCCGAGGCGAGAATCGAGCTGGAGATGCTGAAGGTGATAGTGTCAACCATTACACCACCGTGCCGTGTCACCACTACATTAATTACTATTTCTTATTGTGGCATATTAATATTATGTCGTCCTCGATTGTAGAGATAATAAATACAGCCATAGTCAAAAGTTTGGACAGTAGTTTGTATTTAATTTTCAACGTTCTAGAACAATATTGGATATTTTTCACAAGTATGACATAACACATAAGGCCTTAGGTAATTAAGTAACATCAACAACAACACACTCACCTACTCATTGTTTACTGTATACAGCTTCATCCTGCATTCAGGGTCGCGGGGAGCTCGGAGTCTATTCCAGGAGACTTACTGCATGAGATATGCACACCCTGGACAGGGTGCCAATCCATCGCAGGTCACACACACAGACATACACTCAGACACTCATTCACACCCTCCGGGCAATTTGGGAACACCAATTACCTCATCTGCATGTCTTTGGACTGCGGGAGGAAACCCGAGTACCCGGAGGAAACCTATCAAGCACGGGGAGAACATGCAAACACACTCCATGTTATTTTAAGACAGCTGTTCTGGAAGAGTTCTTGCAAGAACAGTATTGTATCAAGTGCATTTGCAAAACTCATGATTCACCATGATGAAAGTGTCTCTCATGAAGACTTTCTCAGGAAAGCAAGAGCAAAACCTACTTCTGCTGCAGAGGAGCCTCAGAAATCACCAATTAACAACCAGCACCTCAGATTAGAGCCGTTATGACGGATTTACAGAGTAAAAGTAGTATTATATTATATTATATTATATCATATTATATTATATTATATTATATTATATTATATTATATTATATTATATTATATTATATTATATTGTATTGTATTTATTATTGTATATTTTGGATGCCTTCAGTATTGTTGAACAGTGTAGAAAGAAGTAAAAATCTGGAAAGACAATGGAGTTGGAGGGAGTGCCTAAACCTTTTGAACTTAATTTTTTCTGTGCTCCAGCGAGTCAGAAACGCCCACATTGTTCACGCAAAGTATTGTTCACTGGTTCCCTACACCCTTCATAGTTCCCTTTGAATCAAACAGTCTTTGCACTTAACATGGCTGAACACCATGGTCCTGTTCTTGTTCTGATCTTCTATCCCTGACAGCTCTGTTACTTTCTTTTGTTTAGTAAAAAATTTTCCTGGACTTTGCACACTGTTCTACTCGTAACTGGACATTGCTTTTCAATTTCAATTATATCTTATTACTTGTATATAACATATGGTTTTTTTTTTATTTAATTTTACAGCTAAAAGTTTTCTATATTTGTATAATTTAGTATTATATTTTTATTTCATATTTTATATTCTTTATTTAAATACTCTATTTTCTTTTTTCTTTTTTTTTTCTTTTTTTAAAATTGTAGGTCATGCGTGGTCATAGAAGCATTTCACTGCATATTATACTGTGCATGTGACAAATAAAATTTTAATTTAAAATATGCTGTGGATTTATGTAGATCACCTGTAATACACGTTGCTATATAAGTTAAAAAATTCCTGATTCACTGATATTTAAAAAAAACAAACAAAAAAAAACAAGTCTAAACCATTGATACTAACTAAGTAATATACTTAATATTACCTAAATTAAATTACCTTTATCTATGTTCGGCTTAAATTGTAGCCATGTGCATGTTCAAATACTGTACAAACACTCACGTAGACAACAGCAATTACCTTATAATCTTAAGTACATTAGATAGTCTATTATTAATATTCATTATCTCAGCTTAAATAGTATTTATGGATTCTGTTTCACTTTGGGAAACATCCTTGGGATGTATTCTGAGCTGTGGCAGTTGACAGATATTAGATCTTTGCCCACCCGTTTAATATTTCTACCCAACACCTTATGTTAACACCAATACTCTGTTTTATAAGCTGGATATTAGATTTTTTTTTCCCCCTTATGGGATCTAAGCCTATAAGCCGAGCTGAAAAGTGAAAGGCTGGATGTGCAGATCGCAGCTGTTTCCGAACTCCTGACATTTAAACAATTTCCCAAAGGGCAGTAAGACAGGAGCGGAGCATATTTTATCATACATTTGCGCCCAAAGGGAAAATGAAGACTTCATCAAGCTTAAGGTTAAATCCTGTTTTGATGGATACGTCCGTGTGACACTTCAGCAGTAACCAGCATGAGATCCTTTTGTGTTTAATTGGACCATTCTACATTTTTCTTTTGCATTCTCACTAGGATCAGAGATAAAAAAGAAATGTAAAAAAGGAAATGGCACATGGAGCGAAGGCGTGGCCTGTAGCTACACAGGAAGGCCTTGTTTAAATTGCACGTTTCTACTGTTGCGTGCATGCACCAGCCTTATGACCCAACCACAGGTAGCGGTCATAAAAAAAAAACAACCTAAATGAGCAATTGGGGTAAAATGCCAACCACCCCCTTTATAGGATTTATGACACCTAAAAAAAAAAGTCTGTTTGTTTGCAGGCTCTGTAGTGGTCTTTTGATTATGCAGGTGACTTTTTTACAGGGAAATGAATGAGATCCTGCTGAGGTGGTCCAGCTCCTGTTTTTTAGGGTGTTGCTTCATCACATGCTGCTGGTGTTTTACGGGCCTCAAGCTCTCACGAACTTCACCGGGTCAAAACTGCTGCCACGGCAGCCTTAAAGGGAACGATTCCGTTTAGTTTTTTAGCTCATGTGAAAGCTTTCAAGCTACACACCAAATTTATTAACAGATAAAAATGAGATTTTTTTTGGTTTTGTTTTTGTATAACGAAACATTCACAAATGCATTGCCAATAATTCTGGAGTTTATACTGTATGTGTATTAGAGAATCAGGAATAAAAAGGATGGGTATGTTGTTATAGGAAAACGTCGAATTGTATAATGGAGTGGTCTAAGGTTACTAACCTTGATGTGTTTCATTCATAATCTTATTCTAAATATAGTGATGTGAAATGTTTGGAAACATGTTCCTATTATCATTTATTAGTTTAAGTACCCATTGTTGACAGGATAGATAGATAGATAGATAGATAGATAGATAGATAGATAGATAGATCAAAAGATTATCCTATATGTACATTATATTAATATAACATCCATAATTGTATCACATATATTAATATATAATATGCCTTGTTTACGCTAAATTCGACTTCTTTTGGTATTTGGACAGTGAATCAAAAAAGTAGATTGGATAAAGATTAGGTTTTGTCTTAAACCACCCCAGCAGGTTTAAATTCACGTATACCAATTCAGCGCTGTTATTTCAGTTATGAAAATATGAATGAATCCCAGTAAAAATATTCAGTTTTGTTATTCCAGTTAATATTTTTTTGGTGCAGGTGTTTGTTTACATTGAGCAAGTAGCGCATTAGTAGCTTATTAGAAGCTTTCAGTAGTAGAAGTAGCTGTTCCTTTTATTCTACATCTTGATTTCACTTATGGTACAGGTTCAACTTCAGGCAGATATGTAAGTGCTGCAAAAGTTACAACAAATTTTGCCCATCAATCAACTGGAGCAGGCGGCATGGTGGTGTAGCGGTTAGCACTGTCGCCTGGCACCTCCAGAGTCCGGGTTCGATTCCCGTCTCTGTGGGCATGTTCTCCCCGTGCTTGGTGGGTTTCCTCTGGGTACTCAGGTTTCCTCCCACAGTCCAAAGACATGGAGGTTAGGTTAACTGGGGTTCCCAAAAATTTGCTGTAGTGTGTCTGTGTGTCCTGTGATGGATTGGCACCCTGTCCATGGTGTCACCTGGGATAGGCTCCAGGCCCCCCGGGACCCTAAATACAAGATTAAGTGGTATAGATGATGAGTGAGTGAGTCAATTGAAGCACTTTAATAAATACTATCCAAGTTGGTTCCTCCAGTTGTGATAGAAAAGCATGAATTTTTTTTTCCGCTGTAAAACCACACTGCTGGTGAAGTTATTTTAGGAGTAGCAGGAGGTCACGATGAGGCTGAGGGTTCCCTCTTTCTTACTACATCACAGAATCCTCATTTAACTATTCTAAAAAAAGAAGATTTAGACTTATTTCCCCCTTGTAAACACACTCGCACTGGCCATATCTCAGGAATCACTGGCCCATACTGTGGCTCATGTGCAGAGCGTGGACTTCATGAAGACATGGTTTGCCAAGGTTGAGTTGGAAGAACTGAGGAGCGTGATCTGCACAGAACCCTGACTTCAACCCCGCTGAGCTGGAACTCTGCCTGAACCCGAGGCCTTCTCACCTGACATCAGTGCCTGACCTCGGTAATGCCCCTGTGGCTGAATGAACACAAATCCCCACTGCCACATTGCAATATCTATTGGAAGGCTTTCTACAAAAAAAAAAAAAAAAAAAAGGAAAAAAAAGAATGAAGGACCTTCACGCTTGGGATTTGATCCTGTAATAACTGTCAAGTTTCTCGCACGGAAGCGCTGAATAACAGTCCCACATCGCTATGCTATTCTATATACAGTAACAGTGAGGCATAAAGAAGCTGTTGAATTTCAAAAAGTTATAATCCCTCTGATCCTACGAGTACAGCACAGAGGAGCTCTGTTCCATAATGTTATGATGTACTAACAGTATTTGAGAATCAGCCAGAAGTTTGAAAAAGATTTGACGAAATGTTCATCTGTGTTTCGGATGCTTGAGAGTTCGGTGAATGATGTACCGTAGGGAAGCCATGCTCGCCACACACACATGCACACGTACACACATACGCATAGGAGAAACAAAAAGGGAAGACATTAGGTTAAAAAGAAATCTCCGTTTCAAGACAAATGCCAAGACAAATGACTGTACGTTAAACTGCACTGTTCACTGTTAAGACTGCTTCTGTTGCTGGAGGGGGTTTAGTTTTTGTTTATTGTGAAGTTGTATTCAAAGGTATTAAAAGCAATTAAATGTAAGATTAAGGGATGGGATGTATTGTAATGATCTATTAGCAATTGGCTAATAAATAAAAGAAATAAAGGCTATAGCAGTTTTTTCCCATCAATAACGCCAATTTACACACGTGGACAAAATTGTTGGTACCCTTCGGTCAATGAAAGAAAAACTCACAATGGTCACAGAAATAACTTTAATCTGACAAAAGTAATAATTTAAAAAAATTCTATGAATGTTAACCAATGAAAGTCAGACATTGCTTTTCAACCATGCTTCAACGGAATTATGAAAAAAATGAACTCATTGAAGTTCATGGAACAGGCTTGGACAAAAATGATGGTACCCCTAACTTAATAGTTTGTTGCACAACCTTTTGAGGCAATCACTGCAATCAAACGATTCCTGCACCTGTCAATGAGACTTCTGCACCACTCTGCAGGTATTTTGACCCACTCCTCATGAGCAAGCTGCTCCAGTTGTTTCCGGTTTGAAGGGTGCCTTTTCCAGACAGCATGTTTCAGCTCCTTCCAAAGATGCTCAATAGGATTGAGGTCAGGGCTCATAGAAGGCCACTTTAGAATAGTCCAATGTTTTCCTCTTAGCCATTCTTAGGTGTTTTTAGCTGTGTGTTTTGGGTCATTGTCCTGTTGCAAGACCCATGACCTGCGACTGAGACCCAGCTTTCTGACACTGGCCAGAACATTTCTCTCTAGAATCCCTTGATAGTCTTGAGATTTCATTGTACCCTGCACAGATTCAAGACACCCTGTGCCAGATGCAGCAAAGCAGGCCCAGAACATAACAGAGCCTCCTCTATGTTTCATAGTAAGGACAGTGTTCTTTTCTTGATATGTTTCATTTTTCCATCTGTGAACATAGAGCTGATGTGCCTTGACAAAAAGTTCAATTTTTGTCTCATCTGTCCATAGGACAGCTTTGTGGCTTGTCAACATGTAGTTTGGCATATTCCAGCCTGGCTATTTTATGATTTGTTTTCAACAATGGTGTCCTCCTTGGTCGTCTCCCATGTAGTCCACTTTGGCTCAAACAACGACGGATGGTGCGATCTGACACTGATGTTCCTTGAGCATGAAGTTCACCTTGGATCTCTTTAGAAGACTTTCTGGGCTCTTTTGTTACCATTCGGATTATCCGTCTCTTTGATTTGTCATCAATTTTCCTCCTGCGGCCACGTCCAGGGAGGTTGGCTACAGTCCCATGGATCTTAAATTTCTGAATAATATGTGCAACTGTAGTCACAGGAACATCTAGCTGCTTGGAAATGGTCTTACAGCCTTTACCTTTAACATGCGTGTCTATAATTTTCTTTCGAATCTCCTGAGACAACTCTTTCCTTCGCTTCCTCTGGTCCATGTTGAGTGTGGTACATACCATGTCATCAAACAACACAGTGACTACCTGGAGCCCTATATATAGGCCCACTGACTGATTACAAGATTGTAGACACCTGTGATGCTAATTAGTGGACACACCGTGAATTAACATGTCCCTTTGGTCACATTATTTTCAGTATTTTCTAGGGGTACCATCATTTTTGTCCAGGCCTGTTCCATGAGTTTATTTTTTTTAATAATTCTGTTGAAGCATGGATGAAAAGCAATGTCCTACTTTCATTGGTTAACATTCATAGAATTTTTTTTAATTATTACTTTTGTCAGATTAAAGTTATTTATGTGACCATTGTGGGTTTTTCTTTCATTGACCGAAGGGTACCAACAATTTTGTCCACGTGTGAACAAAATTACTGCCCCTTGCAAAAGTATTCACACCCCTTAACCTTTTCCATATTTTGTCATGTTACAAGCACAAACGTAAATTTTTTTTATTTTATTTTTTTTATCAGGATTTTATGTGATAGAACAATAAAAAGTGGCATCTGAATGTGAGGGGGAAGGAAAACGATAAATGTTTTTAAATTATTATTCTTTTTTTTTTTTTTACAAATGAAAATCTGAAAAGTGTGACATGCATTTGTATTCAGCCCTCTTTACTCCGATCCCCCTAACTAAAATCCAGTGGGAAAAAAATGCCTACAGAAAGTCAATTAATTAGTAAATAGAGTCCACCTAGGCGGCATGGTGGTGTAGTGATTAGCACGGTCGCCTTGCACCGCCACAGTCTGGGTTCGATTCCCGTCTCCGTGTGCATGGAGTTTGCAAGTTCTCCCTGGGCTTGGTGGGTTTCCTCCCACAGTCCAAAGACATGTAGGTTAGCTTAACTGGCGTTCCCAAATTGGCCCTTAGTGTGTGAATGTTTGTGTGCCCTGTGATGTATTGGCACCCTGTCCAGGGTGTACCCCGCCTTGTGCCCTAAGTCTCGTGGGATAAGCTCCAAGCCCCCCCGTGACCCTGAATACAGAATTAAGAGGTATAGATGATGAGTGACAGCATCATAAAGACCAAGGAACACATCAGACAGTCAGTAATAAAGTTGTGGAGAAGTTTAAAGCAGGGTTAGGTTAATTTTAAAAAAAAATCCCAAGCTTTGAACATCTCACAGAGCAATGTTTAATCTATTATCCAAAAAATGGAAAGAGTATTGCTAGGACTGAACTTGCCTAACCCTGGTTTAGGTTGACGAACGAGATGCACCAAGAGCTTCATGGTAACTCTAGAGGAGCTGCTGAGATCCACAGCTCAGATGGGAGAATCTGTCCACAGGACAACTATTAGTTGTGCACTCCACAAATCTGACTTTTATAAAAGAGGGGCAGGAAGAAAGCCGTTGTTGAAAGAAGTCCCATTTTTAGCTTGTCAGAGTCATGGCAACTGGAGACTGGCGTAGGGATGTTCAGAATGTTCAGATCGAAGCATATTCATGTGTTAGAAGTCCATGTGGAAGTGCAAGGACCACTGCTCTCCATCCAATCTGACTGAGCTTCAGCTATTTTGCAAGGCTGAATGTGCAAATATTTCACTACAGTATGTAGATGTGCAAACCTGGTAGAGACACACCCCCAAAAGACTTGCAGCTGTAATTGCAGTAAAAGGCACTGTACTGGGACACAAAGTATTGACTCAGGAGGCTGAAGACAAATGCAGATATTTCTTTATAAAAGATTTTGAAAACCATTGATCATTTTCCTTCCACTTCCCAATTATGTGCCACTTTGTGTTGGTCTATCACATAAAATCCCAATAACGTACATTTAAGTTTGTGGCTGTAATGTGATAAAAACGTGGAAAAGATTCACTTGTAGGAAAGCTTTAGCAAGGCACTGTGATCAAATATGACGATTTTTGTTGGCAGATTTCTGTCTGTATGAGACGCTTTGGCTAATCTGCTAACGTTCCAAAAGCAAATTATGTCCAACTTTAAACAAAGGCCGTGGTCATTTGTGTACAACGCAGTGCATTCGCAATTATCGAAAGGATTAACGTCCATCATTTATAGACACATTTGAAGCCCTTATGGTTATAATTGAAATTAACCACTTTGATCAAAAGCCGGTGTAGCGGTTAGCACTGTTGCTTGGCACCTCCGGGGTCTGGGTTCGATTCCCGTCTCTGTGGGCATGGAGTTTGCATGTTCTCCCCGTGCTTGGTGGGTTTCCTCCGGGTACTCCGGTTTCCTCCCACAGTCCAAAGACATGTAGGTTAGGTTAATCGGCGTTCCCAAATTGCCCGTAGTGTGTGCGAGAGTGTGTATGTGTCTGTGCCCTGCGATGGATTGGCACCCTGTCCAGGATGTACCCCGCCAGGATACGCTCCAGGCCCCCTGCGACCCTGAATACAGGATAAAGCGGTATAGACGATGAGTGAGTGAGTGAGTGGGTGATCAAAAGCCACAACAGGTTGTCACATTGTAAATGAATATCATCAGTTTTTCATCATAAGCTACTTTTTATTTTTCTGTCCATGCTTTCAGGGCATTGCGGTCAATTTTCCATGTAAAGAATACGTTTACGTTTTTAAGCTAACTTCATTTTATTATAGCACTACATGTGTTTTTCAGAGCAACGGAGAGCCGTGTTATTGCCAGATCATTGAGAGAGATGAACAACCAGACATCGCATTGTTTCTTTATACAGTATATCAATTGCTCAATTCCAGCCAAGGCTTGATATCCGAAGTAAAGTCACGAACATCGTGAACCCGTAATAGCGGTGTGTCTCTTCCTCTGATTAGACCACAAGCGCGAGGGGGAAAAAAAGGCTGACAGTTTGTTTAAAATGGAGCATTACACCAACACTATAAAGGGATCAGGTCCACATGCTTTAGATTGTAAACACACAGCCGTGTTTGTAACTGTTTGGCCTCGGAGTAATGACATAACGCGTGAGAAATCGTGCTTTCTCTGAGGTTCTATTGTGTCTGCGCGTTGATTAGCGCAGTAGATCATGATGGAGGTCATGGTGTAGTGACGAGTGCAGACAATTGCTCAGCAACATCTGGAATCACATTTAATGATCATCAAGATCAGACCGAAGAGGAGACTACAGAGTTCAGTTGTTAGATACGTCTGAGAGCGGAGACCAGTCGTCTAAGATGTTAATATACAGTACAGTACTGTATTTGACTCAGTTTCTGGGACGTGCCTTGTCAGAAATAAACAACACGGCTTTCAACAGCAAGTTCAAATTTGAGAATTTATTAACAGCTCAGAAAGTAGTGATTAACGTTCTATTCATTTTCTATTACTAGCTCTGATGGTGGTTCCAGCTTTAAAGCAAATCACAGGATTAATGTTTCACTCATTCTATTAATGTTCTCCTATAGTTAAAAACATTTCATGACACACAAAAAAATGTCTAAAAAAATATTAAGTCCACCTTGCTTTGGGTCACATCATAACACTATTTTTTTTGTTTATGATGATGATATTATTATTATATATAAACTACATGGCCCTGAGTGTTTTATTTCTTATTTTCTCTACATAGTCCCTCGTTGCAGGATATTCAGGTTTTTCATTTGTTCATTCATCTATACTGCTTATTCTGCGTACTGGGTAGCAGCGAGCTTTTGCAGCCCCGAGGCAGGAATTGAACCCCTGACCCAGAAGTTGTGAGTGCTACCAACCTACAGTACTAGATTCGGGTTTTTATAGCATTGAATCGAAATTTAATTGAGTTTATGAGAATAAAAAAATCCCTCTAGTTCTCTATACAGCCCACTGCTACACTAATGCACTTATTATCTCAGTGTTTCACTGGGATAAATGCTTGGACACCATCCTCAGTACGCCAGAGTTATCATTGGACCGGCTGCTTCATGTCTGGAACGCTGGCCTCCCAGGAACACGTTTAGTGGCCCAAACAAGTGGAAATTTTTAAGGATCGGGCATTCACGGGAACGACAGCAGTGGGCTCCGTGCCACCTTGGCCGTAAACGTCTCATTATCGTACTGTGCTTGAAGTTTTCTGTCCAATGTCGATTGAGTTCACACCTTCATTCATGAGAAATTTTTCACAAGTCATGGTTTGGCATGAAACCCCCCCCTATTATTATTAGCACTATCATTATTATTATTATTATTATTATTATTATTATTAGATTTGAAAGCATCAGTTCATTGCTGATTGTCTTTTTTTTATGGGTAGGGGCGCAGGAAATGTTGTATTGCTTCCCCTCACTCCTCACACCAGACTGACACTTTTTTTTTATAAGGTGCTCAACAGTTAAGGCTCTGCATTACTGATCAGAAGGTCAGGGGTTCAATCCCCAGCACAGCCAAGCATCCAATGTTGGGCCCTTGAGCAATCCCCTTAACCTTCTGTGTTCCAGGGTTGCCATATCATCAGCCTGGCTTGCTAAAAGCTGGGATATGTGAAGAAAAGAATTTCAGTGGCGTATATATTTGAGAAACAAAAGCTATAAAAACTGAATTTTCTTCTTAATTTGCATCCTCTAAGTAAAAACCATAACTTACTAATGCGTAACACTATATTTAAGTATTTACTGTCATAAATCTGAAACTGAATTAATTGAAGGTACAATGTGAATTCATAAAGTTAATAAAACAGATGTCTATGGTGGGGTTTTTTTTTCTTCCTCCTTTCTTTCAGAGATCGTCCACACAACAGTTTTTTTTCATTTGTCCACATCATTTGACTTGACGTGCATGGAAAATATGCAGGTCGAGGGTTGCAGGTTAAAATCCTTCACTTCGGTCGTCAAGCAGAAAACCATTCAGAATGTTTCACGTCTGTCTCTAGCTTGAAGAATTTCAACCTTGCTAAGGTGCAAAAAAAAAAAAAAAAAAAGCCTTGGTAAGGTTCATCAAAAAATCAAAAATACCAAAGCAAATCCATTCTCAATGTTCAAGACTTCATAAGGAAAAATGTCACTATGTTGTTAGATCTGCTGTATGAATGCCATTTTCTAAACGGATAAAACACCACGGGGCGTAAATGCAGTAGACTTTAAAGCAGACATAAGGGAAGTGTATTCAGACAAAAGGGGCTAGATGGGTTTCGCCGACTTGTATATCACTCTTGTCTTTGAAGTAGAAACCCCCAGAGACTGTGAGACTGTGATATTGAGCCTCAAAAGACGCCGTTGATGTAATGTTGATGCTCGTAAGCTCCACTCTGTTGCTTTATGATCCATATAGAGATCAGGGCCACCTTCCCGGAGTGACATTCGCTTGGGCCAAGAGTAACACATGAACATTCATAAGCAGTATTGACTTTACAGTGAACCGTGTCTCTTACCCCTGCGTGAACTTTAACATAGGTACAAGTCTACGCTTTTTGTGGAATCAAAACACTTCTGGTAGACTTTATAGTTGTCATGTTTAGGATGGAATATACCCCACGCTATAGATTTACTGAGAAGAAAATAAGAGACAAGCAATAGCATAAATCATATATATATACCCACTTGATAGTTTATTGGGTACATCAAGCCTGCCCCAGTACCCCCTGCTTCTCCCACCACCACCACCACCACCACCACCATGACCAAATCCGAGGCTTTGTAGCGACTCTAGCATCATGTGATTTATGTGTGTGGCACCTTAATAAGGTGTCTACTATCAGTAAGTGTTTCACTGTGCAGTGGGTTGAGTGATACCAGTGACATTAATGACTTGTGATATGATACAGTAATTGGTCCTTTGGTGCTGAGTGAGCTTCAAGGGTTAATCACCTTATCATGATTCAAAGCAATCTTGGTAGTAATGGAGAAAAAATGTGAAAAGTGCAAGTAAACATATACATGACAGGCAGGAATGTTCAACATTATTGTCAGGTTTTTTCTCTTATTGGACTAAAACTGTAAAAAAGTCTTGCTAGGGGCCTTATGTTATCATTAAACTACATACAAAGATTTCCACTGCAACAGATATGGAGAATGGAGATGATGTTGGTGTTGGGGTAAAAAAAAAAACCCTGTTGGAATCGTTGGTTTATATATATATATATATATATATATATATATATATATATATATATATATATATATATATATATATATATATATATATATATATATATAAAATTTTTTTTTTTCTCTCTATTTTTTGGAATGAGGATAAATTTATCAAATCCTGTTTTTAACACAAGGAACGTTCAGGTCAAACTGGGACTTCTGTATGTCTCATTACCATTTTTAAATTTAGACAACTCTAGAATTACTTGTGTGTATACATCAAACTGGGACTTGTGATGAAATTTCTTTTGATTGAAGGAATAAAACCAATTGACTTTTACAGACGATTTCAAGCACAGTGCAGTGATGAGACACTTAGCTGCAGTAAAACGTTTGAATTGTGCAAACATTTTAAAGAAGGCAAAACGTTCGTGAATGACAATCCCGGATGAGGTGGCTCAGAGCCCATTGCAGTCGATTTTCGTAAAACATCCAGCGAATGAATTGTTGAAAATCGATGGATAATTTGCCTCCAACTTGGAAGTTATTAATGCATCACCCGTACAGACCTGACCTCCGGCATACTGAGCCACCTACCTAACTTTCTATCTTGATGGTATTCAAGCACTAGAGAAACGCATAGATAAACGCATTAGTGTAGCAGGGATAATATAAAGAAATAAAAGTGTTTTTTTTTTCTTTCTCAAAACTCAAAGTTTGACTTGAACTCCTCTGATAGTTGCATTTGATCTTTATAAAGGAAATAATTTCACGCTTGATGAAGAGTTACATAAAAAGGTTCATAGTTGTTCATTTGCCATGTCAATCAAATTGCCTATTTCTTTTAAAGTAGACAGTTTTTTTGTCTTGTATAGTGCTGAAATGTACCAGACCCTTTGGTGTATGCTAGAACACACACACACACACAAGCTGATGGCATGATCAGAATTTAATGCAAATAACATAATTACTTTGAGGCACAACGGTGCACTGGGTTCTGCATGTTCTGTTCATGTCCATGTTTGGTTTCTTTGGGTTTTCTGGTTTTATCTCAAAAACATGCAAACATTTCATTTCACACAGATAGGAATGTCTGTAATTAACCGATGCTATTCCTACAGTACAGTATGTGCTGGTGGCAGCAGCATTTTCAGTGGGGAATACGATAACTGCAAACAGCCAATGCACATTAAAGTGTGTCTGAATGGTAGGGTGTATCTGAACAGCATTGCCAAGCGACATATTTTCACTTTAGTTATACTTAAATAGAAAGTTCTACCATATTAATGCACCATGTCACAACCATGCAGGAAAGTATTACTGAAGGATTCCAGTGATTAGTTTTTTTTCATAGCCTCAGTCCCCAGATCTCAGCTTCATCAGGTATATTTGAGGAGAGGAGGAAAGGATTTGTTTCAGCAAGACCGTGCAGCAATCCACTGAGTGGCACATAGGAAACGCAATAAATTCTGCATGGTCTAATATTTCAGCACGAATGCATCCAGTTCAGGAGAATTTGTGATGTTTTGAAAGCCAGCAGGGGTGCAACTCAATACTAGCTGTGTAATAAACTGGCAACTCAGCAGACATGCTTTAGTTCCAGTCAGTTTTACTATAGCGCATTCAGCTTCATACCAGTCTTTGTTAAATGTTACACACTGATCTGACTTTTATACTCATTTTAGCTGAAGGTCACCATTAAGAAGACTAGTTTTCTTTTTTCTGGCGGCATGGTGGTGTGGTGGTTAGCACTGTCGCCTTGCACCTCCAGGGTCCGGGTTCGATTCCCATCTCTGTGTTTATGGAGTTTGCAGGTTCTCCCCATGCTTGGTGGGTTTCATCCCACAGTCCGAAAACATGTAGGTTAAGCTACTTGGCATTCCCAAATTGGCCATAGTGTGTGAATGTGTATGTGTGTTCCCTGCGATGGTACCCACCTTGTGCCCTGAGTCTCCTGGGAAAGGCTCCAGGCCCCCCTGTGACCCTGAATACAGGATTAAGCAATATAGATGATGATGAGTGAGTAAGTGAGTTAGTTTTCTTTTTCCTTAACACACCTCTTTTTATTCGTTCACTGGTTACAGATTGTTTTGTTTAAAAACGTTTGATAAATATTAATAAAGAGGTTTCACTTATCATATCATATCATATCATATTCTTTGCAACCATCTCATTACAGTTTAAAATTGTAGGCAACTCTAGAATTATTGGCATCCTTTAAAATAATGGTGAAAAATAAATATATGAAATACAAGTGGCGTTCAGATCAAACCGGGACTAGTGATGAAATTTCTTGTGAATAAAGGCATAAAACCTGATTGATCTTTAGTGAAGCCGCAGTAAAACATTTAAATCATGCAAACATTTTTAAAGAACCCCTTACATCCGTGAATGATGATTCTGGCCAAGGTGGCTCGCAGCCCGCTGCCACTGCCTCACTTCATGACATTTCCACAATTTTGGGACGTTAAAGGTGTTCTTGGGAGGCCAGCGTTTCAGAACGCGAAACAGGCAGTCCGATCATGGTTCTGGTATAATCATGGTATCCAAACACTAGAGAAATGCTGGGATAAGTGCATTTGTGTAGCGGTGGATTATATAGAGAAATAAAGGGAGATTTTACTCACAACTCTTCTGCACAAATAAAAAATCTGGTTTGACTGGAATGCCACAAAAATCACTTTTTATCTCCACTTAAACAACTGGCGGAACATCTTGCCTTTGTTCAAATTAATATACCATTTTCATAGAGACCTTAAAATGTGTATCTGTGTGTTGCGGGGGGGGGGGGGGGGGGGGGGGATACTGGAACTTAATTAAAATAAATGTTCACTGCATCCAGATTCTCCACTGTTACTCCACCTTCATATGAACAAGATGTTTGAAGGTGTATGATGAGATCAGAAACTGTAATTGCATACAAGGAAATGGCCCCTAACTCATATAAAACATGTCTCTTGATTACTGATCACTCGAGGCTCGTTTGCAGCTTATGGTCCACAATATTTTATCCATATCTGGACATTTTACCACAAACCCTGGTTGCCTGCCAAGAGTTGATTCTAGAAGGGTTCTTTGACCAGATAATGACCTCAAACTCTTAATTAACCCCATACTAAAAGCTCATTAAAGAAGTCTATTGTAATCACAGCTGAAGGTATAAATTCTCTTTATGTTCACACCAGCACCACTTTGTTTTCTAGAAAGAGATGAATGAGCTCTTGTATTGCTGTCAACTCCTTTAATCATCTACTGTTACATCTTACCATTTAACAATTTCACTGTGCTGTAATGTATATGTGACAAAATAAAGGCTTCACTTTACTTTACTTGAACTATAATTGTAAATGATCCAATACAAAGAGCTAATACATAGGGGAAAAAATGCTCCCAGGTCAACTCACTTTTCTTACATTTTAATTTACTACAGTAATCCGCGTCTCTGCCTGTCTGCTTGCTACCATTACCTGAGAATGGAGGATGCGTTCAACTTGTCCCCGCTCCACATGCTGCTTCAATGTTTCGGTGCCCCTTACTTCTACCTGTCGCATGCGCTGTCTCTGTAGACGCGTCACAGTCTGATCTGGGGTTTCATTAGCTATGAGCTCGGCACAACGCTACCTACTGTCACATATAGCAGGAAACTGGTGACTTACGAGCTTCTAAAAACATACTAATATGTGGAACGGCTACAGTAAATTGCCCTAGGTGTGAAAATGTGTTTACATGGACTGGCGTTACATGGAATGCCCTATGTTCCTGGGTTAGGCTTCAATTCCACAATGATCCTAACCAGGATAAGGCTGTCACTGAAGATAAATTTAAAGGGTTGCCACCAGTCTGGGTTTTCCCAGGAAAAGAAAAAGTAAGCAGATGGTGGATTTAGGGTAGGATGGGTCAGCGGTTAAGGCTCTGGGTTACTGATCAGAAGGTCGGGGGTTCAAGCTTCAGCACTGCCAAACCCCAGCACTATTTTGTGGCAGCTTAACCTGCTGGAGTGCAGTATCATGGCTGACCTTGTGCTCAAGACCACTGAACCTCAACCGTCCTAACAAGCTACGTAAAGAAAGGAATTTGGCTATGCCGTCATGTGACAAATAGAGGGTAATTCTGAAGTTTAAAAATAAAACAAATACACATGCAAAATTTTTTTTGTAAAATTGGGGACGGTCAGTCTTTCTGTCTTTGTCTTTGGCTGAAGCAGTTGTCCCATGTCACAGGTTGTTCTTGTTGTTGGTCTTTCGGCTGCTCCAGACCATCCAATCCGCACACAACTTGGCACAGCTTTTATGCTGGATGCCCTTCCTGACACAAACCTTCCTGGCTTGGGACCAGCATTGCATCCAGTGGCTGGGGTTAGGTCATTGGGTGGGAATTGATCCCGGGCCGGTCGGCCCAACGGCTTAGTGATCAGCACTGTTACCTTGCACCTCTAGGGTACGGGCTCGATTCCCGTCTCGGGGTCTGTGTGCATGGAGTTTGCACGTTCTCCTTGAGCTTGCTGGGTTTCCTCCAGGTACTCCAGTTTCCTCCCACAGTCTAAAAACAGATACAGATTAGACTGATTGGCTAATCTTCCCACATTGTTCTGTAGTGCATAAACAAGCATGTGAGTGTGTGTATGGCCTCCAATGGATTGGCACCCCCCTTCTGGGTGTACACCCCTTGTGCCCTAAGTCTCCTGGGATAGGCTCCAGGCCACCTGCAACCCTGTATACAGAGTAACACAGACATCCGCATGGCAGGTAAGAAATCTACCACTGAGCCACTAATGGTTAGGTGAGGGGTCGCCACCATCCGATCTGCACACAACTTGGCACAGGTTTTACACCGGACACGCCCCCCCCCACCCCCCACCCTGACCCAAACCACTGAATTTGATCCGTGCTTGGGAGCGGCACTGCATCAAGTCGCTGGAGTTTGAGCATTGGGTGGGACTTGAACCCAAATCTTCTGCTTAACCGTTACCACTGAGACACCTACTGTATGCCCTCTTATCTCATATCTCATATACTGTATGCCCTCTTATCTCATATCTCATATACTGTATGCCCTCTTATCTCATATCACATGTGGAGAACTTGAATTTAACGTATCGTGCTGTATCATCATGTACTAGTTTTCACTCATGGTGCTAATAATGTTGGAAGTGGCCGCGTGTGGGAAGGACGTGAATGAGGTGCTGTGAGTGATCCCTGGGGCGATGGAGACACCATGTGGAGAGTTCTGTGGGTGTTTATTTATTTATTAAGCATTGAATTTTATCCACGTTCATATGAATAATATATAATTGTTTCCAATCCGAGCAGACAGCTAGAGGATAAGACGTAGACAGGAGAGGAATGAAGATTTGTCACGACATGAAAACCCTCACACATGCCGACGAGAAGGGCAGCGGCGCCTCGCGTGACGTCACTTCCGCCTGGAGAACGCAAGCAGGATTTTGCATGAGGCAGGGACGGAGCCTGAGAGAGTTAAAGAGGGGGGGGGGAGGGAGAAAGGGAAAAAGGGAAAATAATTTTGATCGACGCGTAAATAAAAATAAGCACATCTGATTATATATGGGAGAAGCAACCAAGCGGGTCCGATCGGAGAGAAATCGACGATAAAGCTGGAACCGGGATCCAGGTAAATCATGCCAGCGCATAACGCCTCATAGCTCAGCTCTATAACCATATGCATGTGATATGAATATATATATATATATATATATATATATATATATATATATATATATATAAATATATATATATATATATATATGACAAATGTGTATGTATATGATGATGAACAGTACGTTGGGTGACACATTGCTGTTAATGATAGCTTGGTGTAACATCTGGATGCACATCTGCATGCGTTTTCTGTACATACTGTACACATGCTCTACGCATGCGTCATATTATATATATAAAGTAATAATAATAATATTAATAATAATAAAGTGTGATGCTGCCTGCGACGTGTCACGGCCTTTTTTTTTTGTGGGTCGGAGGGGCGTAAAACCTCACTTCCGGTGTTCCACCTTCCAAAATCTGTTACCATGGTAACCTAGTAGCCGCACAGGCCTCTATGGTCTAAAAAAAAAAAAAAGAAGAAGAAAAAAAGGGTCTATTTGTAAAGAAAGTGTATAATAAAAAATAATATGACACATTATATAACACTATATTATTTTATAAAATAATAATAATAATAATAATAAAAAAATGTGTAGTATAATACATCATATTAAATAAGTACAGCTTTAGTTTCCTTGATTACTTACATTCCTTAATCAACCCCTTTGAACATGTCTATAGCTTGGCAATAACAAATCGATATTATTATTATTATTATTATTATTATTATAAAGGAAGCATTTAACGTTGTTTTTGAGAAAGACTGGACTGCAAGGTTTAGGCATTACAGCACAGGGAAGCTGAGGCGAGAGGGAGAGATAGAGAGAGAGATCTATAGGTGGTAGTGAAGTGTATATATATATATATATATATATATATATATATATATATATATATACAAAAGAATTCTTCTTTTTCCAGTAGGACTTGTAACAAATGGACAAATCATAGCCTTAAACACACTGTGATGTAACTTTACCAGCGTTGAACAATTCACTGACGTGTCCTGTGTGTCCTCTATGAAGCTCCACCATGACGGACAGCATCATGAGCAAAGCTGCCACGATGGAAATCCCCATCAACGGCAACGGAGACACGAGGACGTCTGAAGACGACAGTCTTGAGCAGGTGAGAGATGAAACTACGCCGAAGCTAGAGCTGGGTGATGTGATACGGTACGATGATCCCAATACCGTGATGAAATGTTACGTAAAATTCTGGATTTTTGAATTAGAAATTAGAATTTAAGCTCAGGGAATCTGGTGTCGCCTAATTGTCATGTTGTATCTGATTATTTTTTAAAAGAGTGTCGATGTTTGTAACACATCACCCAACATTATCTCCAACTCCAAAGTGATACATTATTACCACTATTACTGTAACCCGATACCGACCGCTCTGTGACGGCGCTCAAATGTAACAGTATTTTCGTGAGGCGTAATACATGGAGTAAATGTCCTGTTCCTGTTTTCCTTTTAATATCATATTCGTTCTGGTCACTTGTGTAACATAACTGTACTGTATAGTTTGACACTTCATCACGCTGACGTGCCGTGTTTTTGTCTTTATGTCTCGTTTGTTCTTTTTTTATTTGTACAGATTCACTGGAGCTTAGAGAGGAAGGTAGGGAGTCTTTCATTGGCTGGGATAAAGGACAAGGTGGAAGTGTGTCCATAGATTAGCGTCATGTGTCTCAGAGTGTCTGAGAGTTTCGGATTTAACACAGATGCGGGTTTGTTGAAATGTTTGAAATGGTTAAGCTCTAGCTGTACACGTTTGAAAGATGAGTACTGTGCGAGTTTTACACTGTAGTGAGTTCCTCCAGTAGCTTGGCTTTTGTTTGAACGTATCGTTTGAGACAATTATTGGGAATTTCTGCCTTAGAGCGTTCACACAAACCAAACGATATAATTTTTTTTTTTTTCAATCAAAAAGGATTGATTTATGTCTAAAAAAGTATTTTGGTTTATTTAGTGCTGCACAATTAATCACAGAAAAATCTCAATCCCAATATGGACCCCTGGAATTATTTAATCACAAAAAGCTGCATATAGTCAGGGATTTATTTATTTAGTTTGTCAACTAAATTTAAGTGTAAATCAAAGCTGTACAATCTTAATTTCTCTGCAGACATTCAAACAAACAAACGGTCCATGAAAATAGACAATAATAATAATAAAATAAAATAAAATGAAATAAAATCCAATAAAATGCCCATATTGCCCATGTCCATATTTATTTTAAAGTGCTAAATTAATATTATAAATAGAATTATCATCCCCTTAAATGTGTCATTGTGCCATTATTAGCTCTTAGCCAAAATTCTAAATGGTATATTTAAGAATTAAATATCGTAATATAAATCCCAGTCAAAATGTAGATGTGTCTAAATAATTATAATGTGCTTTTTTATTTAAATTTTTTATTTATCTATTACTAAAGGTGAAGTATGCTAATATGGAACTATATATACAGTGTATATATATATATATATATATATATATATATATATATATATATAGTACCATATTAGCATACTTTACCTTTAGTAATAGATAAATAAAAAATAAAATGCATGATTTAATAATAAAAAAGCACATTATAATTATTTAGACACATCTACATTTTGACTGGGATTTATATTGCGATATAGACATTATATATAGATAATATAATTTTCACTGTGTTGAATTTATGGATTTATAGAGTTCCAACAGAGAGAAAATAAAACGATTTTTTTTTTATAATGAATGAACAATGTTATAATAATAATAATAATAATAATAATAATTATTATTATTATTATTATTATTATTATTATTATTATTATTATTATTATTCATTAGGAATTACCAAATGAATGGTTTTCTTTCTCCATTTGGAAGTGTTTCTTTTTTTATTTGGTCATGAAAGCAGCATCGGAAAATCATCATTTAAGGTTTGGGGGGAAAAACACAAAGGCAACAAATATTTCCCTATTGTTTTATAATGGTCTGTAAGCAACATTTTCAGAACATCTGTCTCTCCCCCACATTGAATTATTTATTGGTGAAACACATAGTTTTATGGTTTGTTGCTGTAGCCATGTCTTTTCTTGTTCTGTATTGTGTATATCACACTGATGTCATGTATAAGTCTGATATTAATGTTTGTTAACATTAGTGGAGCTGTTAACAGCTCTCTGTGAGAAAGTGATGCGGTTCTGAACATCCAGTTACACTAGAGGGCTCTAGGTGGTGCTAACAGCTTACAGAAGTGTGCGTGTGTGTGTTTACAGTGTGTTGGTGTGTGTGTGTGTTTACTATGTGTGTTTATACATAATATATTTGGTTTACTGAAGACACTCCCAACGCTCCCTTCCGTCTTCACCAATCTGTTGCTACAAAGTTGGAAACGTACTATTGCTGCTTTGTTTTGAATTTGTTAAAATGTTTTTGAATTTTTCTTTTCACATTTTTTCGCATTTCTTATTTGCTGTCATGTTTTAAAGTCGCTGTCACATTTTTTTTCTTTTTTTTTCTTCAAATTTGCTCTCATGTTTTTTGGAGTTGTCGTGTTTTCATATTTGGTGTAATTTTTTTCCCAAATTCTGTCGTGTTTTAAAATGTTTTTATTTTAATTCCATTTGTTTGTCTGTTTATTTGTTTGTTTGTTTATTTGTTTTTTTTTTTTGCCATTGTGTTTTTGAATGTCATTGTGTTTTTTCTCCCCCCCCCCCCCCCCGCTGTCGTGTTTTCAAATTTGCTGTGATGTTTTGATTATATATTTATCTAAAACTGAATTTTCTTTAAACATAACATGTAGAATTTCAATAGCTAATATTTTTCCTAAGCTGTACCATTTTCATGTTCATCCAAATTTTTAGACATCCCTCCAGTAACTGGTTTGACTGGTAGTTTATATTTATTCTTCTACATTTTAGAACAGTAATGGTTTTTTTTCAAAAGGTAATTAAGGAACAACACGAACATTCAATCATTATTTTAAGACATGAAGGTCAGAAGTTCTGGATCAGTTCTTGTAAGAACAGTATTGTGTCCAGTGCATTCATAAAACCCATCGAGCCCCATCATGCAACTGTCTCTAACCCAGGAAAGCGAGGACAAAACTTACTGCTGCAGAGGGGAAGTTCATTTAGAGTCACCAGCCTCAGAAATCACCAATTAACAACCAGCACCTCAGATTGGAGCCGTTATGAAGCTTTACAGAGCCGAAGTAGCAGATATACATCTCAATATCAACTGTTCAAAGGAGATTATTGTATATTTTGGATAAACCTTCAAATTGCTTTACAATGTAGAAAGAAATAAAAATGAGGAAAGAGCATAGAATTAGAAGGCAGGTGTCCAAACTTATGACTGGCAGTATAGATTTTACACTGTTTTTAAATATTTTAGGAGGTACAAAGCACAGCAATTCAGTAAAAAAGAAGAAAAAAGAAAGAAAGAAAAACAGTTGTTCTGATGGTGTTCCTGATCTTCAGGACCTGCAGCAGGTGATGGTGTCTGGGCCGAACCTGAACGAGACGAGCATCGTGTCGGGGGGATACGGAGGCTCAGCCGAGGGCATCATCCCCACCGGCTCCATCCAAGGTACGAGTCCCTTAACGTAGGAGATCTTCAGATGTCTTTTAGTTTCATTTAAAACGTCAAGTCTCTAGAGACTTTTTATTTTTTATTTTTTCCCCATATGCTTTTAGGCCCAGCTATACTTTTCAACGAGGAATATTTTGAAAGGAGATGCGGAAACGCCCCCAAGCCAGGTGTCTTTAAGCACCATGTATATGAACTCATTTCCATATCTTTCCTGTTCCAGCTCTTTCTTTCCCTTTCTACCAGCGAAGTGCACGTGGCGGAAGATTTGTAACATTTTTAGTCATTTTTATTAACTTAACCTAAAAAAAGGTACTGCTTCTTGTCCACAGGCTTAGGACACAAGGAAACCGTCTGCATGCCATGTTATGATGGAACGACTAACCTCAGTGTATTGTCTTTGTATCTATTTGTATGTTTCTGAGAACGATAAGGTCCAAAGGCTTTGCACAATATTACGCCAGACCTTCAGTGAGATGAGTCAAAATCAGGACGCTGAAGATCAGCTGCTTACTGTATATACAGCAGTTCCATAAGCACCATTTTATTATTTATCATACTTATTACAGTATGTATATATACAGTGTATGACCATGGCAGCACGGTGGCTTAGTAATTAGGACTGTCACCATGTCCAAATCTCCAACATGTCTCCATGTCTCCAACATGTCCAAATTGAACGTAGTGTACGAATAGGTGAGTGCTCGTGCCCTGTAATGGATTGGCATTTACAGTACACAGGATGTACTCCGCCTTGTCCCCTAGTGCATTAACATTTTTACGTTACGGCATTTGGTAGATGCTAAATACTACTTAAAAGCTAAAAACGACTTACATTACTTTTTTTTTTTTTTATATATATCTCATTATACATCTGAGCAGTTGAGGGTTAAGGGCCTTGATTGTGGTTGTGGGGTTTAAACCTGGGACCTTCCGAACTGTAGTCCACTGACCCCTGACCCCTGGTATAGACCAGTAAATTCTGAACAATGTGGCCCCACTGAGTCAGATTCAAATTTTAATAATAATAATAGTAATGATAATAATAATAATAATAATAAATGAAAGAGAACCAGTAGTATACTCAGAAGACTTTAGCCACATAGGACAATGTCTGATTTTAGGATTTTGTGCTTGCAGATTTTTTGGACCTTACACTCTTACACGGTTTAATGCTTTATGTACCAATGCCGCACTGTCAAGAGAATTTGCTTCTTTTCAGTGAGCTGGACTTTGAGCCAATTCTTGTTTTTTTTTTTGTTTTTTTTTTTCTTCATTGATTTGCTGCACATTTACCATTTCATCATCTCTCTGCTGTCTATCGGCATCGCCCTCCCTCTGCCCTTTCCCCCCCCTGATTGTTCTCATCGACTTGCCGACTCCTTGAACTCAACCCGTCTCCTTGCTCGCACGTTACCAAAAACGGACACCTGCACTGGTCATATCCATCACGTCGTCGTCTTGCCATGCATTCTGTCCGGGTTCCTTTTTCTAAACCTCGTTGCCACCGATCTCACTGCATGTGTTGCTTCTAATCCCTTTATCTGGAGAAATAAATGACTAGAACATCTTCAGTCTCTCAATTCTCCATTTCATGTGCACTCATTTCAGACCTTCGCTCCAAGCCTAGAGACTTTCCACCCATTCGTTCAGCCGCTGGCCACGTTTCACGCCAGCCTGATCATTACCCAGGTATCTCAGCAGTCCTCCTGTCATTCATGTCACTTCAGATCTGCGAATCAATCATCAGCACCGTCTTAGTGAAAGTTAATTCTCTGGAATGTTTCGGTTTAAATCAGATCTCTTCTTTTTCACGCAGTACCATTTCTTCTCATGTCCACTAGCTCCCAGCATGCACCACAGCAACAGCAACCCGAGCATGATGGCGGAGGAGGCCACACGTGGGATCGCGGTGGAGAAATTCGACAGCGTGAAGAAATGGAGCATCAATACTTATAAGGTACGCGCCCTTATATGGTCATTATTAGTTTATTAGTGTATCGGGCTGAGAAACGTTTGATTTGGGAGGACGAAATCTTTCCGTCTGCTACAGTATGAGAACTCCTATTTTTTATATAATATGGACAAGACTTTGTTACTGCAAAGATCATGTTGTGTAAGGTAGTTCCAGTGAACAACTGTGCTGTTAAAGCTAGGATGACTCGCATGCTCGAAAACCTAAAGAAATCGGTTTAATTAATGCTCTGAAATGTAACATTTTTTTATTTAAATGTAAACATACGCAGAAGAGAAGTGTAAGAAAAGAGAGATTTTTTTTGGAAAAATACATTTAAAAAAATTAGTAGCATGAAATTGGTGCATTTGTAAATATTTGTCCTGTAACTGAAAGAATTGAGTGATTAATTAATTTATTATTAAATCAGATCAGATAAGGGGATTTTTTAAATATATTCCTATTAAATCTGGTTAATAACTTCTAATAAAACATAAGAAACCTCTGACAATGATCTTAAAGTGGATCTATTATGAAAAAACTTTTTTTTTTTTTTTTTTTAAACACAACATTTTTTCATTTGTGTAACTATTTATGTTTACAAACTGTTTATAAACAAAAGATGTCGACCAAAACACAGTACTGTATTGGTGATTTTCTATTTTAGGCATATAATACAGAGAATGTGTGTGCCAAAGAAGCTACTTTTACAGTTTATGCAACATGGAAGTGACCAATCTTGCTTCCCTAAACATTTGCTAACGTTGCTACTGTAACCTCAGCCGTTTTGGAGAGATGATTTTATACGTGCCCCAGAAACCGACAGTTTTCTGCGTTACACTGTCTCACTTGAAACAATACTAATTTAAAATGCAAATTATTCTTTATATTTCATTGCGAATATTGATCCTAAAATTTGTTTAAGCTTCTAGGAGCATATGACCTGTAAAAAAATTTTTGGTCAAAGCTTCAAAAGCAGAAAAAATCTGTAGTGTCTGTAACCATGTCGAATTCATGTTGCAATATCTTAACCATTTTGCACTTTGGATTAATACACAGTTTCAGGTTTATGTCTGTTCATGTGAAATCTATATTGTTTCATCTGAATAAAAATTAAGATCACTGAAATATTTGAATTAAAAAAAAAGTTCAAAACTGCATAAAAGGGCATGAAATTGTATTTAGCAAATGTATTTCTTTTTATCTGGTAAAAATATAAATGTGTATGCATATTTACAAAACAAACAAAAAAAACAAAAAACAAGCATGGATTGGAAGATAAGCATTAAAAGTATTATGAAAAAAATAATTTATGAAAATTCACTTTTTAGCACTAATAAATGTTTTTGCTTTTTATACTTTTCCTTTGGCTATTGGCCTTATTGAAGTTTAACCAAGGCAGTTTGATTGTCGCCTCTAAAGTGACCTCATATACTGTAAGAAAAACCCCTCCCTCTGCTTGTGTCTGAGCTTTGTGTCCTTTAAGGGGCGTGGCTCAGCAGTAGCTCATTTACATATACACTGATACAGCACATTTGGAGGAGGAGTGAAACAGGAGTGAGTTTGAACAAAAATGGAATTTAAAACCATCTGAGAAGTATTTCAGCTGGAACATTAACAGCCACTCTGAGATCTGTGTTCACTTGTTTGAAGAAATAGTCAAATATGGGACCTTTAAGATATTAATGAAAGTCGCGGGGAGGTAGGGGGAGGGGGGGGGGGCGGAGCATGGAAATGTACGAGTGATGAAAATAATATGTAAATGACTTTTTGCATAGTAAAGCTGCTGCACGATCCACTTGATCTCTCAAAGTGTCCCGGCGTTCCCGCGTCTCTCTCTTTCGAATCCCTCTCCCCTCCAGTGCACGAAGCAGATGTTCTCGGAGAGGTTCGGTCGCGGCTCGCGGACCGTGGACCTGGAGCTGGAGGCTCAGATCGACGTGCTGCGCGAAACCAAGCAGAAATACGAGCACTTCCTGAGACTGGCGCAGGCGCTCACTACACACTTCTACAACGTGGTGCAGACGCAGCAGGCGCTGGGAGACACGTTCTCCGATCTGAGCCAGAAATCTCCAGAACTGCAGGTAACCGTAACGCTGTAGTGCGCTGCCGTCTACAAGGAGATATTTGATCATGGAGAGACTGTTCTGTATTGTACTGATGAAGATGAGCGAGAAAGCCTTTGCAAATATGTCATGAATGCCTTTAAGATTTATACATCATTCTGATTATTGGTTAATAAGTTACTATTGCATACATATAGATACACTTATATTACTTATATATACTTATATACTTATACACTTAATTAATAATTTAGCAATGTTGTTGGATGTTTAATAGCTTTTTTTTTTTTTTTTTAATGTGCAGGTTAACCTCTGGTTATTCAGTTATGTACAGTAGGGTGTTACTGAATATACTGAATGAGCTAGAGAGGAACGCATGTGTGTAGTTACAGTATTAAACACGTTGCAACGTTCCCCAGGACGAGTTCGGCTACAACGCAGAGACACAAAAGCTGTTGTGTAAAAACGGAGAGACGCTCCTGGGCGCAATCAACTTCTTCGTGTCGAGCATCAACACACTGGTCAACAAAACCATGGAGGACACGCTCATGACCATCAAGATGTACGAGAACGCAAGGTGAAGCCAAATTCTCTGGAAGACACAAAACAATGAACATGTCTTTAAATTTATGAAAAGTTCACGGATATTCGTTTTTAACCTTGTGCATATGGATTAAAATAATTGTTACTAAAATGTTTTTTTTTTTTATATTTATTATATATTCTTTTGTTATTATTGTTCTTCCTAAAATGTGACTAATATTTTGTATAGTAAAAATTTATTATTACTAAAGTATCATTTATTATGCTATAATATATAATATCACATACTGTACTATACATACACATATTCTTTAGAACAGAATTTGTTTAAATAAATGTATTAATATTTTATCAAATGTTTTCAGTGCCTATAAAGCAGCCCTACGGAGTCTCCAATTTTACATATACAGTTAAACCTTGGATTGCAGGCATAATTCTTTCTGGAAGCATGTTTGTAAGCCAAAGCGCTTGTATATAAAGGCGGATTTCCCCCATAAAAAATAAAGAAACTCTGCTTATTCGTTCCACAGCCCAAAAATATTCATATAAAAATAGGGAGGAAAGGGGGCTGGTTATCCAGTTTTAATAAAGTTTTAATCCAGTTTTTATATGTAGACTGGTTTAAATTGAATGCAGATCCAGTGCTATTGAAAATGCTTAAAGCATTTTTTATGTGTGTGTGTGTGCTTAGGTTGGAGTATGATGCCTATAGGTCAGACCTGGAGGAGCTGAGTGCCGGCCCGCGTGATGCCGCTGCGATGGTGCGTATCGAATTCGCTCAGCAGGAGTACCAGATCCACAGAGACAAGTACGAGAGGCTACGGAGTGACGTCACCATCAAGCTCAAATTCCTGGAAGAGAATAAGGTACATTTCCTTTGAGCAATGTAGGACATTTATGCAGCGTGTTCCAAAAGTCAGGATCCAAAAAGGCAAACAAGCAACTGTCATAAAATTGTGTAAAGTATGGTATCTTGCTAATGAATAAACTCATTCTGTTAGATCTTATGTTGTCCTACTGAGTCTGTTATAAGAAAAGAACTATTAAACTGTGACCTTATATATCATATAAATAAAAGTGCGAATGGATCCAGACCTTTTGGGCCAGCCATATGAGCAGCCTCAAGATCAAACCAGTCCTGTTTTTTCCTTATTATTCTTCTTGTATTATTTGTATCCAAAATACTACATGGCTGAACATGAGGTATAAAAAACCTAGGGGTTATGCTGTTATAGGAAACGAATCAACAATACAAACCAGGGTTAGTGTTACCCACCCAAACCCCCAGCAGCATGTCCCAAAGTCTTACATTCTCTTAAACCAAAGCAATTTGGCAACACTTCCAATGTTCAAATTTAATTTATTCAAATATGCGTGTTGCATATTTTATCATTTATATTTAATGTTAACACCTGTTTAGACAAATAACAAACTTGCAATGACGTTCTATCCAAATGCATATACTTCACTATGGAACTCATTCCCCTTTTGTAGGGGAATATAACGGCTTCCGCTCTTCTTGGAAGGCCGTCTAAAAGATTTCTGAGTGTTTCTGTGGAAATTCGTGCCCATTTATTCTGTAGAGTATTCACGAGGTCAGGCGCTGATGTTGGATGAGGAGGCCTGGCTTGCAATCTCCAGCCGAGTTCATCCCAAAGGTGCTCAGTTGGGTTGAGGTCCATCAGGGCTCTGTGTTTGGGCCAGTCAAGTTCTTCCACACCAAACTTCTCAAGCCATGTCTTTATAGTCGTTGCTTTGTGCACTGGGACACAGTCATGTTGGAAAAGACAAGGGCCTTCCTCAAACTGTTGTCACAAAGTTCGAAGTAGCATTGTCCAAGATGTCTTGGTATGCTGAAGCATTAAGATTGTCCTTCATTCGGGATAAGGGGCCTGACTGACACACCTGAATTCAATAATTAACAAGTTTGGCCAAATACTTACACACATGGACAAAATTGTTGGTACCCTTCAGTCAATGAAAGAAAAACTCACAATGGTCACAGAAATAACTTTAATCTGACAAAAGTAATAATAAATAAGAATTCTATGAATGTTAACCAATGAAAGTCAGACATTGCTTTTCAACCATGCTTCAACGGAATTATAAATAAAAAATGAACTCATGGAACAGGCCTGGACAAAAATGATGGTACCCCTAACTTAATAGTTTGTTGCACAACCTTTTGAGGCAATCACTGCAACCAAACGATTCCTGTAACTGTCAATGAGACTTCTGCACCTCTCTGCAGGTATTTTGGCCCACTCCTCATGAGCAAGCTGCTCCAGTTGTTTCCGGTTTGAAGGGTGCCTTTTCCAGACAGCATGTTTCAGCTCCTTGAAAAGATGCTCAATAGGATTGAGGTCAGGGCTCATAGAAGGCCACTTTAGAATAGTCCAATGTTTTCCTCTTAGCCATTCTTGGGTGTTTTTAGCTGTGTGTTTTGGGTCATTGTCCTGTTGCAAGACCCATGACCTGCGACTGAGACCCAGCTTTCTGACACTGGCCAGCACATTTCTCTCTAGAATCCCTTGATAGTCTTGAGATTTCATTGTACCCTGCACAGATTCAAGACACCCTGTGCCAGATGCAGCAAAGCAGCCCCAGAACATAACAGAGCCTCCTCCATGTTTCACAGTAGGGACAGTGTTCTTTTCTTCATATGCTTCAAGTATAATTAGCTAAATTTGCCTTGGCAAAAAGTTAAATTTTTGTCTCATCTGTCCATAGGACATTCTCCCAGAAGCTTTGTGGCTTGTCAACATGTAGTTTGGCATATTCCAGTCTGGCTTTTTTATGATTTGTTTTCAACAATGGTGTCCTCCCTGGTCGTCTCCCATGCAGTCCACTTTGGCTCAAACAACGACGGATGGTGTGATCTGACACTGATGTTCCTTGAGCATGAAGTTCACCTTGGATCTCATTAGAAGTCTTTCTGGGCTCTTTCGTTACCATTCGGATTATCCGTCTCTTTGATTTGTCATCAATGTTCCTCCTGCGGCCACGTCCAGGGAGGTTGGCTACAGTCCCATGGATCTTAAATTTCTGAATAATATGTGCAACTGTAGTCACAGGAACATCTAGCTGCTTGGAGATGGTCTTATAGCCTTTACCTTTAACATGCTTGTCTATAATTTTCTTTCGAATCTCCTGAGACAACTCTTTCCTTCGCTTCCTCTGGTCCATGTTGAGTGTGGTACATACCATGTCACCAAACAACACAGTGACTACCTGGAGCCCTATATATAGGCTCACTGACTGATTACAAGATTGTAGACACCTGTGATGCTAATTAGTGGACACACCTTGAATTAACATGTCCCTTTGGTCACATTATTTTCGGTATTTTCTAGGGGTACCATCATTTTTGTCCAGGCCTGTTCCATGAGTTTATTTTTTTAAATAATTCCGTTGAAGCATGGTTGAAAAGCAATGTCTGACTTTCATTGGTTAACATTCATAGAATTTTTTTAAATTATTACTTTTGTCAGATTAAAGTTATTTCTGTGACCATTGTGAGTTTTTCTTTCATTGACCGAAGGGTACCAACAATTTTGTCCACGTGTGTACTATATGGTCTATATAGTGTATATGATATTACTAGCTAAAAAAAAGTTTAGATAGATAGTTTATAAATCCCCAAAATAATAATAATTTTAAAAAAAAATACCAGTGAGATATTTAATATTTGCAATAGCCCTGTTTTTTTTTTTTTTCCCCACCCTGTACGCTGCAGGTAAAGGTGATGCACAAGCAGCTCCTCCTCTTCCACAACGCCATCTCGGCCTACTTCGCTGGCAACCAGCAGCAGCTTGAACAGACTCTCAGGCAATTCAACGTGAAGTTGAAGCGCCCCGGCTCGGACAGACCGTCGTGGCTGGAGGAGCAGTAACGAACCGGAAGACACAGTTAATCTCAGCCTCTAGAGACTCGGACAGGCTGGAGGATGGAGTGGTGTACGGATTGTGTCGGCAGAAGTTGTGGGTTTGAATTGAAGAAAGGATCATGGCGTAAAAAAAATTATGTAGTTTATATTTAAAGGCAGGTTTTATCATGAGGAATGAGAAAGGAGAGATGCCTCCCATGCCTTTTGTCTTTGTATTGAATTTATTTTGTCATGCAAAGTAAAGTGGAACATAATCGCATTTTTGCTTATACTGTATACATCCTGTATGACAGACCGTAGTTTTATTGTACAGTAGAGTGGGCCGTATTCCGAGTTGTATTCTTAGTAATGAGGATTTAATACTGATATTGGTAAAAGCCCACTTGAATGATATTGGTTCAAGCGGGAAACAGTATTAAGTCTGGGTCCACTGTCTGAGATTATGCCATATGAATAATACATCATACTGGAATTTATGTTTTGGCTCTAATTATAAAAATAAAATAAAAAAATTTAAAAGGGGGAAAGTTACCCCTTGGTCAATGTTTTAAATAGTTAAATACATATAAGACTATTAATCAATTGAGCATATTATCTATTTAAAGCCATTCAACTGTCAGAACAGGACATACTGTATATTATTTCAAAAATTTAAATAAAATATAAATACCAGGATGTGCCGGAAGTGCAATTTTACAGGTTTTGGAACAAGGATAGTGAAAACCATCAAATCAAATGAAACAACATTTGCAATAATGTGGTCAATTCATTTATGAGGGGTGTTCAAGTCAAACCGGGACTTCTAAAATCTAGCTTTTATTTCTCTACTGCAAAACTAATGCACTCACCCCAGGGCTTCACTAGTGCTTGGATACCATCAACCATGATCGGACTGCCTGCTTCATGACTGAAACGCTGGCCTCCCGGGAACTCCTTTAATGGCCCAAACATGTGGAAACACAACGCTTGGAGCGAGGTCAGGACTGTACGGTGGATGTGAGTTCCAGTAATGTGCTGTTGAACGTGTTGTTGAGTGATTATGCGTACAGTTCCCACAGACAGATGCGTCTCTTCTGCACTGGACTCGGAGCCACCTCAGCTGGGATCGTCATTCACGGACATACAGACGTTCTGCACCATTCAAATGTTTTACTGCGGCTAAGAGTCTCATCACCATACTGTGATTGAAATTTGCCTGTAAATGTAATTGGTTTCACACCTTCATTCACAAGTCCCACTTTGACTCGAATGCCCCTTGTAGATTAAGTTAGCATCAGCATATTAGTCTTAGATCTTTACGTTTAGATTTTTAAAAGACTTGTCAGTTTTATCCAACACGTTATTAGTCATCAAATTAGTGATCTTCAAAAATCTGAATGGAAAGCCCAGAAAATCAACTTAACAACCTGCATGGTCACATTCTGCACACGTGTCGATTACCCTTCATAAACATTCATGTAACTTTTAGACTTTTAGACTCATCGACTCTGTACAGTATTCGGCCCAGTGACGGAAAGCGTGTGTATGTGCACAGGAGTATTTTCTGGTACGGTGCTTTGGAATTGAGGCATGCCATGGATAACTGTTTACAGTACATCTTCTAGAAGGCTTATTCATGTATATTCTCGTGTAAATTACAGTGTAAAGTCCCACATATCAAATTAAACACAGTTTAAAAAAGACGGCCTCGTGCCACACGGCTCCCGATTATTTGTTGTTTGCATTTCATTCTTAGTTAAGTGCAAAAGTGCAAAAGTTTGCACCCCCCCCTTTGCATTACAGTATATATGACGTGTGAGTGCGTCCTTCATCAAGCCATTCATCCTAAACAAAGAGCAAAAATCAACCAACAATGACACACATTCTAATTCTATTATCTTATTTAGTTTCGATGGAATTTCTCTCGACTGAAATTTCTCCAGTGTAAAAGTTTTTTTTTTTTTTTTTTTTTTCATCACTAATAGGCTGTTAGCGCTGTAGATAGCATGCTCTCTTATCCCATTATTGTATGCTCCTTTCCTTAAGCCAGAACAGGTCAAAGGTCAATGGCTCCCATTTTTCCTGATTAGCCTGTTGACCCTTTGACGTGCTAAATTTGGGGGATGGTTAGATAGCCAAACTGACGAGGAGTGATGTTTGTAACTTTGTAACTAGCTAAATGTTAGCTTACATGTTAGATCAAGGTTGTATTAAGATTAAGATTCAGTTCATTTTTACACGTAGGTTAAAGCAGAGTGAAAATATATATATATATATATATATATATTTTTTTATCACATCCCAGTTAGGAAGCTGAGGTCAGAGTGCAGAGTCAGGGGTCAAGGGCTCATTAGCGGCAGCTTGACAATGCTTGGACTTGAACCCTCAACTTTCTGATGGGTAATGCATTTTGAGCCTCCACTACCCCTAAACTCACGTGACACTCGCTTCATAACCAGCTTCTTCTCTTGCTCTGACCCTGGGGAGTGGGGGGTGGGGTTGTGCGGCAAGGAGTTACCCCAGGATGTAATCCCAAAGTTACACCCTCCTGTACTGTAGACTGTTTCCTGAACCGTCGTATCCTAAAGTCCCGGCTGGGGTTCAAACCATCAACGTCTCCCCCCATGGTGGGGTGGGGGGTGTTCATCTACACGAACATGACCTACGGAATCAGGTAGGCCGATTCAACAAACATGAGAGCATTTTTGTAGCTTAACATTTTGTATTTAATCACTTACAGCCTGTTGTAGAACCTTTACAGTTTTATTTTATTTTTAGATCAATGAAAAATCTCAACCAGCAGATGTCAGCATTATGATATGATGATTATGGTGTATTTTCTTGACTATCACTGTTCGAAATGTGTATCTGCCTTCATCTGTGTTTTTGAAGAAAATGCCTATTTGTTATGTCTAACACCAACAATAATGGACGTTGCTATCATTGCTCAGTCCAATTGGACAAAACCATTTCCGCCATTGTTTCATCTACTTTGTCATCCTTAAGAAACATGAGCCACTGGGAACATTGGACCAACTTTGGTGTAGCTATACACTATCTACTGTATATATGCAGTATATACAGTGCTGTGCAAAAGTCTTACGCGCCATATTAAGTGTAGTACAAATTTTGTTATGCAAGTTTATTATGTCTGCATTATTATGTACCAGACCATACCGTACAAAGATACACTACAATTAATGAATGAATAACATTACAAAAGAATATTTGCATATCTGTAAAGAAAGCGACATGTTACATGACAGACCAGTTTTCAGATGAAAAAAAAAAAAAAAAATCAACAATTTAGACTCCTGGGTTTTGCATGAAAATGATGATCATCCTGATCATCATCCTAAATCGAAACCATTTAATCACAGTGAGCGTTTGTACTTTTGTTCTCGGCGATTATCTTTCGTCATGATCGTCATAGAGGCAATAAACAATGTGAGCTAAGTCTGAACACTTGTTGGAATACTAAATCCTCCCTCACCTACTCCCTATACAAGTGCACTACATACTGTAGCTTGGGCTTAAATGAAAGGCATCTGGGACACGGTAAACAGGGATCTGTTTAGATCTGTCTAAGATTGAGCCTCTGTTCCGTCTTCATACGTGGTGTAAAGCTGACACATGGTGGTAATATGGTTGTTTTCTCGACTTTTCCACACTGATCTATTTTCTCCCAGCCATGTGTCCTTGGAATAGGTTAGAATAGGGTGGAACTGGGTGTGAGATGTTCAGGGTAAGGCATTGCAACATACACACACACACACACACACACACACACACACACACACACACACACACACACACACACACACACACACCTCAGTCAAACTGAGGAAAAACACATTTCAGTAGTCCAGCTCCTCTCTCATGAAGTTCTGCTTTTCATATTTCAGAGGAAATACTTGTAGGATTAAACTGACATCCTCCTCAAACTGCCTACATTTAAACCGGTGAGTTATTTGACTTTTTTTTTTTTTTTTTCGTTCATATTCATAGTTTCAGAGCTGTTTTAACCTCTACATGGGAACAATCAACAGAGTCAAGAGTTTTACAAGGTTGGTAAGCGTTGTATATCACATACATTGTTTGAATCAACCAAATTTAATTTAGGTTCATTGTTGAATTTTAAAAAGTTTATAGTGGCTGATTTTAGTCATTAGTTTGGTGTATCTACGTCTACAGGGTGTTTAGTTACTTATGTTTTATGAGTTTATAAAGTGTTTTAAATGATATAAATTTATAAAGTTTTAAATGAACTCCTCTCATATTGACATTTAAAACCTTCAGTGTTGAAACTCACACCTTCATTACTAAGTTAAAATTAAAGCATAATTGAGAGTTCGTTTTTTTTGTCTTTCAAGTAAATCAAATAATTAAAATATGTATTATAAAACACTTGAAATTTAATAATGTAAAGCCCGTAAACAAAATTGATTCTTTTTATTATATATTTTATTATTATTTTTTTTTAAATTAATTATATTCTAACACAGTGTCATTACAAATTACAAAAAGATAACAGGTTCAATCTAAAATCTATAAAAGTTCTTGCTTCGTTCCTTGGGAGGAACCCTGTTCCTGTGCTATTGTATGTATTAGTGCCACCTAGAGCCCTTAATCACCCAAAGAACCCCTGAGGAACTGGTCCTAGTTGCTCACTTTATGGATAACTGACAGTCTGATTTATTTTTCCATACACTCTCTTTATGTTGTATGTTTTACTGTAGACTCAGAGAACAAAAATCAGCACTAAACTGTACTTTTTCCTGATTTTCAAGTTTTATTTAGAAACTTGAAAATCTTGTGTACATTTTAAGATGGTTTATAGCTTAAGATAAATGACCTTCTGTTTTTCTTTAAATAAAGCTCTCATTTTCTCTCAACAGCATGTGAGTGCCCTGTAAGTCTCCATTAATCACCGGGAGCTTTGACCCTTCCAAAGGACATGAATCTGCATCTTTAGCATCCGCAGTGCCATAAGCAATGGCTGAACCACCCCCAGCACCACCACCTCCTCCTCCACCTCCACCACCTCCCCCGCCTCCACCGCCACCTCCATCTCCACCGCCTCCTCCACCACCACCACCCCCAGGACTGCCTGGCGGGGCAAGGCCGATCTCCCGTGCATCCAGAGCCGGTTCCAAGATGAGGAACTTCAACTGGGAGGCCATACCCCAGGACACGGTGCTGGGCAAACACAACATCTGGACAGCTGAGAAGAAGAAGGAGTATGAGCTGGATACGCAGCACATGGAGGAACTGTTCAGCCGCAATGACCATCCCGATGGTCAGGTTCAGGCATCCAAGCGAAAAAGTGTTAGAGGCAAGCCGAGCAACACCCAAGGAGCGGAAATGGTCAGTGGTTTTAAAATTTCTTCCCGGCTTCATCTAACGCAGTAGCAACCCTCGTTGGGATTCGGCCTGGGAGAGGTCTGTAAGGTCAGCGTACAGTAGTACAGTCTGGGTCTGTAAGAGATCTTATCCAGGCCAGATTTTAAGTTATAAGTAAGGCAATTTCATAATTTTGTGGAACTTTCTAGCTAGGATTATTACTGTATCTGGACCGAGTACTTGTATCAAGTGGTGGCTCAGAGGGCTAAGGCACTGAGTTACTGATCGGAAGGCGGTTCGATTCCCAGCTCAGCCAGGTTGCCATTGTTGGGCCCTTGAGCAAGGCCCTTAACCCTAACTGCTCCAGGGGCGCTGTACCATGGCTGGGATATGCGAAGAAGGAATTTCACTGTGCTGTAATGTATATGTGACAAAATAAAGGCTTTACTTTTACTTTACTTTAAGTAGTTTTAAGAAATAAGTAGTCACAAAATTATACCTAGTAGTTGTCATTTTAAAGGGTAGACTAATTGGTTATTGTCTTATACTGTACCATGATTACAAAGGTACTGTGTACAGTCATGATAAGAATCCTACTGTTACCACAACTGACTGTTAGCACAAACTAGCCTCACCAAAAACGTGGGAGGGTTGAGGAAATTTGACACGAACATGATTTGACTTAGGCTTAAAAGATGTTAGACTTGTTAAAACTGCACCTCAGGGGAAAGCGCATGTGCTTCATGGTCATATTATCTATGAAAGTTGTTTTTGTTCGAAGTTTCTGGGCAAAATCTTTAACTAGCTATAGTTTTAGTCGTATAATTTATCTCTAATGTCTGGCTATGTGTGTGGTTTTGGATTCTTATGTAGAAAGTTCATGCACACAAATTTGACTTGCTGATCCGACCTCCTAAATGCACCGCTCTGCCTCTGTTTACAAGCGTAATTCTATGTCTGACAACCAACACGGGTTGAACTGCATCGGACAAGAGTTTATTCAACACTGCAATGGTTAAGTCAACATGTGGGTGTGCTTCACCCAGACGTGAGCCATAATGATATCCTGCATCCGGCAATCAGGTCGTGTAATTGTAAAACTTTATTATCATCCCAAGCTAGTGAATCGGTCTTGACATTTGCATAAACTGTTTCCTTTATCGTCGGCTAACTTTTATGTAGGAAGTAGACTTTGGTTAAATATTAGTTCACGAGACTATAAGATTTATGAGATAATATTGTAACTGTATGCTTGGTAATTTGGACACCAGTAATCATTTTTAGTTCTAGTTGGTGGTAAGCACCGTCACCTTGCACCTACAGGGTCCGGGTTTGATTCCCTCCTCGGGTCTGTGTGCGTGGAGTTTCCCGTGCTTGGTTGGTTTCCTTCAGGTACTCCGGTGTCCTCCCACAGTCCAAAGACATCCAGATTGAACTGCTTGGTGTTCCCAAACTACCCGTAGTGTGTGAATGAGTATATGTGTGGGTGTACCCTGTGATCGATTGGAACCCCAACCAGGGTGTACCCCGCCTTGTCCACTGAGTCTCCTGGGATAGGCTCCAGGCCCCCTGCGATCCTGTACAAGATAAAGCGGTATAGACGATGATGACACCAATAGCGACAATTGTAATCAATTATAGGGTTCTTGAGTGCCACACAGAAGACCTCCACGCCACTGGATACACGGCATCCTTATCCCCGATATTCCCAAGCCCATACGGAATGGGAGGTTTTTACGCCTGGAAAAATCATCCAATGTAAAACCTGCGCCAAGGCGTTCAGTGTGTGAATCGGATAATCTTCTATGGTGACCGCCTGAAGGTAGACACCGAAACTATGATTAAAACTTCCTCTCATTTCTTTCATCCTCTTGTGCAGATTGCTGTCTGCTTGAATTTCCCTGGCCTGTTTTGTCATGTGGTGTAGTAATCACTTTGTTGCTATGCTACGCTAACTGGTTTGTTTGTTTCGTCCCAAACACAATGAATGGTACAGTACATGTGCTCATGATTTTTTTGGTCTGTTTGTTGGTGAAGGGATGTCCCAGTTGTTTGCGCAAGGTGGAAGATTGCTTTTAAGTGTATAGCAATACGATCGTGTGTAATGTTAAGCGTATTGTATTATCTGCTGATGAGAATGGTGTGAGGTATGCGGTCCCTGAATGCACTGGCTAGAAGATAATAAAGACAAGGGTGTGTTACAGAAAAGCCAATGTCTTCCATTGGAACTGTTATGTAACAATCATGTACTTTGAATATACAGTATGCGTGTCGATGTGCATCAAGATCCATCAGTGTTAATCATGTTAATCATGGGTCAGTAATCAATAACGTTGATGGGATTCTGTTTGTGTGCGTTTTGCCTCCAGGTGACTATTCTTGGCTCCAAGAAGAACATGAACATCAGCATTTTCCTCAAGCAATTCAAACGGTAAGTTCACCTGGAAACAGCAAGTCTATTTCCTGTATGAAATCACAGGCACGCACAGAATGAAATTCTGTTGAGAGTTCACACCCCCGAAGCTCGGCATGTCTCCGCACGCCAGGCATTTCGCAACCGCCTCGCTGTTCCACTGAAAGCAGCTCGTTTCCTCTGCAGCATGACAGTGGAGATAAGATGAGTCAGGTCATCGCTATCAGCTTTCTCCTCCCTCATAGATTACATCAGAGCAGGACAATCCGGAATACACTGTCATGTAGACATCAACAGGTCAATGTGTCGATTCCAGAAGTTCTTTTTTTTTTTTTTCCCCCTGACCTTTGGATCGGCAGTTCAGGAATTTGAGGGGGGAAAGAAATGCACAGGCATTTTTGTCAGACGCCACTTAGCCAGAGCAACTTTTATTTTTATTATTCTTTTCTATTTCATTATACATCTAAGAAGTTAGGGGTTAAGGGCCTTGCTCAAGGGCCCATCAGTGACAATTTGGTGGTGGGACCTGCAACCTTCCAATCATAGTCCAATAGCTTAACCGTTGAGCAACCCCTGCCTCCATTAGTAGATGTTACTAATAGATTTGATTACTGTGAAAGGAATACACCTTAAGTTTGCTGTTAATCAAGAATAAGTAATCAATAACAAGGTGGTGTTATGAAGTTAAATTATTTTCTAGCAACCACACGTCACACAATTGCTCTTAAACCGCACTCTTTCCCCTTATTATTAAATTACAATAATTGCAGATTTTGTACATTTTATGCATGCATGCTCAGATCAACGCTAGCAAGATAGAGCATGTCTAGAGTTGATCATTCTCTA